>CM056380.1:93522655-93848213 GCA_029718625.1 Synaphobranchus kaupii
TTTACATGTTATTTTAACGGCGCATATAAGTGCGTCTACATAGGCGTGTGCGCAACGCGCGTAGCCTCCTGTCTGTTACGCGCACAAGCGCACAAGCATGTGGCGCGCACAAGCATGACTAAAATATCTAGATCACAATGTGAAATATTATTATTGTGTAGGCTATATCAAAAATGCATAAAAATAAAAGGTTCCATAGGTCCACATACCTTTCACTCAGCGAAGGGAAACGATGCCACATTACATTGCTCTCAGCACACTCCATCAACATCCAGGTGATGTGCGATGGTACGGGACAATGGCTATACATTAAAAAGGAGCTGATAACACCTATATCAAGCCTAATGCGCGAATTGTCATTTACACCTAATGCGTGAATTGTCATTCAATGGAAAACTCGCGCACTGCAATAGACGGACATTTGCGTTCTGAAAATGCGCTTCAGACGTCATTACAATACAGCTCTGTTTATCTAGGAATACAGCCTGTAAGTAAATAGAATGGTTTGTGACTGAAAAAAGTTAAAAACCATGTCCAGTGAATATTGCTTTTATTGTTTTTCAAATAGCCTAGGCTACAGCGGATTCGCTGTGCAAGGTTTTTTTCGATAGCCTATGGTTAAAAAAGGGAGATAAATGTCATCATGTTAACTGAATTGTAACCTTAGCTATTTTTCGTCCTTCATATTTTTTAAATTACAGTGACAAGGTTTCCATACCCTCAGCTTATTAAAACCCTGCAGATTTCACCTGTTATTCCATAACTGAACAAAAGATTTTAAAGAGAACTAAGCGTCTAATTAGAAACAAAATTTGCAGCACGTTACACAATTAATTTACAATTAATTTTAATTCCATTATCTGCATGTGCGCTTTACGGGAGCAGGTCTGTTTCCCCTGCTGTAAATCTCACTTTTCACGGTCTTCCTGGGAAAGTGGATCGTATTACGTTACCAGTAAAACAAGATAAAAAACATTGATATCACAGTGTTACATACACCTAAATATGTTGCCTAATCATTCACTCTTTCATACCTCAATAAAATATCACTTTTCCCTGTCCTCTACAGTATGCATACTTTTGCCCGGGGATTGCATTTTTCTGTAGCTTTCTTAAATTTTTATTTTATTTTTTTAAATGTTCCTATTCATAATGGTATTTTTTATTAAATAAATGTATGATTTTGGTTGGTTCCATTGAAATATTACTAAACTACAATATTTTTCACATCTTAACATTTTGATTTTCTCATTAATTATATTGTTTTTTTTATGCAAGTTTTTTTATGTTTATTTAAGTATTTTTAGTACATTTTCAGTCAGGGGTGCCAATAATTCTGGAGCCCACTGTACATTGAACCATTGAATCTACTGAATCTTCTTGTAAAAAAAGCCAAAGGCTCCATCTCAGGCTAACCACCCATGAAATCAATTCTGTTTCCACAACCAGGCAAGCACTGTGATATACCTCCTTCCACATAATATCTCCAAGGAAAAATTTTAAATTAATCTACCACATATGAGCACACAGTAAATTGGAATGAGCATTTGCCATGCCCTAATTCACAAGTATATACGCCATAGCCTATATTATGTATGACAACATGAAAATAAAATAGTATTCCACCATCTGCAAAATGCTGCCAAATGTTCTATCGTCAATGAAAATCGGTAGCCTACATCAAAAATACATTTAACGATTGCACTACAGTATGTGAAATACACTCAAAATGCGAAAATAAAAATAGGCTTATCAATCATATTGGAAAGACAATGCTAGAGTGAAAAAAAGGAACATACATATGTAAGTCAGCGAGACCAACCGCATTTTAGACGCAAAAATACTTACATATCGGGAAAAGGAATACTCCCCTCCCTAATGCGTTTTCTATAGAGCTTGCGTAATACCAGACCGTTAAAACGAAAACTGCCGTTACGCTGGCCTGTCGTATATCAGTCGTAATATTCAAGCTCACCTTCATGACTTGCTCCAGTGGTCAGCAACTGGCCAACTCCACGTTCACTCCCATTACATGGTGAAACAGGTCTCAAAAGCACATTTTTAGCACATAAACGAATGCAAACAACGCGGATTAATGCCACGATACAAAATCACGACATCCGGAAATGAGCCAGAAGGCTGAGACTTGGCCGTAGGTTTACTTTCCAACAAGACAATGATCCAAAGCATATCTCAAAATCCACACAGAAATGGTTCCGTGACAACAAAATCAATGTTCTGTAATGGCCATCTGAGTCGCCGGACCTCAATCCAATCGAAAACCTGTGGGCTGAACTGAAGAGGGCAGTTGAGAAGCGCAAACCCAAGAGTGTGTGAAGGATCTAGAAAGGATCTTCATAGAGGAATGCTCCAAAATCCCTCCAAATGTGTTCCTAAACCTTGTCAAACATTATAGGAAAAGACTCCATGCCGTTATCCTTGCTAGAGGTGGTTGCACCAAGTACTAAACCAGGGGTGCCGATAATTATGAAACCTTGATTTAGGCATTTTTTATTAAATAAATGTATGATTTTGGTTGGTTCCATTGAAATATTACTAAACTACAATATTTTTCTCATTTTGATTTTCTCATTAATTATATTGTTTTTTTTAATGTAAGTTTATTTTATGTTTTTTTAGTACATTTTCAGTCAGGGGTGCCAATAATTCTGGAGCCCACTGTATATTGAACCACTGAATCTACTGAATCTTCTCGTAAAAAAAGCCAAAGGCTGCATCTCAGGCTAACCACCCATGAAATCAATTCTGTTTCCACAACCAGGCAAGCACTGTGATATCCCTCCTTCCACATGAATCTACATTCTTATCATCATCAATCATCGCCATGGAAACCCAGCACCGTCCTCCCTCCCTCCCTCCCTCCCTCCCTCCCCCACCCCCTCCAACAAGTTCCACCAGTCAAAACCAGAGGTATCAAACTCGGTTCCCAGTGGGGCGTGGGTTTGCTAGACAATGTTAAAATTCAGTTGGTCCAATTAGGTAATTTGCTGTGTGCTTAAATAAATAAAATATTTATTTGGTGGAAGGGCATTTTGAGTCTGTGCGCTCAAGTGCGAATTATCGTCTGCAAACGTAACGGGGGGGAAAAAATAAGAAAAACTAGTAAATTATGTGACCATTTAATTAGTAAAGAGCATACAGGGAAAGGATAGGCAGTGTCTGAAATCCCTGGTTACAACCACATGAAGGCCAATGCTGCCTTTTACAGCAGCCCCAGCAGCAGCCCCAGCAGCACCTCCCCCAACCCCTCCCCTCCAGTACAGCACTGATCAACACTTCAGAGCCCACTCAGCTTAATTGGCCTCCTTCCTTTGTCTGAAATCTCTCATCTTTACGGTCTTCTGCGATGGGCTACACAATGTTTCAGTTGATTTAGACTCCATGTTGGGAAGCCTGGTAAGAACACAGAGCCCATATGTTCTGTAAGTGATGCGTTCACTTACAAAAAAAAGAAAAAAAAGAAAGATCTTTCATGAATAAATCAAATAGGCTATTCACTGAGCACAAGTAGAATGTTCAGGGACTCGTAAATGCTAATAAAAACAACCTGGGGTCTGACGTTTCCAGGATGCACCTAGGCTTCCATCTAGAATGGGTACAAATGGACAGCATAGATGCTTAGATTAAATGCCATTCCGTCTATTTTTCGAGTCAAAAGCCCCTTTCACACATGCATCTTAACCCGTAAATGTTCCGCTAATTTTCCAGGTCAGAACCTAGTAAGATCTACGGAAATCTTTCACCACGGCTCTAGTGTGCACAGCAACGTTCCCAGATTAAGCACGCAAAAGGTTACAAGGTTGCAAGACCTATTGTTTCTGGCACAGTTTCTTTCATAAATACTTTTACTGAATCTGCCCTATAAACAATTCTTGCACAATTATGAGACTTTGCACATAGATGAAATTGGCGCTGAACTGCGTGATTTTGTGACGGAAATTTTAACATTTATGTTAAAAATGGAATAAACAGTGTCACTGCGCTTGCTTAAGAACACCATTACAAAATTGCCATTATTGCCTCACAAATTGCTTGTGTGCTATGCAATACTCATTGGTGAACATCTGTGTCAGTCTCTCCCAGTTTTAAATAGATTTTTTACCCAATGAGGCAAGGTGGCTAGCGCCACATATCAATGGCTAACATTATTTAACATTATATTAACTAAAAAATTATTTTATTTGTAATTTACCAAAAACAAATCTGCATGAGTATTGATTTTTAGCTGATATATATATACTTCCATTGTTAATGTTAGCCATTTGCAATCATATAACTGAGCTATACTGGGTTAAGGTATTACCATAGGTTATCTTAAAACTATCTCTCTTTAACTGTTGTGCTGATAGGATTTACATCTCCGCCAAAATTACTATTCAGCAAAATATCTGGCTATTTCAAAGACAAACTACAGGAGCATTTACATGAATGGCCCTGTATTCCTTTGGGTAGACATCCTGCTTTGCCTAATCTATCCGGAAGATTTATGTCATGTGTGAACAGACTGGACACTGACATTTCATAAAGGAGACCTATGTGTGAACAGGGAAAACCACGACGCACATAATTGAACTCGGCCATCTTACAGGTTCCACGTGTGAAAATGGCTCAAGTTAAGGGGAAATGCTAAAAGAATCAAGCCTTAGAATGTCAAGAATACGAATGAAACAATGAATAATCTCCATCACACCATGTTCTCTGAAATGACTCAATGAAAGAGTCAGTTTGAGAAGCATGTAAAACACAAAATACGGTAACGTTAGTAAGATTTACATGAAATAAGGTCAACCCGAGAACCACAAGTGCGCTGCTTCCACTGGCAGCAGTGAGGCTGCTGTGTGCCGTTATCTCCAGAACGTGACTTGTGTTACTGGGATAACATATTAGAAAGGTCGGCTTTTACCTGACATTTACGGAAAAAGGCCACATTTTATCTGTGGCTGGCTAAAATGAATTTCCAAGAACACATTGGGAGATAAGGAAGTCAATGTCAGCTAGCTAAAGCCTTGTATCCTTTATAGGCCTGCTACACTGCAGTCATCTCCACTGCACGCTCAGGTATGGCTGAATCCTGGCTTTTGTATAGGCATACTAAGCAAAATAGGGCTGCGTCTTCAAAAAAATCTGAAGAATGTAAAATAATGGCTTTCCCAATCTTATTTCTGGTGGTAAGGTTAACTCTTAAACTGCATGTGCGTATATTCCAATCAGTGTTTTAATTTACTAAGTAAACTAACATTAGCTACAAGAAAAAAAAAGAGATATTCCCTTTTTTGTAGCAAACCACTGAGATTCCTACTCCAAGTCATCACCCATGATTGCATTAAGCCTTTTGTGTTCTTAAAAACAATTCATTCAGACAGCACAGCTGCACGGTATAACCTTCCAGTACCTCCTGATCACAAACATAGCACAACACTCACATGCTAACTCCATAACTACATTTACATATGCCAACAGTTTACGTCAAGCCTCTGCTTCAAAAAAGTAGGTTAGCTGGAGATGCGCGTTTAGTCCTTATGCAAAATGGATCTTTTTATTTTTATCCACAGTGACAGGGCAACAAGGCAGGGCAACATTAGTTGAGTAGTGCATGAGGAAAACACAGCATGCATAACTCGCTGGAACTATGACAATAACAATAGAAACATATGAGCGTATGAGTAACATAAGTGTATGGCTTCATCTCAATACTCCATGTTTTTAAATATACTGTATTACAAGGAAGTAAGGGTGTTGTAAAAGACAGCCAGCCTTTAAATACTACAGCTTATCCAAGGTCTGCTACAGTATACCTGCAGGTGTGGGGGAAAGAATGGCTACCCTCTTGAAGTGAACAGATTGGCAAAGATCCGTTTGGCAAAACCAAGAGAATGTGATATAAACACGCTGTTGGAATATCTGCTGGCGTGTGACACAATGCTGAATACCACAAAGGCCCAATGAGAATTGAAAAACAGACTTACAGCAAAGGTGTGGTGGGGGGGGGAGGGGGTGAAAGGTGATTTGGGTTTGTTGAATAACACATTTCAGCAAAACCAAAGAAAGATGTCCTTTCAAAAGAGTACCAACTACCACTCAGATACGACATCAACGCTTTCCTATTCAGCTTAGTTGAAAACACCATGGTGAAAATGAGGAATGAAAGAAGGATAAAGCCTTTAACAGAGTTAAATAAATAAATGCAAGTTCTTAGGGATGTAGTTAAAATAATGAAAGAATCATGAGCAAATGTAGAGGGCTTCTGAGGACTTTGTCTGCTTTCAGGCAGACAGAAAATAAAACATGAAGCCATGTAATTGAAATACTTTGTCTATATAGGTACAACAGTAGGTCCCATGGTGACTAGACGACATTTCTTCCTCCGGTCTTTGGCAGTTCTATTTTAGACGTTCTCTTTGAGTGCACATATTACAATATGGAATTATATGAAATAAGTGTTGCACATGGGCATTGCAGATTGGGAGTTTAGTGCCACAAGGCCACCTTGCCTCTCTGAAATGCATCATTTTCCGTATTTAATGAATATTGCTCAACGCTGCTCCACAGTGAGCACCACCGTGGGCACTACAGTGGTCAAGAATATGCGTGCTGTACTGTGAACCGCACATTACTGGAGACGGGCGATAAACCGAAACCATAATTATAGATACTTTTTGAGTGCAATAACAATCATCTTCTCCCAGGTGCTTCACAGTTCAGGCCGGCTGAGGACGTGCTTTCCAGTCTTCTTAGACACGCAGTATGTCTGTGATGATTACATTTAAAAAAAGACTAAAACAAAGAATATGCACCACATGGTGGTAATGATTGGTACTGCGCTCAAAAAATATCTGATAATTATCCTTAGAGTTTATCGCCCAGCCAGCCCTGCAAGGCCCCTTTGAAAATGGCCATAAATTATCATAAAAACCTATTAAAATGCCCACAATACGGAGGGCCTTAACAGCTTCCCAATTACCATATAATGCTTAATATTTATTTAGATGTAGCTCGGGAATTTATACTAGTGATAACTGTGACTAGTGGCTGTGTCGCAGTCATGGCCGTGTTTAAAGTCTTAGCAACAGTAGCGGTCAATTGCATAGACGTTTTTCTTTCTTACATCACGTTTAAAGTTGTGGCATCATTTCATAATGCAAATTCCATCTCTGGGTGGCTGTAGTGGCCAACAGGGAGCTGTGAAACTAGTGAGCGTTTACAATTAATTGCCTTCAGCCTTACAGCGAATCATATTTAGTTTTGTAGCAGCGTTCCGCCGTCATGCAAAGTTTAACACTGTAAGTGTTTACTTTTAGCCCAGATGCCCTGAGATGAACAGATTATCATAAAGCACTGTTAATAGCTACCGCAGCTTGTGAAATAAATTCCTACGCCTCACGCATGCGTGCACACACACACACACACACACACACACACACACACACACACACACACACACACACACACACTCGCACTCGCACGCGCACGCGCACGCGCACGCACGCACGCACGCACGCACGCACGCACACAGCAGGCCTGCTATTTTAAATCTGTCCTCAATGGTTAAAGATTAAGAGAAATGAACTGCTTTCTCCTCTGCGCTCACAGTCTTCCTGATAAGTGGGAAAACACTGGAAGAATCACAAACCCATTTGGTCGTGCCTTTCATGATACAGCTCATATTTGCTGGAAACTCGACTGTAGATGGCAAAATATTGATTTTATAATACACAGCCACAACGTGCATACTGCAGCACACAACGCTATTTTTTATTTATTTTTTTATTCCTGGGTTTGACGGTTTCCTTAAAAATGAGACTCTAATGAAGCACTGCTTTGTGCCCTGACAGCACCCAGCTGATACAAATCACAATCTCTGAAAGGGGGTCATCAGCTGTATTTTGTCCGTGACCACAGCGTGGTGTGGAAATGGAGCCAACATACAGTGATTTAAAAGGCAGTCGGGAGAAAGAAAAACTAAGATGGCATTTGGCTTCTCTGCTTTTTTTTTTCTTGTTTTTAAGTGGCTGACCCCAGAGAGCCGAAATGTCTCCCGCTTTCCATTTTCACCTTTAAAAAATCAGCTGCCAGTTCAGACCAGGTGAGGCAAGCTAACCGTAAACTCTTTTTACTCCTTTAATGAAAACCAGCAGACCCAGCGACTCTCCAGGGCCAGGCTCGGCCACCCCTGCTCTGGGCGCATGGTGAGACCCCTCCCTGCATGGGGGCGCATGGTGAGACCCCTCCCTGCATGGGGCCGAACGGAACCGCCATCTGGAGAGTGAATGAACAACACTACCGAGGGTCACGACCCATTTTTAACATCCGTCTGATATTCACAACGAAACCCGCACTCAGGGCACGAAACTAACTTTTTCGTCCAATGGCCACGCAGAGTGGCTGACGCGTACCAAAACGCACCAGCCAATTTCACCGTTTTACCAGATAACTAGATATTTAGAACAGAACGGGACCTCCAAGTGATGGGTGGTCGAGTAGACAAAGTTACCTGCCACAGGTAAAATTTACGCTCACGACTTCAGCGCATACTCCTGCTCTCCTGTCTCACCCCGTCTCAGATTTCACCGAGGTCAGTCTCCTTGCCGTCGCAAGAACCATTCGGCCTGGTCAAAAACGCCGTGGCTCTCCATGTCTTGCTTTAAATTGATAATTACCTTTAAAATCCATAACGTGAATCTTTTATAACCCCCGCCACCCGGCTCCCCTCCCGTCACAAACCCAAGGACGAGCGAAACGGGTTCAGACTGTAACCTCATCACGAAAGGCGGACGTTCAAAACTGATATCCTTTAAGGGAGCGCAGGCCATTATTGTGAATAATTCATACACCGTTGTAATTAGATCACTTTGGCTTGGTTATGACATGCATTCCCTTCGCCTGGCCGGCCGCCCACCAGCTTGCTTCGTCGTGATTGCGCTTCG
Source organism: Synaphobranchus kaupii (assembly GCA_029718625.1). Classification (NCBI taxonomy): domain Eukaryota; kingdom Metazoa; phylum Chordata; class Actinopteri; order Anguilliformes; family Synaphobranchidae; genus Synaphobranchus; species Synaphobranchus kaupii. Next base: position 93,531,601 of record CM056380.1, read on the forward strand.
CTTCCTGGCTCCGCCCTACCAGGGGAACGCGATAGAACAGTCGAAGGTGGACCTTGGGGACGAGGTTAAAACAGAGCGTCATCAAAAATGATTCATCCTCCCGTTTCATACCCCAAAAATAATCCTACCCCCCAACCAACTCAAACCTAATCTTATTATGACCTTATGGGTTTTCCGCCACAGACAGCGAGTCCTTTAGAATTACGTTGCATTATGTATGCGCTGTTTGCATTTAAATTTTAATGCCGATACAAATGATAGACGGTGTGGGCTAATCCCGAAATGATACGTTTTTAGTCGTTTGAGCAGCGGAGTACATTTGAACGAAGGAAGTAACGAGAATTTCAGCGCAGGCAGGAGGAAAATGGGGAACGGCTCGATGGCGCGGCGCAAGCCAGCGGGGGCTAAAGCGGCGGCGTCGGGAGAGTTTAAAGCTTCCGCGTCGCCCGGCCGCGTTCCCCCCTCGCCGGCCTACAAGCGCCGCCTCGGTGACACGGGAGGTCACACGCGCGTCCCACAATCCACCTCACCTGCCGTCAGCTGCCCTCTTCCATCCGAGTGCTGGGCTAGCGGGGAGGGTGCACACTCCACTGGAGCGGCAAAACCAGCAATTATCCTGACGGTCACAGACTGAAGCACCTCCCTCATTTCACCCCACCCCACCCCGCCCCCCCCCATTCCCCTCCAGCACCTCTGGCCAATTAAGCATGAAATGGCTTGAGGAGGCGCCTCACAGGAGGAGAATACCAAGGAGGCAGGGACACCTGAGGAGCCACAGCCCTCCCGTCGACGCCAATCCGCATCACCGCGAGCATCGGGAAGGGAAGGCGAAAGGCATGTAAAGAAACGGCACCTGAAAAAGGCGATGATGTGAAACAGGAGCCGAGAAGCGCAGATAGGGGCTGAGAGGTGGGGGACATCATTAGAGGTAACATTTTTAATCAGTGTAGAGCTTGGTTCGGAGCAATACAACACATATATAAGAAATAATGAGCGTTGCCACGGGGATGTCTACCACAAACCGTGATGGCGGCGGAAATGGCGCACAGTCAAGATAAAAGGTGGCACCCCCGCAGCTTCACCTCATGGTCAAGCAACTGGTCACTCAATTAATTGCAGTCCTCTGGGGAAAGAAGCCATTAACACACCTCCACTTCCCCTACAGGCACAGGGCCCCGTCTCCAGGTGCCGGCCAATAAGAGCTCATCACAGGCTGGCCCGGCCTCGTCCCGTCCCCTGGGCCTCAGGGAAAGTCAAGGTCAAAGATTGGCGTGAAGCGGAGGAGAACGGGCGAATGAGCCCCCCCCCCCCCCCCCCCCATACAGAATAAGCGTCAATGCCTGCCTCGCTGTCAATCAGCCATTAATCAGCTGCCAGGACAAAGGCTTTTTTTAGGGCCACATCAATCATTCCCATTTTTAAACACGGCCTCAAAAAGGACTGAATCAGGCCACCAGCCATAACACTGAAGGGTCCTTAAAACGTTTCATCACTCAATTCTTTTCGTGCACAGGCTGTACTTGTAGCTAGATGACTCTTGGAAAGAAGCATTTTACACCAGGGCCACTCCACAGGGGACCCGGGGGCCAAATGAGGCCCGCCACAGATATATTCTTGGCCCCTTTTATCAATGAAAGAAATAAAAGTTTTATTCAGATGACAAAAAAAAAAAGCTGACAATGTCCAAGCTTGAATCTGCACAACGTCAGCATGCCTCCCATGAGTGGCATTTTCTTTTTTTAAATAGGACATGGGAAATGTCTGAGCGCACCATTGTTAAAAGAATCCGGGCCCCAGGAGTAAGATGTTTAAGAACTCTGTTTTTATGTGATCCTCTCCCTGACTAAAGCAGTGAAGCCCCGTGTGTGCAGATGGGGCACAGCGTGGGCACACAACACAATTTTAAACACTGACGACCATGAGTAACGGCGCTTGAATAATTGATGTGGCAAAAGCATTAACGCGCAGGCTCTGTTTGGCGAAAGTTCGGCAGTGTTCCTCACAGGGCAGTACTGTCGCACCCCAGTGGAGGGTGTGTGTTAGGCCACGCCCCACCCCACCCCGACCCCCCCCCCCAGACTCACCCCTGCCTATCAGAGTCCACCAGGATTCGTACCAGGATCCCCGTAACGGCCACTAGGATGGGGTAATGATCCACGCTCTCCAGCCCTGCCAAGAGGACACATTATTACACACTGCAGGATATGGGCCCAAAAAAGGCAACACACGGACCACAGCAAACGCGCGCGGCACACACATCATACAGCTCACACAACACACAGGCCAGGCAACATAACAACAATACAGAGACCAGACGACCCAAAGTGGCCCCAACAACAACACGACAAATACGTGGCACGATACAGAGTTTAGCAGCTTGCTGTAGTCTGTGGAAGTGTAAACGATGACCCAGATATGGCCCAATTAAAGCAGGCTCAGTTTTAATGCTGCGCAGCTGCCTCTACTCCCAAGACCTGTGCAGCCATTTTCTCTGCTGTAAAAGCCCCATTCATTTTAATAGTTCTGCATAAAGAACCGAAGAAAACAAATATGATATAAAGCCATGATATAAATATGACATTTTAGTCACTTAATATCTTAAAAGGCACTTTTTGTGGGTTTTTATTTATTTATTATTCTTTAAAGTTTTAGTGTACATTATTGATTGTCCCAGAGAGGTTTGGCTTTACAATGGCAGGTACAGGGTTTTGGGAGTTTGTGGTCTAAGCAAGAAAATACACTTCAAGCAATTCTAAAGCAGCTTGTACAGCAATGCTGTATGTCTAATGACTGTACATATGGACACATAATTTCTAGTGTTTATTGACAATTATAGACATAAATATCCGATTTTAATATTGTCCCAGTTGTTCTTTTCAGCCAACAGTCTCGGGTTGCATGCGCCACAGGAAATAGTTTTGGCCAAAAATAATATAAAAGTAATACTCTGACAAATCAGGTAATTAATATGCAGAAATACAACATCTGGAGGCATAATGTTGCTGTGAAAGCTGCATTGAAATTAGCTTAAGTGTATTTTCTTGCTTGAGACCACAAACCCCCGAATGTCCCTATACCTGCCATCCTAAAGCAGGCAGGACATCAGAAACCTAAATATCCTTCATCGCACACAAAACCTGTGTGGGCCAATCAAAAACATCTATTACAATTGAATTAGTATTAAAACCCCAGGAACTACACCTTTAAACTTACACCCAGAAAATGTACGGGAGACCGCACAGAAGTCTGTGTTCAGTCTAACCACAAAGGGACAGTGCCACTCAATAACAAGCACTAAAATAAAATAAATTATGGCGTTTAAAGCTTTTTCCGAAGAGCTGAGGACAAACTGAACCGTTACTTTTCGGCAGACTGTCACAAGCTAATGTGGTTTTCTGCTAGAGTAAAAAGCCTGAACTGAATAATATTGTTCAGTCCCAGCGGTCGCTGAACGGGTGAAGGCGGCAGGTTGGGACCACCGATATGGCCCGGCTCCCGGGTACAGCCTGGCCCTACAGCCCGGCAGGGAGCAGCTTCCCGGCTCAAACGCCGACACGTCGCCAATCAGAAACGACAGAAGGTCTGCTTTATTACCTCCAGACATTCGATCAAAGCTCAATTTTCTGCAATAAAAGGACAATTCCTTTCGCCCCTGTGTTCCCTCCCAGGCGCAGGAGGTCTGTATGGGACTGTGCATCCCAGGCACCAGCAGCCGGACTCACTGGGCTTTCACTCTCAACACTGTGTTCTGTGACCCACTTACTGCGCGTTTGGCTTCATTTCTGTCCGTTCCGCTTTATTTCCCTTTTTCCCTCCATTCGCTCGTTTTCCCTGGTGAAAAAACGGCGGGGCTTTGAATCGCTGAGCGGGTGCGTGGGTGCGCGCCTACCTGGGAGACGAAGGTTGACCACGCGGTCGAACAGGTTCCTTTCCGCGGTCACGCGATTCAGCACCTGATTTAAAAGCTGCCGGAGAAAAAGAAAGAGAGAGATAAAGCAGATTTTGCATTTGTAATTCACTAAAATGTACACGACAGTGGGCACATGCAGTACTAGCCCAGGCCGACAGCCAGAAACGGCATAAGAATTATAATAAGCTCTCAAATATGCGACCAAGCCTCACAAAAACATAAAAAAGAAGCATGTAAGGCTGTTGAATAATTATATTACTTGAACAGCAGAAGCTCTCGTCCAGGGAAATTTATGTAGCTAGCGTTTGACTAACAGCCTTATTCATTTATATATGGATATTAACCAAAGCTACTCAGCTCAGATTAAGCACTCTCCCTATAAATACAACAGCATTGAACGCACCACAGAAAAAAGAACAAACAAAAAAAACCAGGGCACACTGGCACTCTAGAACCAGTGCATTGGCTCTATGGTGCCATGTTGTTTTGCGTTTGTTTTTAATGTTTTTTTGTTCCAGTTCTGTTGTGCTTTCTTGGATATGTGTGCTCAGCGAGGAAGAAGAGGAGGAGGAAGGCTGGCCAATGCTTTATTAATATGGCACACAATGCTCTGCACTGAGGGGAGGGGAGTCCTTCAGGGGTAAATTAGGACCCTCTCCTGCTGCTGAAGCTGCCTCAGACGCACGTACGCAAGCATACACGCACACACAAGGATGTGTTCACAAAAATAACAGGCTTACTAAGGAACACACACACGCACACACAAGGATGTGTTCACAAAAATAACAGGCTTACTAAGGAACACACACACGCACGCACAAGGATGTGTTCACAAAAATAACAGGCTTACTAAGGAACACACACGCACGCACAAGGATGTGTTCACAAAAATAACAGGCTTACTAAGGAACACACACACGCACGCACAAGGATGTGTTCACAAAAATAACAGGCTTACTAAGGAACACACACACACAGACAAGGATGTGTTCACAAAAATAACAGGCTTACTAAGGAACACACACACACGCACGCACAAGGATGTGTTCACAAAAATAACAGGCTTACTAAGGAACACACACACGCACGCACGCACAAGGATGTGTTCACAAAAATAAAAGGCTTACTAAGGAACACACACACGCACACACAAGTATGTGTTCACAAAAATAAAAGGCTTACTAAGGAACACACACACGCACACACAAGGATGTGTTCACAAAAATAACAGGCTTACTAAGGAACACACACACGCACACACAAGGATGTGTTCACAAAAATAACAGGCTTACTAAGGAACACACACACGCACGCACAAGGATGTGTTCACAAAAATAAAAGGCTTACTAAGGAACACACACACGCACACACAAGGATGTGTTCACAAAAATAACAGGCTTACTAAGGAACACACACACGCACACACAAGGATGTGTTCACAAAAATAACAGGCTTACTAAGGAACACACACACACACACACACACACACGCACAAGGATGTGTTCACAAAAATAACAGGCTTACTAAGGAACACACACACACGCACGCACAAGGATGTGTTCACAAAAATAACAGGCTTACTAAGGAACACACACACGCACGCACAAGGATGTGTTCACAAAAATAACAGGCTTACTAAGGAACACACACACACACACGCACAAGGATGTGTTCACAAAAATAACAGGCTTACTAAGGAACACACACACACAGACAAGGATGTGTTCACAAAAATAACAGGCTTACTAAGGAACACACACACGCACGCACAAGGATGTGTTCACAAAAATAACAGGCTTACTAAGAAACACACACACAGGCAAGGATGTGTTCACAAAAATAACAGGCTTACTAAGGAACACACACACACGCACGCATAAGGATGTGTTCACAAAAATAACAGGCTTACTAAGGAACACACACACGCACGCACAAGGATGTGTTCACAAAAATAACAGGCGTACTAAGGAACACACACACGCACGCACAAGGATGTGTTCACAAAAATAACAGGCTTACTAAGGAACACACACGCACACACAAGGATGTGTTCACAAAAATAACAGGCTTACTAAGAAACACAAACACACACACGCACAAGGATGTGTTCACAATAATAACAGGCTTACTAAGAAACACACACACACACACACACACAGGCAAGGATGTGTTCACAAAAATAACAGGCTTAGTAAGGAACACACGCACACACGTATGCAAAGATCACGCATGCACAATGGGACACACACACACACACACACACACACGTATGCAAAGATCACGCATGCACAATGGGACACAGCCTTCCCCATTCCTCAAGGACATGCTTGTCCCTGCTGTTTTTATAGGTACAATTCAATTAACACCAGATTACAACCTGGGGGAAAACAAGAGCTCTTATTTGCTATCCACATAACAACAGACCTGGCAGCACTGAGAAAAACAGTTTGATATGATATTTTTTATTATTTATTCTCAACTTGACACGAAAAGACAGACGCAGACACACAGACCTCTCTCTCTCTCTCACACACACACACACACACACACACACACACACACACACACACACACACACACACACACACACACACACACACACAGGATGCGTACAGGTTGAGCATAAATCAAATCCGCGAAGCGGTGATAATATAAACACACAGCGCACGCCGTTAGCCAGGATATGCAAATTAATCGGTAACCATTACCCTCGCATGTTCATTAGCGAGCACTGCGAGCAGGTGTTCGCTGGAGATCCGGCAATGAGAGCCTGCCCCATTACTGTACACTCCTGGGAACCATCCACATCCTTCCACAGGCACTTGTTTCACAAAGACCATTTATTGGGGGGAGGGGTTAGACATTTTTAATGGATTTTTTCCCAGGTACAGATCTGCTTCTACTTGTGACTTCCTTCCGACTTCAACCTCAAAACTTGGATGACTTTGTAAAACTCAATCTCTCTGTCGATATGGGTATATTTTCCTTTGACGTTGTACTCGGCTGCCTTATACCAGACACGACCCGCTCCAGTCCGTGTGCCTTATACCAGACACGACCCGCTCCAGTCCGTGTGCCTTACACCAGACACGACCCGCTCCAGTCCGTGTGCCTTATACCAGACACGACCCGCTCCAGTCCGTGTGCCTTACACCAGGCACGACCCGCTCCAGTCCGTGAAGCCTCCCCATTCAAAGGAATCGCATTAGTAGAGGTGCCAAGCAATACAGCAGCGGCCTCAATGCCCCGCCCTCAGACCACATCACCACGACAAGGTTACACAAGGTTCAGGTCGCCATGGTGAGGGAGAGCAGGCTCAACAGCTACATAACAAAGTGGCAAACAATGGCTGGTGCAGAACAGGGCAGCCCACTGATTGGACAGTTCCAGGAGGGGTTTTTTTCCCCACTGTAGGTCACGGTTAGAAAACCCACCAATGACAGCTCTGTTTTGCAAGAAAAGGTAAGGCTTCGGCCACAAATTCCAGCTGTTCCATCAGGTTATTGAGACAGGCGGGGCTACCCCCCCAAGATATTTTGCATTTTCTTTTATGTATTATAAACAGGCAAAATGGCAGCCTGCATAGGAGCCAGCACAATCCCTCACCCTGAGCTGAGCTTTTGCGAGCATGAAAAGCATGATAGAAATTGCAATCCATGATTATGATCATTATTATTATGATTAGTATTATTATTATTATTATTATTCACGGTTCAGGCAAGAACCTTTAATTCATGTTAAAAATAGTATTGTGTGCTTCCATAATAGCACTCTCTCTCTAATGTGTGAACGGTCTTATTGGATATCAGTTGTACACAATTTTTTTAAATCCCGCCCGTGCCCAGCAACTAGCAAAGTCCCAAGTCCACCCCCCCCCCTCACCTGAGCCAATCGGCGGAGCAGGAGCTCGGCGGAGGGGCGCGTCCAGTCCAGGAAGATCTCGGGCACCAGGGTGACGGTCATCTCCAGCACGCGCAGCAGGCTCACCGACAGGTCAAAGCAGGTGGCGCACACCTTCAGCTGCCGCGTGTCCACAAAGTTCCTCTCCGGCCGCTCCGCCGCCTGCTGGATCTGAGAGAGACCAAGCGGAGGTGGGCGGGGCAAGGGACAGGAAGCGGGGCGAGGCGGGGCGGGGGCGGGGAGATGAAGAGGCTGCGAGTGACTCAGGTCACATACATAAACACAAATTAAACGGAGTATAAATACCATCACGACAAAAGATTTCACTGCTACGCACCTACCGGTATATGACTATACCTACAGCACACACACACACACACAGTGCCGTATTCAAAACGTATTCATCTCATGTTTTTGCATGACAGGAAGCGTGAGATTAATCCAGGTGCTTGGATTCATGAAACCTTACACCCTCGCATTAAACAGGTTTCCTGGAGGTCGCAGAGCGCCTGAGGAGTGCCTAATCCCCAGGCGCAGACGGTAACAAACAAACACGAGTCCAAATTTGCCGAATCGAGCCCCCTCCCCCCTCCTCCAGCAGAGGAGCCCGCAGGAAGCGCTCGTTCCCCTGGCCCTCGCCGGCTCCTAATTCTCCCTCATTACTTTGGAGAGCGGCAGGCCGGTGTAGAGGCACAGGAGCGTTAATAATGACACGGCGCGCTGGGAGACGCTGAGCCTCGCTCCCATTCTCTCTCATGTCCCACTCCCCCACCACCCCCACCCTCCTCCCGGGATGAGATTATTTTATTAAAGGAGCTGAGGCCCAGGAACATGATGAACTTCATAAAAGGACAGAACTCCGTTCAGTCAGTCGAGGTGCGGACCAGCGGGGGAGGGGAGGGTATCTTACCAACGCAGTCGTGTTATTAGCGGCTGCATTCTTGGAATCCCTTCTAAGGCCCGAGTAACTCTCTGCGTGGATATTAATCACGTACGCCGCTCTCGTTTCCAAACGCGCACCACTTCACATAATACAAGCACTAAATGTCTCCAGCTTGATGTTTATACCCAAAGTATAAAGTAGTGGAAAAGGTTATATTCCTCCCACCCACTTATTGGCTCAAAGCATTATCTTCTTTGTGTCAAACTGGATATTGATTGTTGGGGGGGGGCACCATGCAGTCGTCTTTCGACTGTTTGTATGAAATGATACTCCGACTTGCAGGCAAACCATACGTCTGTCCTTCCTCTCACCTCCTGGATCATGCCGATGAACTCGGAGAAGGCCCAGTTGAGCTGATTCAGGACGCTGTTGAGGAAGCTGGCGGCCATGTCCTTATCCTGGCTCAGCAACTCCGCCATGTGCCTCTGGAGCAGGAGGGAGGGGCAGGGCTCTGCAGCCAATCAAGGAGGAGCACACCACACTTAGCCAATCAGATCAAAGGACAGACTAAAGGATATGCACTTTATACATAAACATATTCTATTTATATACTGTATAATATTTGTGCACATATTTTATCTATACACACACGCACACACATAACGTGCACGTACATTTTCAATGTATCCCCCCACCCCCACCCCCCATCTACAATTTCACATTGTACACATTTTCCATCAAAAAATGGAAAAGATGGACCAAGACGGTAGCCATTTAAAGAAACCACTTAGCACGAGGGTCAGACGGCTGATGGGATGTGTCACGTGTAGAAAATGAAAACGTTTAGCATTCCATTCACTTCTTTCATTACCCACAGATAGTGAGAGGGAGCTGCCGTTGCACGCCTTCCCTGTACTGTGTACATGCAGTGCATTAGCTTAGCACGATGACATCGTGACATCGGCTTGATCACGGCTGGGCTCTACAGAAAATCTCCTGGGAAGCAATGGGCTACCTAAATGCTCTTATTACGGCTTTTTCAGAGGCACCGGTCCCCAAAGACAAGCAGGCTTTCTCTCCCCTCATTTATTTGAGGAAGCAGGGTCATTTAATACCTTATCTGGCTGTGTACAGAGGCTCCAGCGCCGCACTGTAAAAGCCTTACTGTGCAGAACAGAGAGGAAGGGATGGAGGGGGGTGGGAGGGAGGGGCAAGCGTCACACGCTCTCGATAAAACCCCCATATAAAACCAATCATTTAGCAAGACAGTGTGTTCCGTTAAAAGACGGAAGATAACCTTTAAGTTTAATTAGGTGGCCACGATCTCCTGAGCTACAGAAGGCCTGCCGGGACACAGGCGGAGAATCGATGGGCTTACGGGGTGGGGAAGTCACAGAGGCGTGTCGTGAGCTCAGAGGCAGGGGAACGAGAGCCCCCCGCCCCGCCACACGGTTGATGAGAATGTCTTTTGAGGGGAGGGGGGTAGAGAGGATGATGTCATTGTCATTTTGTCTGCAACACCCCCCCCCCCCCCCCCCCCCCACCACCTCGTTTTCAGCGCCACCGCCGGAGTTATTCCATCAGCTCTAACACCACCCTAATTAAAACCCTTCTCAGAAACAAAAAGCGGTGACAAAAATGAGGAAGGGGCGGAAATAAAAAGCACAAAACACACTCCATCTGCTATCGGCGGCGTCTTTTTTCCCTCTCATTAAGAAAGGCATCAGGGGAAACGGGAAAGGGAGCCAGGTGTTTGCGAGGCGGAGACGAGACGCTTGCGAAGCGGCGTGTGAAAAGGTCGCCGTCTCGGGGAGGATTAGACTCCGCTTCCTGACAGGTCTCCGTACTGTACGCGCAGGAGGCAAGGGGGCCAAACGCTAAATAATAAAACTGTGGGAGATAATTAAGCGGAGGGGGTACGGCGAGTCTGCCGTTACCGAACCGCCCAGCTCCCCGGCCCGAGGTTCCCGCAGTTTCGTGAAGGACAGAGGCTGTTGGCGCACAGAGCCGCCACGTTCCCCAACTGAACTCATTTCCCACAAGCCCTTGCGGTCACCCAGGTAATATACGCGCCGTGGTCAATGTCTTGGGGCGCTGCATGTTCCGCACTGCAGCGGCACTGTGCCATCAGTATTTCATCAGCATTTCATTTAGAGTGACGTCCATTAGATGATTGAGCTCTGCGTACAGGGGCCTTTGACTGCCTGCAAGGGCAAAACGATTTACCGATCAGGCTTATTTTTGACAATACATTTGTTTGGCACGAGTATACATTTTAAATCATTAACCACAGTAGTGATAAACAAGGCTCTTATTAAGTATGTTGTAGGAGAAGAGGAAGCATTGTACTACTCAATAAAAGTTTTAAGTGGGGAGATAAATCCACCGAAAGTCAATGTGAAAGCGCCAAAGCATCGTTTGCATCCAACAGTGGCTTTTGTACATAATAATAAAGTAAATGGAATGAAGACGGGAAAGCATTACAGCGCACCTCTGTTTCTGAGTCTCCTGTTCATACAGTAAGCACAGCGGTCACTGGCACAGTGTGAGTAGTCTCACACTCGCACGCGCACGCACACTCACACACGCTCTGTCTCATACACACTAGCACATAATTGCACATTCTTGCACACACTTGCTCACAAGTGCACACACACACACACAAGCACAGAAACAAACATACTCTCATATACACACATAAGCGCACACACATCCTAAACATGCGCAGCAGTCTAAAGACGTGATCGGGCATGCATGTTCTCAACTCTCATATTGATGGCTTGGAAAGCATCAGAAATGTCCAATTATAATAGATTAATTTATGAACAAAACGTGAAGTAAGAAAGCAGGTTATTACACTAAAGGATACTGGAGATTCACATTTTCTCTCACAACAGTTTTCTTAGGTCCATGAATTTGCAGACAATAAGGGGGGTTTTCCCACTCTTTTTCATTTGACCAATAAGGAAGGGGCCGGCAGAGGGAATTCTAGATCTGGGGATTTGCAGGGAGATGCCACAGAGGTATGTGAGCAAACTCAAGGTTGGGATCTAAACAATTCCAGTAAACATAGGTGGGAACTGAACTAGAGAGAACAAAAAAAAATTAAATAAAAAAAAAACTTACTTTGGAAACTAGCAACAGACAAATCTCCTGGAAGTCATGCAAACAAAAGAAAGAAATTTAAAAAAGTAAACATGGAAACCAGGTGAGGAAACAACAGTGTAAGTAAGGCTGTGTACCATGCCAATTAACAAGCTTTAAAAAAAATAAAATAATAAAAACTCACACATGGTGCCACAGCCACACACACCCTCTATCAATACAGCGCATTATTTCAATGGAGAGAGATGGACGGCAAATTAAATCAATTCAGTCCAAGCATACAGTTAAGATAAAAATCATGTCCTGGCTGATTCATGAAACATCCAGTTAAAGTGGCCTAGAGACACGAGCAGAGGGCCCAGGAGTTCCTCTAGATTTACCTGGATAGTTTTGGTTTTCTGGATTAGTCAGTATTATCTTTCCTTATTTTACATACTGAAACTGTATTGTATTGTATTGGACCATGCACTATAAGGTAACTGGGAAACGTAAATTAACGGGAAATAGAAATATAACCTTGTTTCCCTGTCACTCTTCCAAAAATGAGAACCACAATGTAAATTAAGGCCTCTTTTTTTTTTGTATCCTTGACAACCTTTAATTTGTACTGCTATGACTCTTCAGGGGTCCCCTAAAAAAAAATCATCATAAAAGATATTGAGTGCATCCCATACTGAGGGGGGTTTGGTTTGGGAGCAGAGTTCGGGAGTATGACATTTGAGACTTTGTTTGTTTGTTATCCGATATCAGTGTCTCCTTCACTCCCAAGAAATAACAGGAAATGTAAATGTACTCTCGAGCCCTTACCATCAATAATGGAATCCTATACAATGTTTTAGCATGACTAAAAAGAAGGATGGATTAATTGGACAATGAAGGGCAATTCTTTTAACGGGTTTATTTTACAGATTGATTAATCAGACAGATGGGTCTACACAGCTGACACACAATTGGTTCTATGAAAGACACATATTAGGTCATTAGCACACATTTATAGCATCAACCGTAACGGTATTATACAAGATGCATTGGCTGGAAAATTATTTTGTGTGTCTCCCAATTGACTAGCCTTTTATCCCTAAATATTAAAAATCTGTGATGAAACATCTCATTTTAGAGCCTGAGGTAAGTGCAAGTTTGTGAAGTTTAAAACCTATACGGGAAAGTGGCACCAAAATTACCCACGAAAAAATAAAAACTAAAAAGGGTTGTACATTTTCTTACATTTTCTACAACTACCCCACAAATGACCCACAAACAACACCTTTGTATACAAAGTTAGTACAGGACTTTTGAAAATATAGCATTATGTTTATTGTGCGTTTACTACTTAATCCCAACAAATTAGGAAAAATTATATAGTGTCAAGATGAAAAAATAAGGTTAACTGATTTTTAAGAGACATCAAACATTGAATCATAATATGAGGGTGAAGCAGAGCCAAGCTAGGTATTGTGAGTAGCCACACCAATGCTGACTAACGAACGCAGTGTTTTATTTATTTTAGGTGCTGACAAGCTCCATCCACATTAATTTAGCAAAATCTGATAGACAGACTTCAAGTTAATTTGTGTCTGCTGCAAGGGTTGAGCAGTTAGAAGCGTACGCGCGACATTGGACGTATGGACGCCTGCTGGATACTGACACAGTAGCATCGTGGGATTCGGGCTGACCTTATCTAAACAAACACCTAGAGGGCAAGACTCACCAGAACCACTCCAAAATGAACTCGGTGTGAAAGCCACCTTAGCTTAGCATGGCTGAGTAAATGAGGTAGATTGTACTCAACAACGTCCTCGGGATAGGACCTCACATGGTTGAAAATACAGGAAATGGCATCACCCGAAAACCTACGAACGCTAGCGAGGCACAGGGGGTCACGCCTGGGCCGTCAGCACAAGCTGGCTGTCCTTCCTCCCCATCACGGGTGTGAAGGGTGATGACTGCTCCAGCAGCCTTCTTCAATGTTTTGGAATAAATGTCATATGCCTCCTGGGGGACGCCCATGGTTTGAGTCATTCTGTGACATTAATAGGCGTTACAGTAACTTCAGAGCAAAAAAAAAGGGGCCTAAAATATCTCAGCAGCACACAAAAATAGAAACATTATGGAAAAAAATGAGAGTACCTTCATTCTCCTCTGCCACAAAGAGCGACGGTTTCATTAAATAATTCCATATAGGGGGTCTCCGAAAAATATATTTCTGCTTATTGAAATACATTATCATTTTCCAGGAGTTCCACCTGGTCACCTTCTAAGAGCCTCTGAAAACATTTTCCAATTTGTGGCTCATCCGGGGGCTTTTGACCGGAAAATGTCCATTGTGAAGTACCATGTCACACCTATTTATAAAAGTAATGCAAAAATAAAGACCGATTGACTGACTGGTCGAATGGTGTATTTAAATTAGTAGTGGGAACAAAGAGCTGCCTATGACCGACTAATCAATTCAAAGACAGTAGTGATGTCCATTGAAAAACAATCGTTGGTTCACATTGAACAAGTAATAGCTACACCTAGAGTTTCATGAAGGCCTGCTGACCCCGTCACAAACTGAAATTCATCCATTTCCAAGACGTTTATGCCCCTTTGCCCAAGTTAAAACTGCACCTCATCTCTGACACACACAACTGGAGCATGTGGTCTCCACCGCCCCTGGAGGACATTTTGTGATACTTTTGCACAGGACCTGGGCTCTTAAAGACTCCATTAGCAGCAAGTAGAGCGCCGAGCGACTTTAATGAGTCTCTATCCCACTCAGATAAAGTCCAACAACCTGAGGGACTGCACATTTTCCACACGTACACCAATTCATTACTACCATCTGACTGTACTTCACCAGGCACCTGCCAAGCTAATGCATAATTCATCGATCCAATTATGACTTCATTCCACTTTTTTTTTTTTTTTTTTGGTTTATACTTGATTTCACATTTTTTAGGAAGACATCTGCGAGGCTCACATCAGCATAAACGAGAGGAAAGCAACTTCATGATCTCCCACTACTATTATGTTTTTCGGAGGCAGATTTTATCAAAAGCAATGAACTGCTACAATTAAACAATGGGGCCTGTAATAACAAGGCTGACTGCAATCCGAAAGCTGCTCCTGACGTTGCCGGAAATGTATTCATGGGACTTCCTACTGATGTAGCCCTCTTTATTCCTGATTTATGACTCCCCAAAGAAAGACGTTTGAAATGATTCCACTTTGAGATAAACAACAACAAAAAAATGTAATCATGAATGAGAACGGCCACATAAGGATGATGTCGGGTATCATTGGGCAGTTTTTAAATAACTGGTACAAAACTTCACAAAAACTTGATTTTATGGTTTTCCTGACACAGGTCTGTGTATTGTTTTGAAGTGCAAGCTAAACCACAAATTGAGCACATTATCTAAATCGCAAATATGTATCTACATGTATACAGCAGAATGTAAGAGATACAATCCCTTTCAGAAATGGAAGTCGTAGCTGAAATGCTTGTAGCTTTAAAAGTCAAAATAGATTTTTTCCATTTTATCTGACTCCTTATTGGAATAATATCTTGCATTATTCAAATAGTTTTTAACCAGGCTACTCTAAGTCTGAAGCCATAAATCTGAGTATAATTTAATAACCACTAATCAAACAAGTGTACGTGTGTCTATTACAGTGGAAATTAAATGCATGCGTGTCTATTAGAGAAACTGAAAGCAATTGACCCGGAGAAGCACTCGGACAGAAGGACACAAGGGCAGAACGGGGATTTTAAAGAGATGATTCTCACCATGTGATAAAAGACAGCTAATCAGCGAGGGGACATTGAAAGGTGAGCAGCAGCCTGCCTACGAGCAGAGGTGGCTTCTGGCTACCCAGCTGACCTTCAACTGCTTCTAGCATTCTAGCATTGCTAATGAATTAATGTTCCGGAAACCCACGTGTTCAAGAATTATCCACAAAAAAACAAAGCACTTAATTCTGTCTTCCGATCAATATTCATCACAATAATAATTAGCATTCAGCACATCCCCAACTGTTCAGAACTATTGTGCTCCATTGCTATGGGTACAGTGCCTCCCTTTTTATGCTCAGACATCACGACAGAGGCCGGGGCTCTCTTGTTTATAGTCGATCTTAAGTGACGAAAACGCCGTGAAGTGAAAGCAAAGTCAGGATTTCCTCAATAAAGCGAGATTTGTTACTCATCCGGTAGTCCGGCATCCAGAACATTCAGCCGTAATGAAACTCCGAAAGAACGGCAAGTTCTTAACACGTCTGATTACGGTATTGCAATCCTTCGAGTACAAAATATTTCAATGAGAACCGTCTGAGGCATTCGCGAAGGAGTACACGGATAAAAGCAAAAGAATGTGTGGGCAAAGCTAGCAAAGTACAATGAGGAACAAGATGATTGATACTGTGCTTTCAGACTCATGTTGTTTGCGCTACATCCCATCACTTCTGTGTCTTAGACACTCTCAATGACACGCTCCCTTCCCCGGCAGCTACGCATCGCTGCCTCAGCCAGTCGCACAGATGAAAAAGACATTTCTGCACTTATGTTTCATAGGCAGAAAGAATGAAATATCAATTTACTGTGACGGGTCTTTCCATCACACGGGTGCCAATGGAAAGATGTGTTAGGACAGGAACGGACACCGTAAGGGAATATGGGCTGAACAGGAATTCATTACAAAAAAAGAAAAGAAATAGTCATTGGGATTTATGTACAAAGAGTTATGAAGGCTGGCACTTTCGTAATATAATTACCCATAAATCCACAGGGACTTCAAAATGTATCTGGGTATCATAAAAGAGGTCTGTATTGGGAATGGCTATGTCATATTGGATAAATGTTATCGGGTGATGGCAGATGGGAAAGTCACGTGACAGGAAGGTGACTGTGTAACTCACTCTGTAGGCTGGGCAGGTTGGCGTCTTCGGGTTTGGTTTTGAGCAGGTGGGGGAGCCGCGTGTACCTGTACCCAAACCCACAGCCCTGTGTGGGGGAGCCAAACACACACAGAACAGTTCTGATGAACCAGCGGTCTGAAACTGACACAGGTACACACAGTACACACACACTGTGAGATAGGGCTGCGACAGGATGCTCACCCTCCAGAGCCGAACCAGTATCCAATTAGTCTGAGCCCAAGGACGCTGCTCGTAGGGGGCTAGGAGGTTCCGCATCATGGCCACTCGTCTGGAGAAGAAACACACCGCTCAAGCATTTGGCTCGCAGTCACCTGCACTTCTAACACCCTTAATCCTTTCTGTGGCGCAGAGTTACTGCACTTCTGGGGCACAGTGAAGCCCAAACTGCATACTCACTGTTCCTCCGGGATCCTCTCCACAGCCCTGAGGGATTGTGGGTAACATACGTAACTGGCTAGAGCCTGCATCAGGGAGTCTTTGATGTCTGAAGGGGGAAATAATAAAAAATAAAAAATTGGACGTGAAATTTCAGAGCCACAGGCTGACTGGCAGGCAGGAACAAACAAGGATATTCTCCATGGTTGGCCTTCTTTCTCTCCCTTGTATCTCTAAAACTCTCTCGCCATCATTTTGCAAACTACAAATAACAGGAGCAGCACAGCAAACCTGGACCACAGATATTAGTGGTGACTGACCAGATGCTGAACTCTGCATTCTTAACATTGAAAGTTCTGTCCGCCTTTCATTGACATTGAAACATTCCGATTTGATGCATCTTCTGAAAAATTATAATACAGCTTTGGTGTTCAAATACCAAGAAACTGTCAATAATGGCAGTTAAGAAAAAAACTGAATATGGAAGGAACACAAGAGTTGACCATCTGGTAAGTCTATAGTAATATCTGTGGTACAGCCTTTCACATAATGTAGATGGAAAGAGTAAGAGAGCTTGGTTTTCCCGTAATTGCATTATGTGCATGATTCTCTGTAAATGTAGTTTTATGACGACAGGATTTGAACCAGCTTTCAATAATCTGGAAAGACCTTTTTGATTAAATGAATTAAGAACTCCACCGTATCTGTCTAACGATGAAAATGAGATTTGATTACTTAATTGACCTTGAATCAAACTCTCTCTATGTCTGCAACGGTGGATTAATGCAGAAGATATCACAATGCTGTCTGTCAGCCGTGGAGAAAAAGGGCAGACATTTGAAATTACTCTCGTCAATGTCGCCCCAGCATAAAATAACATCGACAGACATGGAAAATAACATCGACAGACATTTTCCCAGTCCATTTTTAACAAAGAAGAAAATAATTAAAATATTTATAGGTGTCCGTCTTTACAAGGCTATCTTTTCTGAAAACAAATTACATTGACGCACTCAAACAAAAATTAATCGCGAACAGGAGGCAATTCTGAGCCTCTCCCAATTGAAATCGAATTCTTGCAACTACCTGGAATCTGTGAGTTATTTTAACGGCAAGTTTATTTCAAAAACGTAATTACACTTTAACAAGCTGGAAATTGAGCCGGGTGACGAGCAGCAAAACAGGGAGCTATATTGAGTCGAACAGTTCCATTAATATGGCTTGTTCAGATGGATAACTACTGAATATGTTTCTTCTTCCCCATTGTCCCTGCAGGTAATATAACTATATAACACATTAAGACAGACAGATACAAAAGTGGAACCAGAACCACGGCTACAGGTTCATGCATAAATGTCAGGAGCGTTAGCGGGAACTCGAATCAGCAGGATGCATACCGCGTGAATCATTTACCGCCGGGCACCATAAATCACGGGTTCTGCTTAAAGCACGCGACGGTCCATAATGAGATGGAGTCATAAAAGCCCGATAATACCGACTCTTTCTGTCTTCTCCTCCCTCCACCCCCACCCGAACAATGGTCAACCCCGCCTCCGGCACGGCGGCACTCACCTGTCCCCACGATGCGGGGGTCTGCAAAGTGCTTGGCCAGGATAGCTGCGAGCCGGGCGAGCGTTTCCTCGTAACCTGGGGAGGACATTTCTAATGACAAAGCGTTCCCTCTGAGCGCAGGGTGTCAAACTACAGTCAGCGGCCAATTTAGGCCCCGGAAACAAGGCGCGCGACCTTTTCCCAGACGGACTGGAAAGCGCTTCGGTTTTAAAATACACTAAAAATCAGCAGACACAGCAAAAAATCTTTATAAAATCCTCAGAGAATATTGGCATTTTTCAACATGCATTAAATTGAAATCAAAATGTATGCTATAAATGCACATGGTCACTGACAAACACATGCAATAGTTAATTAATTATAAATCAACAAATGAACAAACTCTCCCTGGGTGATGTGCAACTCCCTGCCACAGCCAACACTGGCATGGTCAGGATACATTCTATTTTCTTTTCCCCTTTTAATTGGCCCACCAATTGAACAGGCCCATCACCACCCTCCCCTCATTGGAGGACACCGCTGTCATTGGTTATATACAGCATTCTGTGATATCCCCGATTGGTGTATTCAGCACTTCAGTCTCTGATGAAGGCACTGTGAGGGAGCCCACGTTTGCGTGTGCGGACGCATCACCTGGAAGCTCGTCCATGTTGTTGGAGGGGCTGAAGTAGTTCTTGAGCGCGCTGTAGCTGTTCATGGCCACGTTGAGGTAGAACTCGGGAGCGAAGGCGAAGAGGGAGCCGGTGTTGTCCGCGTGTTCGATGGTGCGGATGCACACCCGGAGCAGCCAGTACACGTCCAACATCTTCTCCTGTGTAACGGAAGCCGGGAGGGGGTCAGTGTATGAAACTTACCAGCGGAGCGTGTATGAAGCTTACAGGGAAGGCATGTACAAACCTTACAGGGAAGGCATGTACGAACCTTACGGTCAAGGCGCGTATGAATCGTACAACCAGGGCATGTAAGAACCTTACAGCCAGGGCGTGTACAAACCTTACAGACAGGGCGTGTAAGAACCTTACAGGCAGGGCGTGTACAAACCGTACAGACAGGGCGTGTAAGAACCTTACAGCCAGGGCGTGTAAGAACCTTACAGGCAGTGCGTGTACAAACCATACAGGCAGGGCGTGTAAGAAAATTACAAGCAGGGCATGTACAAACAATACAGACAGGGCGTGTAAGAACCTTACAGGCAGGGCGTGTACAAACCATAAAGGCAGGGCGTGTAAGAACCTTACAGGCAGGGCGTGTACAAACCACACAGACAGGGCGTGTAAGATCCTTACAGGCAGGGCGTGTACAAACCATACAGACAGGGCGTGTAAGAAACTTACAGGCAGGGCGTGTACAAACCACACAGACAGGGCGTGTAAGAACCTTACAGGCAGGGCGTGTACAAACCTTACAGACAGGGCGTGTAAGAACCTTACAGGCAGGGCGTGTACAAACCATACAGACAGGGCGTGTAAGAAACTTACAGGCAGGGCGTGTACAAACCACACAGACAGGGCATGTAAGAACCTTGTACTTCCAAGGAAGCCTGCAAATGTGTGAGATTTTGCTTATTTTGGTCAAGAGGTCAATTACAAAATAAGCTAAGAAGCTGCATTCTTAAACTTTGTGTGCGGTGTTTCAGTAATAAGAAAGACAGCATGCTTTCATATACAGCATCTCTGAGCTTTTTAAAAAAACCTCCGGTGTTCTGCAAGAAAAGATACACATCAAACCTCGCATCAAACCCTCAGGAGAAAGGTAACTGCCGGTAATTACTACAGCACCATTTGTACCATTTCAATGGAGACACAATGATGAGTATTATTTTAGTCTGAAGGTCAAATGTGGCTGAAAAAAGTACAAAAGCCAGTGAGGTTTAATATCTTCATTCATATTAATGACATTAATTGCATATCTTCTAAATGTTCAGTTCTGAATAAATCAACCAGGGGGTTACTGTTGCAATTAAGAGATTTCCCTTCATATAGATACAAGGCCATGATTCAAAATATATAGATTTTAATTACGTAGGGACACAGATTTCAACTTAATCTAATTGATGAAGACAGTGAAAAAAATGCTGAAATGTATATAAAGACTTACAGTATATTCTTACTGCCACTTTGGATGATTGCAAAGTTAAGAACAAATTTCGACAGAACGGGGAGAATGGCCATAAAATGTGTCCAACTTGATTTACCTTTTTAATTTCAATAAATCTGTTGAGAGAGGAAATAACCGTGCACGCTGGCACCCAAAAACCCTTCGTGTCAGAGGCTGCCATCACTCACCACAGTCAAATATTTTTCCTTGTACATTTACCATGGAATGAGGACCTGCACAAAGGCTGCTCTTGAAAGGGGGTGAAGACAAAAGGGGGTACTCTGCAGACGCGGTAAATCCACTGCTGGAGCCCAACACACTTTCCACTGACAGCTGGCATCACTATTGGGGCAGGCTGACAGCAGGACACTGTTGGCCATTGTTACTCTCCCTCTGTCTGTCTTGTGTTTTCCCCATCCAGAGAATTGAATGATTGGCCTGATTGGCTGATTGGATTCACCTGGCCCACGCCTTTAAAAGACTGGCTTTCCCAGCAATCAGGAGTTGCCGTTTACTTCTGTTCCTGCTTCCGAGTGAGATGTCTTTTTCTCCCTCACGGCCTACGACCCAAAGTTTGTTGGACCGTGGTTTTTTTCGTATTTTTTTCTTCATCTACTGACCCGTTTCCTTTACTACACATATCTACGTAGGCAACACCGACGCATATACACATATACATATCTGCATGCACGCACGCATATACACATATACATATCTGCACGCACGCACGCATATACACATATACATATCTGCATGCACGCATCCATATGCTCCCTATCCCCTTTTCCCCTCGTTTAATACATTTA
Organism: Synaphobranchus kaupii; assembly: GCA_029718625.1. Classification (NCBI taxonomy): domain Eukaryota; kingdom Metazoa; phylum Chordata; class Actinopteri; order Anguilliformes; family Synaphobranchidae; genus Synaphobranchus; species Synaphobranchus kaupii. The sequence goes on from CM056380.1 coordinate 93,553,169, forward strand.
TTTTCTTTAACTGCAACTCAACGTCTCTGTGCCTTTTTATGTTGCGGTCATTCAGGGAGTGGCCGTAACAGCCATTTCGAGAGATAATAGGGTTTCTGATACAGTGTCTGTGACGTGATCCAGATCCCTCCCGGCCCAGCTGACACCATGCAGCTAATCCAGCTTGCGGCGTGGCGCGGTACCTTGGAGTAGATGGTGGCGTTAATCCAGGCCAGCCTGCGACTCAGGTGGTTCAGCTTCTCCGCAAAAACCTTCTGGCTCTTCTGCAACTCGTCTAGGATGTCTGGTCTCTACGGGGAAAATATCAATTTCAAACGTTTGTTTATTAACACAGAAAAGCAAAGACGTGTGAACCCCCCCTGCCAACAAACAAAGATCTGCAGGCATCTGACATGCAAGCAGTACACACGCGTGTGTGTGTGTGTGTGTGTGTGTGTGTGTGTGTGTGTGTGTGCGCGCGCGCGCGTGTGTTAAAAATCTGAAAGCACTCCTGCTATGCCTCAGGTACACACGCATGCATGGATACAGTGCTTACCTTGTCTGGACAGCGGGCTATCTTCTCTTCTGTGTCCTTCAGAGCTACAGCATATTCATGGACATCATCTGACACCACGACCATCTAAGAAAAAAGAGGCTTAGCGTCAGTTCTGTTACCCCATTATCCGTAGATTCTTCACAGCTCTATCCTCTGCTTCTCATCCTACATGAAGAAGTAGATTGTGGGTAATTACCCGATGAGACTGGTTACCTGTCCAGGTGCTGTAGACCCACCCGATAGATTCCTAATATATTCCATATTCTTATCATTGGGAGCTCTGACTCCCTACCTTTGAAGGCAAGGCAGCCCAATTTAATGCATCTTATGAAAATTAATTTAGAGGTGTGAGACCAAGTACAATACTCTGACAAAGGACAATATGTATTGTAATATAGCACCAGAAACTCCCGTTACCAACTAGAACTTCCTGTAGTTACTAAGCGGATGACAGAAGAAACAAGCTGAGTGAATGTATAGAATCTGCTTGTACGGCAAGCGGTTCCTGTTGTAGATGTCAAGAGAAGGTTCCACATTGTCAGCCATGTGGTGGTGGAGGATCGCCATAAACAGTAAACCCCACATGTAAGACCCCATTATGATGACTCGTTCACAGCGCAACCAAATCTGCAATGTTTATGCAAACTGTTAACTCTTGCAGTTTGTACATTTAAAAATCGGGAGGCATGCCCAACAATCTTCTTTTCAGACAGCATACTGGTGCTTACAAAAATCTTTACTATTCTAAGTACTTCAATGACCCATACCACAAGAATTATTTCATTAGTTATGCAGTTATGTCCCCCCGGTGTAACATAACAATCACAGGGCCAACATATGTCCCAGTTTTCCAAAAGAATCTTGACAGGATCATGTTTAAATAAAATAAAACTAATTTCCCACAAGACCGACGCATACATTATTAAGTAAAATGAAATTATAATTTTTAAATTAGTATCATTTTTAGACTTCCTCAGCTAGGGCAATAACCATACTTCTCATTTATCTTTTGCCTGGATATACCATATGGAAACCAGTGGTGTTCTGCTCAGCTGTCCACCCTCCCCAAGCCCCACGGTGACAGAAGAGATTGAGGTAAATTAGAGGTTGCAGTATTCCAGAGTGGCTGGGTTGAGACAGGTGCTTACCGTGAGCACAAGCAGAGCCCTATAGCTTTGACCAGCGGGTGCCAAACTATGGGTCGTAAGACGGGGAGCGGTGGGTTGTGAGATGTGTGTAAAAATGACTCACTGCACGTTACTATATGTATACTCTACACTTTCTCTGATCAGTCACACTAGTCAAATAATATAACTCACTAGTTACATGCACTGTAGTATAAAATGTTATAGATCATTAAATGGATTGGGTGTTGGAAGGTTTGGGAAGCACGGAGCTAGATAGCGGGTCTGAGCCATGCCATCAGCAGGCTGACTGGAGGAACTGTAACCGTACAGCACACCTGGCCTCATTCTGGCGACAACTGAAGTTTAGCAAGGGGATGAAAAGCGACGCGGAGTTGGTGTGTTTTCTGTTGGACCTGTAAGTAACGTTACCTCTAGCTATCCAGCTAGCTACGTTCGGTAGCTAGATGGCCGTAGTCGGATACCTTGAGTGGGCGGGGTTCAGGACGGAGGAGGAGAGTTCAGTAATTGTAAACACAGGACCACAGCGAGGCATAAAACCCTGCAGAGTGCACCTTTAATGTTGGCAGGCTTCCAAGGGTGATCTCTGCATGAGCTCCCCAAGCTTCTGTAGATCGGTGCCATTTCACTCTTGCCTTTGAAGAGCCGCACGACGGGCAAGTTTTATTCTCCCTCTTAACGCAAGTAGCTTCCCCAACATTGGTTATTGGTAGTCATCAATGGGAGATGCGGTGTTACTTTCCTTTAGGTTCACTGTACGGCTGTGCAAAACAGTCGCCGTCTCCCAAGCGTGTCACATGAGTGTATGTTTTGGCTGCAGCGTCTGAGCAATTGGCACAGCGGCGCTTTCATTTGCTGGCCCATAACCTGAGACCACGCGAGGGGACAGGACGTGTAAAACCTAGGAAGGCACATCCAGCGAGTGCTCTTCCCGAAAGAAAGGAGAGGAGTCAGGACGATACCGGGTATTTCTGAGTTGAACATGTGACGGCTACACCTGGCTTCACAGCAGAGTATCCCAGTCTCTCCAGGATCCCAGAACCTCAAGAGACAGAATGTGCACTCATGTCCTACAGGCAAAATGAAAGCTAACTGAATCTAATCATGATAAGGTTAGTTAGTTAACGTTAGCTAGCAAGAAAATGCTTTTTTTAGCCGCTTAGTGAGGTAACATTAGACAGCTAGCAAGCCATTAATTGATTGTTTCCTTGTTTTAGACCAAAAAACCCCAAAAGACCACGATACCCATTCATCAGACACTACATCGAAAATATCCTTCATTGCACGTGAAAAACTGGGCCCATAATTACACTAAAACTCCAAATAAAAAACCTCAAAAAGGGAACTATCATTTTAAGAAGCTCTTCAGGGAATAAAATCGGCTTTAAATCATGTTTGTTTTCTTTGGTTCTTTATGTGGAACAATTAAAAATGATGAGTTTACAACACTGAGACTGAAAATATGACTGCAGGGGTCATGGGAGTAGAGGCAGCTGTGCAGCATTAAAACTGACACTACTTTAATTGGGCCGTTTCTGGGTCATCATTTACACTTCCACAGACTCCCATAAAGCCCATCTGTAGACATCGGCGTTAAATAGATGCACGGCTAAAGGCCGAATGGATGCAGGCAGGTACTTCATTTCAATAACAATCGCTAGCGGCGAGACTGCCTTCATGCATTATTCAACATTAATATTCCAGCAGCCAAACTTTTATTCCACACATAAAGAAAATTAAATGTGTAAATGCAACAAATTGTCACAATTACACAAGTTTAACACCATCTTAAGTATTAAAAGGGCAATAACGATCATATCTGCCATAACTTTCCGTTACTTTCCGTACATCACTTCAGCGTCTATTATGCATCAACTCTATTGAAGAGATGGAATGTACAAAGCCTGTTTGAATACAGCAGAGGATTCTGGGATTTGGGCCCAGATTCAAACTGTATTTGTCCTTAGCTATGACTCACAAATAACTCCAGGCGTTTTTTGGTGTTTGCTGAACTCAGTACAGTGCGTTTCGGATGCAAACAGCTTGACATGTGCACTTATCTGTAGGTCAGAGTTAAGGTCAAATGTTTATTTTACCCAGGCACTGGTGCTGCATGTAAAATAAGCTTCACGTCATCTTGAAACGAAGGCCAGCCACATTAGCGCAGCCCTATCCTCTTCCAACACAAAGGCCAAACTGAGAAACCCAGGATTAACAGAAAGTACATTGTAAAGCCCATGAATAAACATGTTTGCATTTGTAAAGAGAAGAGAATTTGAAACGGAAAAAAGCAGAATATGCAGAATGTGACACGAGGCCCTGATCCCGCCAAATGAAGCAAGAGAAAGAGGGAATGTGAAAGGAAGAGGGGCATAAAGGATGGGATTGGTTGCTCCAGGCCTCCGTTTTCCCAGGCGCCATCAGGAAAAGGCGCTCCAGTCCGGGCCACAGTAGAACCGATTGGGCCGTCAGGCGCATCCGGGGACCCGCAAAGCGCTCCTAATTCCAGAATTAAAACGAAGGGAAAACGGACAGCAGAAGCTTCCGGGCCCGGGCATCCATAACTGAAGCGATGCTCTGACGGCTCTACAAACGTGCCACGGAGGCACTTTAACTGCCCGCAAAGGACCGGCCTAAAGAAGCTTATCCCTCCTACCCTTCTTCACCTTCTCCTCCTCCTCCTCCAAACCTCCAGGTTAATCCTGCAGATTGTCAGGCGCGGCGTAAAAGACTGACTTATTTATGGTCTAATCTCTTCTGCGAGAAACTATCACTGAGCGAGCTGACCTTGTTGCACAAGAGGGGGAATGGATCACACGGCCCTCACCCTGACAGATAAGAACGGCGAGCTCGCACAGCACTTCTGCAAACTTCAGAACATTTACTTCGCCTTTCACATCTCAGAAGGACCTTGGATCCATCAACTGACGGGGGGGAAAGAATGATTCGCGCTCCGCGAACAGGACACTGCTGACGACACTCTTTCACGGTCGCGCTGAGTTCCACAGAAATGACTAAAGATGACTAAAACATCAATCTATTGGAGTTGAGAGTGGGACATGTCATTCCTGCGGTTTCCACAGTGTGCTTTAAGTACAAACTGTACTTTATAAATGGCAACGTCAGCTCACATTCAGCTAAACAAATGATAAGGAATTATCAAGTAAGTGAAAGTCTAGTAAGTCAAAGTTTATAGTCTTTTAATTTAATACAAATAGATAAACAAACATCCATGTGAGCTGCATAGCTCATTACCGGAGTTAGGAGTCTTTTTTCATGTCACGTTCGCAGTGTTCAGAAGGCGCTGAAAAGTTTAGAAGTATAGCTCAAATTTAAGAGCCATGATGAGAAGAAGATCAAACCTGGGCCCCCCCCCCCCTTTCTTTTTCTCCGCCCCCCGCCCTCCAACAAGCTGGCGAGAGAGTGTTCCCCCATTAAACATTAAAACCGGGCGCTCGTTAGCGGAGGGGGGTGAATAATGGCCGTGCGGTCTGACGCGGCGAGGCCGATGCACGGAAATACACCTCACACTCCATCTTACGCAGCTATGAGGGATGGCGAGCGCCGCTGCCCTATATTCCCCACGTGACGGCCTTAATTAGACCATCACACATCTCCCTCCTGCTTATTTCTCATTTGAAACTTGGCCGGGCTCTTTTAACTCCTCGACAGGGGAAGCGAAGCCAAGGAGCGCTGAAGCCAGTTACGCTGCTGCTCGTGTGAAGTGGTGGCATGTCGCACAATGAAGAGAAGAGAGGGAACGAAATCTCAAGTTAGTCATGAAGGAGGGTTCCCTCTCTCTCAGTGCACTGCCCTCCACACAGCGAGGCGAGATTCAGCGGTCTCTTGTTGGTCAATATAAATTTCCCTTGATCACATCACAAATGAGGACGATGTTGAACGTGAAGTGATCCAGGTTGCGCACACGCACAGACACAAACACACACACACACACACACACACACAGATGCTGACACCCACCCACCCACGCACGCACGCACGCACGCACGCACGCGTCACGCACGCACGCACGCACAGATGCTGACACCCACACACCCACCCACCCACCCACGCACGCACGCGTCACGCACGCACGCACGCACAGATGCTGACACCCACACACCCACACCCACCCACCCACCCACGCACGCACGCACGCGTCACGCACGCACGCACGCACAGATGCTGACACCCACACACCCACACCCACCCACCCACGCACACACGCACCCACGCACGCACGCAGACACCCACACACCCACACCCACCCACGCACGCACGCACGCGTCACGCACGCACGCACGCACGCACGCACGCACAGATGCTGACACCCACACACCCACCCACCCACGCACGCGTCACGCACGCACGCACGCACGCACAGATGCTGACACCCACACACCCACACCCACCCACGCACGCACGCACGCACGCACGCACGCACGCACGCACGCACAGATGCTGACACCCACACACCCACACCCACCCACCCACCCACGCACGCGTCACGCACGCACAGATGCTGACACCCACACACCCACACCCACCCACCCACCCACGCACGTGTCACGCACGCACGCACGCACGCACGCACAGATGCTGACACCCACACACCCACACCCACCCACGCACGCACGCACGCACAGATGCTGACACCCACACACCCACACCCACCCACCCACCCACGCACGCACGCACGCACGCACGCACAGATGCTGACACCCACACACCCACACCCACCCACCCACCCACGCACGCGTCACGCACGCACGCACGCACGCACAGATGCTGACACCCACACACCCACACCCACCCACCCACCCACCCACGCACGCACGCACGCACGCACTTATTTATGGTCTAATCTCTTCTGCGAGAAACTATCACTGCACGCACGCACGCACACACGCACGCACACACACACACACACACACATAGGGGGTTCCAGGGGTACTTAGGTTACATTTTGTTATTACAATTTCATTAAATTCATTTCTGAGAGCTGCTCATACTGCCATGACCAAACAATCTATTTATCAATAAGAGCAAATTCTGTAAAAATTATCATAATTAAATCCGTTGCCGGCAATCATCATAAAATACGGCTCAAAACATTCGCCTTGTTTTGGTTGGGGCATCCAATTAGAACCGTGTAAGCTGGCAAGCCAAATAGAATAACTGAAAAAGTCATTTCCTTTTAACCACCATGAACATCCAACTTCCACACTCTTACGTCCGTATCGATGACATCTTAAAAAAAAAAAGAATTTGCCATGGTTGCTGAGATTTCATTATGACCTCATTGAAATATTTAAATCTGCTCAGGAAGTAAATATGACATCTCAGGGCTTTAATTTGACAGTTCAAGCCAATGGCACAATTAGAAAAAAGACTTTATTATGTTGAATAATTGGAGCATCACTTACTGGAAAACCCAGGGAGGGAGAAGTGTGTGATATATTGTGTGATATATTGTGTGTGTGTGTGAGTGAGTGAGTGAGTGAGTGAGTGAGTGAGTGAGTGAGTGAGTGAGTGAGTGAGTGAGTGAGTGAGTGAGTGAGTGAGTGAGTGAGTGAGTGAGTGAGTGAGTGAGTGAGTGAGTGAGTGAGTGAGTGAGTGAGTGAGTGAGTGAGTGAGTGTGAGAGAGAGCGAGCGAGCGAGCGCCCCTTCAGTTTCTCAGCAAAGTCATCCACTTACTTTGAGAAAAGTGCATGTATGTAATAAATGTCAGTCGTATAGTCTTGAAAATATCTTCTTTTGTTGTCAGGGTAAATAATGAATGCAAATGCCCCCTACCCCATGTCTCCTGAAGTGGTAGATCCAAGGTGATGGCTGTTCATGCTCCAGTGGCTTCGAATCACTGTCCTCACTATGAACGGACTGACATACATTCTGAGTCGCTGACTCATCAGACAAGGCTAGCGAGAAGCTACATGGAAACAAACTCTGGAGGCATAACATCACTGTACAAGCTGCTTTGCAGTTCACTGAAGTAAACCACAAACTCAAAAAGGCTCTATTATACAGCCAGCAGATAATCAGAAACATCTCTAGGTATCTAAAATGTAATTCCTCCCTGTGGGAGCAGCAACTGGCGGCTACTCCCGGGTGGGGGGAGGGGCTTGGCGAGAATCGCTGCGAACAGAACGGCCCTGGGCGAGTCGGAATCACGGTCAGGAGCACGAGGAGTCGCGCCCTGAAGAGGACGTGGCGCCCTCCTTCCTACTACTGGCTGACGGGGTTGTGTAGCGGTGATTCTCTAGTGGTTGCTACATGGGGGGAATTGAATTAGAATAGGGGTTCAATTGGCTACCAAATTGGGAGAAAAATGGGGAAAAAAATCTGAAACAAAATTATTTTTTTAGAAAGTAGTTTAAAAAATGAGAGCTCTCTGAAGACTCCCTTTCCTTACCCATCTGCAGAGAGAGTGAGTGAGCGTGAGAGTGAGTTAGTGAGTTAGATTCAGCACTCTCTGAAGACTGTTACCTTGCCAAGCTGCTGATGGACGCTCAGGTTATACATCATCACAATGCCATCCAGAATCTCCAGCAGGGACTTCTCTGTGATTGGCTGGTCGGGCTCTTCCAGTGGTCGCCCCAGCAACAGCCCATCGTTACCATGGCTTCCCTCGACTGGCGGAGTTGAGGGGTGCGGGAGAAATAGGGTAAAAAGGAAATGACCTCCAGGCATTTTCTTCAGCTGGTATCAGTAATAAAATGAGAGACAATAACTCCACTTCCTGAAGGTGCGTAAATGATGAGTTTCTTCTAATTCTGAAGCCAGACTAATTGGCTTCCAAGAGGCTTGCTTCTCTCTGTTGTATATTAAAAGGTTCTAATGGCAAAATGTTCTTGTTATGAAACAGGCAGCATTAGCATACAGCAGGCCTTTGAATTTCACTATTTATTATTCAAATGGATTGTGCTCTTGTTTCAGCCCTTTCAGCTATGATTGGTAGGTCCTCTATAATTAGCTCGCACAACTGTAGTGACATTTTCAGAGTTAAGAATAGAAGACTGCCATCACACCCTTTCACCGAAGGCAAAACGCAGACACATTTTAGCCTTCCCATGGGAGAGTGAGGTTTCACGTTCCAAATCTGGGAGAAAAGTGGGGGGGGAAAAAAAAGAAAAAAAAGCATAAAAATACATTTGAAAAAAAAAAAAATAGCAGATACTCACTGTCCTCCTCGGTCCTCTGCTCCACGGCCAGCGTGCGAACTTTGACCTTTTCGGGCGGGGCCAGGGGCCGGCGGGGGGTCATAAGGCTGACGGCGGCGGTGCTGAGGAAGCGGTTGGCCCTCCCCAGGGTCGGGGAGCTGAGCCAGCTGGGCCGGGCCAGGGCACCTCCCATGGCTGCCGCCCCAAAAGGTCTCTGGAAGCCGGCCGGAGACAGAAACGCTGGCGTTTACACCTCCACTAGGATACGACTCTCCCTCCACTCAACATTTATTTTACATTTGCTCTTTTCAAATTACATCTACTTTTGGTTGTTTAAAAAAAATACCCCACTGCAATGAAAGCAAAAACTCCCATAAACAGCCTAAATGTACAAAGCTCATATTTAATCAACTGAGATTTCAGTCCTTCTGACCTTCATCACAGTTTTTTAAGCTGAAAAAAATTTGTCTTTTAGTAAATGCGATACTTCACTGCACGTTTACACAGTGTGCAACAGTTACGTGATTATTAGGTTACCTTTTTTACTTTAACAGACCTACAACAGCATGTATTTGGAAGTGAGAAGGACTCACACAAATTTTCAAAACAAGTACAAAAATTAATTAATATGACTATGAACACATAATCCTAACAATACAACAAAAGATGAAAACCGAAGATAATCAATGTCTGATTTCAATTCCACACCTTACAGGAGGGGTTCCTAAACATTGAGCTCAGTAGCCACATAATAAGCAGATGCTTAAATCCTTTATTAAAATGCAGACTAATAGGCGCCGTGCGGTTCCGGCCCAAGGATCGGGGGTTCGATCCTCGGTCCTGCCAGTTTCGAGCATGGCAGGCGCCTGAGGGAGCGGCAATTGGCGGCTGCTCCCGGCGGGAGGGGCTCGGAGAGAATCGTTGCGCACAGAACGGCCCTGGGCCCCCCGAAGAGGACATGACGCCCTCCGTCCTACTACCAGCTGACAGGGCGCGTCGCTGCGATTCTCTAGCAGTTGCTACACAGGTATAATAGCATAAGGGTTCAATTGGCTACCAAAATTGGAAGAAAAAGGGAAAATCAAAAACAAATAAAAAAAATAAATACTTTTTTTTTTAAATGCAGACTAACATATGTTCAAATATGAATTTTTTGATGTATTAATGCATGTAGAATGGATGCAGAGTTCTCCCAAGATTTTTTCACAGAGTGGTGCTCAGGCCCTCGGGGGGGGGGGGGGGGTGGTGGTGGTGGGGTGGGGGGGGGGGGGTACCCAGTAGGAGTGCAACAGTACACAAAAATCTTGGCTTGTTACGTTCGTTTTGACTTAACGGTTCGGTACATTTTTGGTAAAGCAGAAAAAAATTAAATGCGAAATATAAAATTGCTTTTCATTTATTAAAATGTAACAGTGGCCAACTGCCTATAATTTCCTTCTGAATGGAATAAGGCACATTAACGCCAAGTCATCAGGGAGTGAGAATTCCGAGTTAAAAGCAAGACTGTAATTGTTTGGTACGTAGCGCCTGCCAAACCGAAAGCCCCGTACCGAAGGAAAGAGAAAATGTTTTCTGGCCTTGAGAAAATAAGAGGTGATTCTTCTCTGATTAGACGCCCGCTGCTCCCCCTGGCTTTCTAGAAGCTTCTCTCCCCTGACTGAGCGCAAGTAGAGCAGCAACAAGATACGGCTACAATTTCGGTTACACAGTGGCGCAAGCGAGGGAACAGAGTGGAGCACCGCCTCCGTTGCATTCTTTGGGGGAGGACCCTGGGATGTAATTAGTGCTTTGCATGTTTTGATTGGTCAGGATGTCAACAGTAAAGTGGTGACTGTATTCAGACTCAATTAATTTTTGAAGGCACATTTTACAGAATTTTTGTTTTCACAGATTAGTCCATTTCTCTGACCATATATGACCGGCATAGGGGTCAGTCTGCTCTTTTTACTGTGCCTGAGACACAGTCCTTTACAGTGACCGCAGAGCGACTGCAGAGTGAGCGCTGAGTGACCGCAGAGCGACCGCAGAGTGACCGCAGAGAGAGCTCAGAGTGAGCGCAGAGTGAGCGCAGAGAGAGCGCAGAGTGAGCGCAGAGTGAGCGCAGAGTGAGCGCAGAGGGACCGCAGAGAGAGCTCAGAGTGAGCGCAGAGTGAGCGCAGAGGGACCGCAGAGCGACCGCAGAGTGAGCGCAGAGTGAGCGCTGAGCGACCGCAGAGTGACCGCAGAGAGCGCAGAGTGAGCGCAGAGGGACCGCAGAGCGACCGCAGAGTGAGCGCTGAGTGACCGCAGAGCGAGCGCTGAGCGACCGCAGAGTGACCGCAGAGAGAGCTCAGAGTGAGCGCAGAGTGAGCGCAGAGCGACCGCAGAGTGACCGCAGAGAGAGCGCAGAGTGAGCGCAGAGGGACCGCAGAGCGACCGCAGAGTGAGCGCTGAGTGACCGCAGAGCGAGCGCTGAGCGACCGCAGAGTGACCGCAGAGAGAGCTCAGAGTGAGCACAGAGAGAGCGCAGAGTGACCACAGAGAGAGCTCAGAGAGAGCTCAGAGTGAGCTCAGAGTGAGCGCAGAGTGAGCACAGAGTGAGCGCAGAGGGACCGCAGAGCGACCGCAGAGTGAGCGCTGAGTGACCGCAGAGCGAGCATACCTGCGCAGCCCCACTCTCTTCGTCCTCGTCCAGGTCGTCCATTGCAGTGGGCAGAATCTCAGACGGGTCGATGATGATGTTGGCTTTGGAGGCAAGGTCATCTGAAGAGCACAGGAACACTAATGAGTCCAATAACAAGCCGACAGCCTATCCCTGTCATCACAAACGCTCAGTGCACTTCTGCCAGCCACATTCTCCCCTTATTCTGAGTGACAGGGTTTGTGTGTGCATCTGCACAACAATTAGAGATTTTAAAAAGAAAAGAAAGACATTTCTTTTAGTGATGCAAGTCGTTTGGGACCAAAAACAATTCACTGATTACAGGCAATCAGAGACACACAACGCACGCATGCACGCACACACGCGCGCACAGCGTGTGAGAATCGAAAGAATAGGACCCAAAATCACAGCCAAGAATAGTCTACACATTGCCCGAAGTAAACCTTCATTTGTACATGAAATGGAAATCTCAAAACATATTTTCAGAGAATGCGAGAGTACAGAAATGACATGCTTATCAGCGTCCTTTCAACATGTTTTACCCTTATTGAACTGGTCTATCTGTTAATATAAGTACGCTATGGCGGCAGCACCCACCATATTTTCTCATAAAAAATAATCTGTAGGGCTGAGAATTACCTTGACTGGTCTGCTTTATAAGGCGGAGGTTTGTTTATTTGACGAGATAAAAAGCTAGACAAAGCAATATCCTGCGAATCCATTGATACGAGTTTCCCCATCTATTCAGTTTTATTAAATATCCAGGTATTTCGTTATAGATTTCACAAAGCATAACCAAGCGATCGTTCTTGGTGTCACATGGATTTGTTTAAATAAGCTGCACATTAAGAATGCCCGGACGCTAGAGCCAGAATGCGCACCACTAAAAATGCATACAGAAAAAGAGAAGAATGAACAATAATCAACTCTTCCCATTAAATTAAGGTAAGCTTTCATCAGCAAAGAGAAGCCCTGCCTTTTCTCTTCAGTCTTCACCATCAGATTGTGCTCTCCAATTAACAGTGCTGCTAGTATTTACACTACAATGCTTATGCGTTACTGCATGCTTAAATCAATATGCTGCAATCCCTCTGCAAGGATCATTTAAAGCAAGAAAACCAGTCTAGATTCTGCCTATTCAGCCAAGCACATACAGTGCACTCCAAAAGTGTTAGGACAGTGAAACTTTCGCTCTGTACTCCAGCATGTTGGATTTGAAATAGAACAGTGACTATGATTTTAAAGTGCAGACTTTCAGCTTTAATATGAGGGTTTTTACATCCATATCGGGCGAACCGTGTCGCAATTGTACCCATTTTTACACATAGCCCCCCACCCCATTTTAGGGAACCAAAAGTATATGCACAAATTAACAAATTAACAAACTAGTAAAGTCATCATATTTAATATTTGGTTGCATATCATTTGCATGCCATGACTTCCTGATGTCTGTAACCCAACAACATCAAAAGATATCTCTTGATAGCTTATTTTCAGGTACTTTTACGTGAATAGCACGGAACACATGGTTGGCTAAATGGCTGTAAGTCATCGAGGGTCTGAAATGAGCCTCAAACCATCACTCTGCTGCCAAATATGCAGTAGATATGGATGGATCACTTTAAGGATTGTTTCGACCGACTCATTTTCCTATTGAACTCTATACACTTTTACCTCATTGTCACTGTTCCATTTCAAATACAATGTGCTCGAGTACAGAGCCAAAACAACAAAAAATGTGTCACAGTCCTAACACTTTTGGAGTGCACTGTAGTACAGCCCTTGATATGTCCAAGGTGGGGGCGGAGCACATAGGAGACAGCCAGTGATAGGTCCTAAGGGGGGAGGCGGAGTCCAGGAGACAGCCCGTGATATCTCCTTGGCGGAGGCCTGCTCCGCAACAGAAGAGGGACATCAAAAAGCATCAGCCGATAAAGGGCAAAGAAATATGGTTTCATTACTCTGATTCCTGGTGATGTAGAGGCTTCATTACACCTTCAGAAGTGACCTCTAAGTGGCTATAAATTGTGATCACCCGCACCATGAATCCACAACTCTATAAAAATCAAAGGTCTAACCCATAAATCAGCCACAAAAAAAAAACATTTTTCCAGCTATGAGAACAAAAAGGGGGTGCTAGCCACCTGCGGGAAACGGCCATTTTATTATTTTTTTTAAAGAGATAAAGATAGAAATATCACACTCGGTGGACTGGCAGGTTTCCCTGCCAATCACTCACAGGCTCTGAGACCGACGAAGGAGTGCACCTCCAGAGACGGCCCCCAACTCCTGTCTAAAGGCTTTCCGCTACGCCAGAAAGAGACGCGACCAAGGGCCCATTTCCAACTGTTGGAATGGGATGGGAGAAAGAGAGTGACTGTACAAAGACTCCCCCCCAAAGCGGGGTTCTGGTCTCTGTTTGGACATGCCTGTGCGTAGGCAATGTGCGCGTACGCTCGCTCGAGCCGCTCTGACTGCCTGCCGATGACGAGGTCGGCGGAGATGTGCTCAGGGTCCCCCGTACAGACGCGCCGAACACCAGCGCCATCAGCCACTCGCAGCCACGCTAGCGGGAGCGACGGTGCGGATGATGAGGCATCAATAACAGCGAGACAGCACGCAGACGCGAGCGCCACGCCTAAATCATCGCCTCTGAAGTCCCGGGGCGAACCCCGCCATCCTTTCCCCCACCGCCACGCCTGAAGCTAGCCGACCGACCGCGGAAAGCTAACGCCCAAATGTCGTCCGTTCGCGCCGGTCCCTTCCACTCCGCAGCCCCCCTTTGCCCCTGCGTACTGCCGCGGAGGCCGAGGACATTCCCGAGAACGAGAGCGTCCAACGGCCAGAGCTCGATACGTCCTCATATTACAACATCTGCTTTAAAAGCCATGGTCTTTTTTCAGAGTTTAGAGAGCAGGAGGGACGGTGAGGGTGGATGAGAGCTTCTGCAATCAAACAGATGGCAGCAGGACGCGGCGGGTTTGTGGAGAGACCGGCCTGAGTTACAGGCCGGTGAAGGCCAGTCGCCGCGTCAACACGACGTGCGCACTCAGCCCTCTCACTCACTTTAATCACACTGACTGAATCCCAGAAAACCCGCCGGCCGTGCCCACTGGCTCAATTCCCTCAACGAAGCAACAAACCCAAAAAGGAGACGCAGGAGAAGAAAAAGGCACATCAAAGATGGAGCAGCAGGTTATGAGTCCACCCTCTCTCCTCCCCCCCGGTGGTAAATCCAAGGGCTCGCCTTCTCCGCAGCCAAATTACCCAGAAAGGAATCGATATCCATCAGCCGCTGCCCCTTCCTTGATGTTGACTTGGGCTGGATCGCCACAGTCAGCTCCGCGCTTATGGGAGGCCGAGAGCGCTAGCCTGCTAACGCGACCAATTCATGCATTCAGAAAAGATGCACGCCTGGTGCCGGCACTTCAGATACAATGGTCAATATTGCGCACCTTGCGATAAAGAATCGCTTGTTTGCAAACCTCCGGGAGTGAAAGATTTAAGACAGTTTAATTCAAAAAGCAGAAGGGTGAACCGGGATCATTTCTGGCAGTTGATACCGGTGGTGGTCTCTGGGTGACACACACACACACACACACACACACCTCAGACAGCACTGGTAGTTCAGAGGCTGATTGCTTTATCGGCACTAAAAAAAGGCCTGAAAGAAAGCAGGATGCCTCTAAAAGGCTTGATTGCTCTTTCATCCCTGCTTGTCAGAGAGAACACGGAAACAAAGACGGGCCTTCCTATTTGCGCAGCGCGAATGGAAAAAACACCACAGAGCATCAGGCGCGAACGCACTGAAGGTGAAAGCATTGGATCTGACCCTCTCCACCCAGTCAATTCTAAAGCAATTCCACACCAAAGCACATTTTGACAGCGGTGATTGCAGACAAAGAGCGACAATTATTATCAGACTGACATCCAACGCTCATTGAATAGACTGAACCCTTTTACACCGAAAAGCTGGACTGGAGAAGTCCATTTTTGGTTCAGGGCTTTTTTTTTTTTTGTGCGGTCTTGTCAATGCAGTGAATCGCCCCGCGTATGCCAAGGCTGCGAAAATTAATTTCATTTGAAAAAATGTCCTGATTCAAAAACACCAACAATAGAATGTGCCACAAGAGGAGCACGGCCTGCCGTAACTGGAAGGCTGGCTGTGGAAAACAGGCAGTGATACGACCCCCCCTAGTGGAGCTTCCAGAAAAAAACAACTAAGCCATTTCAACTGATCCAAAGTCAGTACGAGGTTGTAGGCGGTCCACACCACACGTCTCAAAATTTGATCTACTACTTATTATTTACATTAATACAAATTATTTGGCACTGCAGTAGTAAATGTGCTCTGTAATAAGCAGAAGATCCTTTTTACAGACCATCCCACACCCATTTATATGAACCTATCCCCTTCCCAGCACCCCAATCTGCTAATTGAGGAGAAAATGCAAGCAATGGAGCGAGCAGTATACTTTAAACTGCTTCAAAGTCAGCTTCACTTGTCAGGCTGAGAATCGTACGGTACTATGAGCCTGACCGAGTTGACACTGAGGTAAATCCACTCCAAAGTCTAAGGACCTACTTTTTGACCTGGCGTAGGGAGGGCTCCCTCTACAGGTGGCGAGTCAAGCCGACCATATAAAACCCTGGCTAAAACTTGCGAGATAAAACCAAGAGTCCGCAAACTGTGTCAGTCACTCTCAAACAACTAAGAATTTATTTTAAAATAAAACCATATGATCGACACCGCGACCCATACTGGGTTGTCAGGGTGAATTTCATCTGAAGTGCACCAGTATACTAATATGTTAATCGTGCACCTAGAAGTTAGCACTTAATATATGCTAATAATATAATATCAGTAATATGCGTGGCTAATCTAATATCAGTGGTAACTCTTGCGGAATGGGGATGGTATAATAATATTAGTATTGAGTTGAGTTTTATCGGTAGTCCTTGGGCAGGTGAAAATAGAAACTAGTAGCAAATGAACATTTACCGTGTTTTTAAGCCAAGTAGCCTACTAACATTATACTAATATTAGTATAGTATATAATATTAGTATATCAGCTATTGGAGTGATGCAACAAAGGCAAGGATAAATGGTAATAACTTATGCATTAATGTTGCCTGTGATGTATGCCAAAGCTGTACTACTTCAGCCTCATCCGTAAAAAGAGATTAGATGTCATATGAACTAATGTAAGGTAGTCAAGAGTCCACTGTACGACCCACAGAACAGCACTAACATTCCGATTCTATGATTGGTCAGTGGTCTGAGTAACCAAGGCGACACCCGGCCCCCTCTCACACAAAACTTGAGCGCTAGCTTAGCGACACCAAGCAGAGATGTGAATTAGCCCCGAATCCTCACTCGCCCATCCGCTTTTTCGTTTGCCCAGGGGAAGCGTAATGGCTGAACCCTGTGAGGTTTGCACATTCAAGCAAAGATTCTGCGTTCACCCCAGCAAATCTGCCCGGCTCATTGTAACGTGACGACGGCGTGAAGGACGGGAAGAGACACCTTTACGCACCTTTAAGGGTCTTCTTGAGGTGAGAGAGGAGGCCTCCCAGACGCTGGAGATCAAAGTAATCCACCTTCCCGTTGTAGAAGAGCTGAGGGGGGACGTAGGCCTCTGACAGAGCCCAAGTAAAAACAGCGAAAGCTCATTCAGAGGAACCTCAGGAGTCATTTACACATGCAAAAGATCGACGAGGCTAGCGACAGCAATGATGAAAGAGGTGTGAAAACACCTTACAAGTGGTTTTTAATAACACTCTTATGCTAGTAATAACACACATTTATTTTTACTTCTGAAAAGACTGTGCTTAAAATAATGCCAAAAGAACGAGTCCATTAAATCCAGCGTAATTGCCCATTACTTTGTTCACCAGAATGCAGCAACAACGGCCTGGCTAGGAGTGTCTAAATTACCACTTGTGTGTATTAGGCACCCACACAGTGCTTTTAATTCATGCACTGAAGCAATAAAAACGTAGGGTAAGCAGTGATATCATGCTTGATGGTCATTGCCAATGGGCCATTGGGTAGTGATAAAACAGGAAGCCAGGGGTCTGTAATACTGGTCTGAGAGATCCACAGGCTCTGATGGGTCTGAACTCCCAAAAAGATTGAATCACCTCATCTGGTTTCTTTGGTCTGAACTGGTTGCTGATTTTAATATTACAGCATATACCAACAGACCTTCTGGCTTTCCAGACACCTGGCTTCTGGTTCCAGACTAACAAACAAGCAAGTATGATGTCATTGCTCCTTCCAGAAGTCCCAGTTTGACTTTTGCTTAATGCCCATTGGGGGATGTGAAACAGGAAGTGTGTGTACCTGCGCTGCTTATGCAGCACAGCAACATGCATCTTAAGCATTGCAATTAATTCAAGCTCCAAAACTGAAGTTGAGGAGCGATGACATCATGGATGATGCCCATCGGCCACTGTCAATCAGGAAGTTGACTCTCAGGGCTCGCTCAATTGGCAGAACATTCTGTAACGTTTCAAGCATTCCATCTATTGAACAGAAAGCTCTCAGTTTGTACAGTTGGCTACATTCTAAAGCGCTCCTCGGGAGCGGTTTAGTAGGCGTTTGATGGGTACGGGAATGTTGGCTCTGCTAGGCTGGTGCTGGGACAATTTTTTCAATGAATTCAAGTGTGTAATTTGCTACAGTATGACGGATGTTTCAGTTTCATTGTATGCTCAGTTGAGCTCAGGTAAGTTCCTGGTGCTCTTGAATATGCCCTATATGGTGATTGGATTTATCATGCGGCTCACCTTCACTGCTGACACAGCCCACACTCTTCCTCTTGCCCTCGTCCCAGTACCCGCGGATGGCAGTGATGAGGCGATGCAGAAAGCACACCATGTACTCAGGGGGGCACAGCACTGTGGGATTCTGACACACACCACACCCAGATGCCATTACAGTGTATTACAGTCACACCACACCCAGACTCCATTACAGTCACACCGCACCCAGACTCCATTACAGTGCATTACAGTCACACCTCACCCAGATGCCATTAGTCACACTTCACCCGGACGCCATTACAGTGCATTACAATCACACCGCACACAGACGCCATTAGTCACACACAGACGCCATTACAGACGCCATGACAGTGCATTACAGTCACACCGCACCCAGACTCCATTACAGTGCATTACAATCACACCGCACACAGACGCCATTAGTCACACCCAGACGCCATTAGAGACGCCATGACAGTGCATTACAGTCACACCGCACCCAGACCCCATTACAGTGCATTACAATCACACCACAACCAGACTCCATTACAGTCACACCGCACCCAGACTCCATTACAGTCACACCTCACCCAGATGCCATTACAGTCACACTACACCCAGACGCCATTACAGTCACACACCACACCCAGACCATTAGTCACACCACACCATTCATTTTCAAGGGTACCCAACAGATGGTCTGAGCCAAAGTCAACAGGCAGCAGTGCCTGGTCCTCACCCCTCTGTTACTTGCATTCTCCTGAAGAAACTTGCGGAATTTATTGAGGAATATATACCGCGAGGCTTCCCCCTACAAATGACATATAGATAAATGTTAAGTAAATGTACTGAAGTAAATATACAAAATAAATAAGTGAATTCTACGAGTATGACAGGCTGAGTGAGTGTGTGAGTGAAGGCAGTTAGTGATTGACAGGTGGGGCACAGCTTACCGTCCCTTTGTCCTTGTTGTTGAGCATCAGCCTGAGGATTTGAACCTGCAGCTCCTCCACCACTGCACAGAAGCAGATGTGACACAGCTCAGTAAGCGCCCTTCGGGGGCGGATCTCCGGCCGAGAGATGGGTTGGGGAGAGAGGAAGAGCCCTACTTACCTTCTATCCTCTTCTTCAGCCTCTGGCAGCCCCGCTCGTAGGCCCGCCTCCTCAGCCTCTCCTCTGAGCTCTCCTCATTCTGCTCCCTCTCGTCCCTCCCCTGTGGAGGAGAGCAAGGACACGCCGAGGGTGAAGCTATGAACAGTTACAGAGGAGCCTAGAGCAGAGCACACGTGCAGCTGTACCACTGTGGTACACAGACACGCTGTTACTGTGGACTGTGAGGATCCCTACAGTACAGGATACAAGCAGCTGTACCACTGTGGTACACAGACACGCTGTTACTGTGGACTGTGAGGATCCCTACAGTACAGGATACAAGCAGCTGTACCACTGTGGTACACAGACACGCTGTTACTGTGGACTGTGAGGATCCCTACAGTACAGGAAACAAGCAGCTGTACCACTGTGATAGAGCTACACACAGTTACTGTGGACTGTGAGGATCCCTACAGTACAGGAAACAAGCAGCTGTACCACTGTGGTACACAGACACGCTGTTACTGTGGACTGTGAGGATCCTTACAGTACAGGATACAAGCAGCTGTACCACTGTGGTACACAGACACGCTGTTACTGTGGACTGTGAGGATCCCTACACTACAGGAAACAAGCAGCTGAACCACTGTGGTACACAGACACACTGTTACTGTGGACTGTGAGGATCCCTACAGTACAGGAAACAAGCAGCTGAACCACTGTGGTACACAGACACGCTGTTACTGTGGACTGTGAGGATCCCTACAGTACAGGAAACAAGCAGCTGAACCACTGTGGTAAACAGACACACAGTTACTGTGGACTGTGAGGATCCCTACAGTACAGGAAACAAGCAGCTGAACCACTGTGGTACACAGACACGCTGTTACTGTGGACTGTGAGGATCCCTACAGTACAGGAAAGAAGCAGCTGTACCACTGTGATAGAGCTACACAGTTACTGTGGACTGTGAGGATCCCTACAGTACAGGAAACAAGCAGCTGAACCACTGTGGTACACAGACACGCTGTTACTGTGGACTGTGAGGATCCCTACAGTACAGGAAACAAGCAGCTGAACCACTGTGGTACACAGACACGCTGTTACTGTGGACTGTGAGGATCCCTACAGTACAGGAAACAAGCAGCTGAACCACTGTGGTACACAGACACGCTGTTACTGTGGACTGTGAGGATCCCCACAGGACAGGATAGAAGCAACTGTGTCACAGCGATAGAACTACGCAC
Organism: Synaphobranchus kaupii; assembly: GCA_029718625.1. Taxonomy (NCBI): domain Eukaryota; kingdom Metazoa; phylum Chordata; class Actinopteri; order Anguilliformes; family Synaphobranchidae; genus Synaphobranchus; species Synaphobranchus kaupii. Next base: position 93,573,757 of record CM056380.1, read on the forward strand.
AGTTACTGTGGACTGTGAGGATCCTTACAGTACAGGAAACAAGCAGCTGAACCACTGTGGTACACAGACACGCTGTTACTGTGGACTGTGAGGATCCCTACAGTACAGGATACAAGCAGCGGTGCCACAGTGATAGAGCTACACACAGTACTCTATGCTTCGCTACAACCAATGACACATGTAGCTGTGCCACTGTGACATGTTTATAGTTACTGTGTGCTGTGGGGTTCACAACAGGCAACGACTCAAATGGAATTTAATCAAATTAAATCTCTTGATTCTAAATGATTTGAAATAAACAGACCAAATAGATGCCTTTATTTGTTTGACTTAAGTTGGAGTTGATTGAATCCAGGCCTGTGTATATCCCAGTACACCCACACCCACACACACACACACACACCCACACAGACACACACACACACACACACACACACACACACACACACACACACACACAGTTTGTGCAGCGTGCTGTACCTCTTTGTCGAAACGTGTGGGCCACCAAGTGGTAGGGATGAGCTCCTCCAGCCCCGCCTCTTTTACCCGCAGGGGGGTCTTGATGTAGAAGAACACCACCGAGCGCAGCACATCAAACGTGACCATGCTAAGGACTGCAGACGCTCAGACGAGTGCGCGCACACACACACACACACACACACACACACACACACACACACACACGCGCGCGCACGCACGCACGCACGCACGCACGCACGCACGCACAGAGGTACGCATAAACGCACGCACACAGACGTACGCATCAACGTCAGGGCACACATGCACTCACCAGGGCATGAAATTAACTTTTACACCCACTGGCCAGAGTGGCTTGTGGATTCAGCCATTTTCAACATTTTATCAGCCACATTACCTTTTACAATAGAACACAACCCCGTTGGTTACGTGCCAAATTGGCTGCCCAGAGTAGAGATCTTACCAATCAAAATTTTACCAGCATTTGGCCTGGTGGTGGGTGTTAATCTCTCTCACTCACTCTCTCACTCTCTCACTCTCTCACTCTCTCACTCTCTCACTCTCTCACTCTCTCACTCTCTCACTCTCTCACTCTCTCACTCTCTCACTCTCTCACTCTCTCACACACACACACACACACACACACACACACACGCCAAGACACATCAGCACCCACGGGCTGGAGATAGTAGGTACAACATGACAGGAGTACTGAAACAGTAATCTGGGTGGGGATCTGACCCAGACTGTGCACTCCACAGCGACGGCCTGGCTCTTTAATATCCTCTCCAGACTGAAAATACACACACATCTCCTCTCCTTTATAAGTCATTCTCCACCTGGATCCCCCTTCTCACGTTGATCCTTTAATTACACATCTTCCCATTCATTTGTATGCAAAAGTGAGTCATCTCAAAGCAATGGAGAGGCCTGCTCCTCTTGTTTACTGAAATCCTGCTGCTTTCTGCTGCTCATCAGAGCCTGCTTTCTACACAAGCCCCTCTCCACACTGGGAGAGAGCTTCTAGAGCTTCAAAACCCGTATTTCCTGTTTAATCTGGAGAAATCATATCTATGCTCCGCTAGACAGAAAGGATATAAGACATTGCTGAGGAGGTACTTCCTGGACTTCTCGTGCCGAAGGATGGCAGTCGTCAAGCGCAAGTAATGGATCTGCGAGTAAAAAAACGTGACACATCAGGCCAAGAAGGGGCAAGATGACAAATGTTTAAAGACTGCAATCACTCTTTTCTTGGATATGAAGTATTCAAGGCACAAGATAAACATGCATACCAACTTTTGGTTTATACTCAATTTGATAAACAGGAAAAGAACATTTTTCCTTTTTATGTGAAGTATGACATTTCAAATCATAACAATGTGAGATCCTCCTGTATGGATATTTACACTAAGCCATTAGCATTATCTTTGACATAATCCAAAAAAGACCAACTTTCCACAAAGCGTGTAGTCAGCCCTCATGGCGAGACGCTCTCGCGCAAATACGCATGCCTGCATGGGGTCATTCAACGCATGCCTCTCTGCTAACTTCACCTTCTTACAGGGAGATTTACCAGAGTCCATTTTTTCTACACAAATTTTGCACTTAGAGATGCACAGCATTCTGGGCCCTACATTTAGTAAGTTGGTCTTGTCCAGAATGACATGCACAGCTTCAACATGCAATCAATTTATGCAGCTAGACATTTACCGAGCCGCAGCTAGATGCCACTCAATGGCTCACGCAGCATGGGCCTCTGCCTGAGCAACCCTCCTAGCTGGAAGCCCAGGTCAGGGATATGAGCTTCTACATGAGCATCCCTCCTACCTGGAAGCCCAAGTCAGGGATATGAGCTTCTACATGAGCAGCCCTCCTACCTGGAAGCCCAAGTCAGGGATATGAGCTTCTACATGAGCAACCCTCCTACCTGGAAGCCCAGGTCAGGGATATGAGCTTCTACATGAGCAACCCTCCTACCTGGAAGCCCAAGTCAGGGATATGAGCTTCTACATGAGCAACCCTCCTACCTGGAAGCCCAGGTCAGGGATATGAGCTTCTACATGAGCAACCCTCCTACCTGGAAGCCCAAGTCAGGGATATGAGCTTTTACATGAGCAACCCTCCTACCAGGAAGCCCAGGTCTGGGATATGAGCTTTTACATGAGCAACCCTCCTACCTGGAAGCCCAGGTCAGGGATATGAGCTTCTACATGAGCAACCCTCCTACCTGGAAGCCCAAGTCAGGGATATGAGCTTTTACATGAGCAACCCTCCTACCAGGAAGCCCAGGTCTGGGATATGAGCTTTTACATGAGCAACCCTCCTACCTGGAAGCCCAGGTCAGGGATATGAGCTTCTACATGAGCAACCCTCCTAGCTGGAAGCCCAGGTCAGGGATATGAGCTTCTACATGAGCAACCCTCCTACAAGGAGGCCCAGGTCAGGGATATGAGCTTCTACATGAGCAGCCCTCCTACCTGGAAGCCCAGGTCAGGGATATGAGCTACTACATGAGCAACCCTCCTACCTGGAAGCCCAGGTCAGGGATATGAGCTACTACATGAGCAACCCTCCTACCTGGAAGCCCAGGTCTGGGATGATGGGGGAGAACCTGTAGGCTCTCAGCAGGGACATCATCAGCTGCTTCAGGCACTCGTTCACCTCATAGTCCTGGGGGGGAGAGACACACACGCGTGAGGAGGATCCTCAAGTGGAGCAGCTCACCCAATTGGGGCGTCCTGCCGTCTCCTCACCTCCATGAGCAGCCAGAAGAGGTCGAGGAGCTGCTGGATGAGCGGGTGCTCATCCACAGAGCCGCCCCCCTCCAGGATAGCCAGCAGGAAGTTCATTAGGACGTCCTCCACCAGGTAAACCTTACACTGTACACAGGGAAAAGCCCACGGTTACACACCAAAATTATTCCTAGTTACTAACACTGTCAGGACCTTACAATCTTCTGATAACTGTCAACACTGTATGGATGCTACACCATTCTCTTAATTACCAACATAGTCAAGACCCTACCCTCTCCTGCTAATTACCAACACAGTTAGGACCCTACACTATTCTGCTAATTACCAACACAGTTAGAACTCGACACAATTCTGCTAATTACCAACACAGTTAGGACCCTAATAATTTTATTTCAAGATTAAACAAACACTTTGATTAATGAAACCCATGAGTAGAACAACCTATATTATTTACAACACAACTTGTAAAATCTGACTCAACATCCTTTAAGATTTAACTTTCTTTTAGGCATGATACATTGTTCAGGCTGACCATGAGGGGGGCAAAGTAGTTGAAGATGTGTGCCAGTGTGACCAGAACCGTGGGCTCCCCATGCAGCTGCCAGCTGGCGCTATCCTTCGGCACCAGCTTGCCCTCCTGCCAGGAACACACAGTAGAGGAGTCCCAATGGAGAAAACACGCCGACACACTCACAGCAACACACCCGCATACGCACGCATTCACACATTCACGCACGCACACTTGCGCGCTCACATGCAAGCACACGAACACACATACATGTTTATTCCTTCCTCAGCAGTCAGACTGTACCTGTGTGTCTATCGTGGTGGACAGCACATTCTTAATATATCCCAGCAACCTGTGGGCCTTAGCGAGGTCAGCGGAGGGAGGGCTCTGCAGGGGCACGTAGCCCTCCACAGGGTACGTGGATAAATGTTAAGGAGATTCATACCGAACTTATCAGACACACATAAACACATGGGTGACATTTGGCGACCTTTCACCTCACAGAAAGAACAGTTCAGAAATAGCTGAGGGGAGGACTCTGACAGAAAGAGAAATATATTCTACATGGCATAACTAAATAAAGATATGGTACTGTATGACCATGTGAAATTAACACCCACTACCAGCCAAATGCTAAATATATTTTTTATTGTGGCCGGTAAGATGTCTACTCTAGCAGCCAGTGTGGCAGGTAACCAACCAGGTTGTGTTATATTGCAAAAGAAAAAGTTAATTTTATGGCCTGTATTCTATTTACAATACCATTTTCTATTATACCTAATACAATTTACAAAGCACAGTAGCAAGTGTAAGCAAAGATAGTAAACTATTGTTAGAATTTACAAAACATTGTGAGTTGAACTATTAGTAGTTAAAAAATCTGAATAGCAAATGGTAAGGACAATTATTGGTAGTAATCACAAAACCAAGGTGGTTTACTAATGTATGGATACAGTTAACAAAATCTAGTAGCAATTGGAAACTGAAAACTATTGATATAGTTTGTGCACTGTTGTGCAGTTTAAAGCTTACAAGTGGTATAGAACGGATTTCAGCTTGGCCAGGGCTTCTTGAAAATTAGATTTCTATCCCAATGGTACTTGCCTTGAGAGATAATTAATAAAATAAAACAGTTGACAAAACCTAGTACCAAGTGGTAAAGTAACTACTGGTGCGGTTTACAAACCTAGTACCAAGTGGTAAAGTAACTACTGGTGCGGTTTACAAACCTAGTACCAAGTGGTAAAGTAACTACTGGTGCGGTTTACAAACCTAGTACCAAGTGGTAAAGTAACTACTGGTGCGGTTTACAAACCTAGTACCAAGTGGTAAAGTAACTACTGGTGCAGTTTACAAACCACAGTAGCAAGTGGTATAGTAATCTTCTGGTACAGTTTAAATGTTATAGTAAATTACTTTTACAGTTCCCAACTTGGCCTGGGCTCCAGATGTATACCCCAAGAGGAATCACTTGGATAAATAAAGACAAAAATAGAACATAAACAGTTAACAAAACATAGTAGTAAGTAGGATAGTTAGATTAGAAAACCTCATCGCCAGTGGTACAGGAAACCATTGGCAGCGTAAAAGAGGAGTACCATGTCTGTAGCCTGTAAAGGATATCGTAGCGGGCGGCTTCCAAAGTTGAAGGCCACAGACTCTTTAAAGGACAGGCTGATGGCAGGGAAGTAAGCAATGCCAGGACCTATTTTAATGTTACTGAAGGCCGTGCCCAGCGACTGCCCATTTCTAGCAGGTTGGTAGAAAGATGGAGACGAATAGAGAAGAAAAGGTGTCATGTTATTGTAATAAAACAGAAAATATGAACGGTTATTATATGAAGTCCAGCTCAATAGGGAGTTTTTTTAATGTTTTTATAACTCACAGGCAAAAGGTTATGGTCCCTTCATCCAGGTCTATCAAGCAGCTCACAATATCCCCGGCAGCCCATGACTAAAACAGACAAAACATCGGCACCTGTCAATCATGAACTACAACATGTCAACCTTTGATAAGAGAATTAATTAGTCCAGGGGTGTTTAAGCATTTCTGGGGCCCCAGGCACAGCTCAATCTGTGGCCCCCCCTCAATGGAAATTTCCACACTCAAACCACATCTGAGTCACACGTCATAGTTTTCCCTTAATGATTTCGGGGTAAAACACTTATTTTGAAATACGGTTGCCCAGATTTTTAATCATCAGATTTTTTAATCAAAGCCAGGCTTGATTTAGATTGTAACAGAGCAGGAATTTTTAGGCTATTTGGCAAATTACAACTTTCTGGAACTGGCAAAGCAATGACATTAGGAGTAAGTGTGCCGATACTATACATTTTATAATATAGTGTACATACTAATCTATACTACAATGCACACATTTAGTGTTAAAGTGTAGTTAGTGAAATGAAAACCATTTCCAAGCTGAATTATTAAAGTAAAGCTTGTTTTTACGTTCTGGCAGTGCTAGTCATTAACATCACCTGGGGGTCTGATACCTCGTGCTCTGTGCCAACTGCTGTGTTGCTAGTGCTTACTGAGGTGATGTGAGGTAATAATTCTTCTGCCTCAACATCATGCTGTTTTTCTGTGGTTTCACTTTGTGCGTTGTGACTATTGAAAAAGTTGTAATTTTGGAGAACTTGCCTGCAATTTGTTTCCCTCCCTTTTTTTGGTTTCTCAGCTCCACTGGGATAACTGTGCTTCTTAGCTAGCTAGCTACAATTAGAGATGGGAAAGTTCAATGTACATCTGCGTGCTACAACGTCATGTAGCTCATTGTGAATGAAGAGCGGACCCCTGGCATTTGCCTGTGTTGGCTAAACATGCCCCCGTTGAAGCAAACTAGACATCGGTATCTGAGAATCGCAATATACCCCGCACCCCAGAGCTAAAACTGACCAGACACGGATAGCCGTGAATCAAATTGTTCATAATCCCATGACTGCAATAGACTGAACACCTGTGAAAAAATGCTGGCAGCACAGGAACAAAACGGCCTACTCGAGGACTGCTTTGCCTTTGCTTCCTGACACATTATTACCAAGCTGAAAATCGATCTTACAGATGGGAAATACTCCTCAAAAAGTTCCAAATCACACCTAAATCTGAACCCAACAGTGGAGGTAGAAGTGTGCCTTTATTAACTTCAGAAGAAGCAGTCTCTCAGTGTAAGTTTCCCGTCTCTTCCCTGTGGATGAGGCGTGACTGAGCTGAAGGGAGAGCAGAATGAGCGTGAGCAGATGAAACCCAGTGTCCTCCCAGGCCAGACGCTGTTTCTAACCTTGCCGTAGTTAGTGGTCGTCACGTTCCACTTGCGCACTCTGTTCCCGTCATAGGCGTACGAGTCTGGCGTGTCACCCACGCCCTCCTGCAAAAAGCCAGGAAGGTGGCTTAGACACACAGACACACAGACACACACACACACACACTGTCCCTCATTGAACTTCTGAAAACAACTGGAAGATCCAATTTTTACAAGTAGGTAAATATCCATGTCCTTGTTTATTTTGCACTCTGGCAATCACACAGACAGACACAGACACACACACACACACACACACACACACGCGCGCGAGTGAACACACACAGATGCCAGGATGACATGAACACCACCGAGGCTCTAAATATCGGACCTCAGCCAATGGAGTGGGCCTAAACAGACAGACAGCCTACCTCCTGGTTGAACCTGCAGTTAAGCGTGCACCACCCGATCTGCATCAACCCTTGGGAGGAGATGAGGACCTCATACACCCACTTTCCTGGCCAGAGGAGAAAAAGATGGTCATAACAGGCAGGGCGCACAGGCAATTTTAAAATCACAAACAGCAAAATACACACTCACTCTATCTAAGTGGTTTCAGTCACAGTGTGAAATAGAATTTATTTATTTTTCGAAATATATGGTGCATCTGCTTAAAGTTTATGGTTTTACGAGAACACAGTTGACACAGGTATAAAGTACTTACCTTTGAACACACAGGTAGTTGCTCTGATGGAGCTGAAATTGCTGTGGCCGATGACCTTGTGTAAAAAAAAAAAGGTGGGGGTGGGGGGGGGGGGGGGGGGGGGGAGACCATAACACCTGAAACTCATCGTATGTACAATTCAAAAGATTTTAAACTGAACTAAACAAAACAAAAAAGTGCGTTTTTAATATGGATTTGTGATCAAGTCATTCAAAATACACTATGTTTTGCAGACGAGTCTCAAACATCAGAGCGCCACTGACCCGTACAAACCGGGCTCCACTGTAGTCTATAAGCCCAGACCTACACGAGCAGCAGCTGGTGAGCATCATTTCCTTTCTAATCTAACACATTCAGGACATGTATCGAAACTCAAATCAAAAACTGAAATGGTGTTTGAGTTGAACCACTGATTCGCCCAGACTTACCCCCAGCAGGTCGTCGTCTACGAAAAGTAGTCCCTCAAAGCCACTGGTGTGATCCAAGACCACAGAGGGGGGCCCGAGACGCCCGTCTACGGTCTGATCTGGAGTCAGAGGGGCGGGGGGGGGCGGGGGGGGGGGGGCATCATACACACGTCAATCTTTGTGGGAACGAACAGCACTAATTGGGCCATAATTTAACGGTTAGCCTTGTGTAAATGCATTTCCCTGCTGCAATAAAAGCCCGCTCAGAGGTTAAAACAAATTGGTGTAAAAAGGTCTTTATCCCCGAGGAGTTTGATTACATTGTACAGTGAATGGTTCTCCAAGGCCGGTAAATTGAAACGCAAGATCCAAAAGCTCTGTAAATGGGCCCTACAGGAGTTAGTGTTGCAGAAATAACAATAGACTTACATGGACAATTCAGTTAACACACAGACGTGCGCACACACGCAATAATTCTTTCGCTATCAAACCCCTTGAAGAGCAGGGTCCAGCTGGGTAGTGCCTGGGGCTCCGTTACACAATATGTCGGATGTTAAACACGGAAGCGGCCATTACTGTTAACCTGAGCTTCACAGTCCTCCAGGCGTCAGCGAGAAGGCTTTTCACACAGAGCACTCCGATTTTCCATGACACGGGAGGAAAGCGAGGGCGGTATCACAGCCCTACCCCTCCACCACCGTGGAGAGGCATGACACAGGTTCACTGCAGCACTACAGCTCCCTAACGTACAGATATGTCTCTTAGAACATTGTATGTAAATCCCAGGCAGCACTATGAACACTAAGGGCAGGGCAGTGCATGTTCCTGTTCATTTTAACCAGGCCGCTCTACTAAGGCAATTCTCTTTTGCAGTGGTGACCTGGTGAATCAACTTGGACAAGGAATGCAAGGGGACTGTGTGACCAATCAGATGTAGGGAGGCAGTTTCGGTTGGAATGAAGCTGGCCATATCACCCTCTATCCTGTCCATGCTGAATGCAGGAATGCAGCTAGTCTGTACCACAGCGATAATGTACCAGGGTATCAAAGTTCCACCTTCGCCAATTGACTGGGGAAAAAAAGACCCGCCCCCGATGTTAACGATTGGTTCATTTGTATCCATTGCGCGATTAGTGAACGTGTCTAGTGTAGGTATACAATCTTTTTGACGCAACCCAGACTGATGCAGCCGCTCGCTCGCGTCCGGTTTAGGGAGGGTGTTAGGCTGGTGGCTGGTGTTAATGTCACGCCCTGTAATATACAGATTTAGATTCAGTTATTTAGAATATGGAAAATATGCTGCGTACATTGCACCATTTATGACATCAGTCATGAGATGTAACACTCGGACAAGTGTGATTACGACAGGCATTATTCACACGTCTGTGAGTGTTATCAGTGTTATCAAGGCTTTACGGCTTATAGTTCAAATAAAGTATTACTGTACATCAGGGAGACCCACAGGACTTCTTCCCGAGGCATGCAGAAAAAAATCATGCGAGGGTAATATATACCGTCTTTGAGTGTTGTTTGCCATTCTTAGACTTTTTTTTGTTTTTCTATGTTTGCAGGCTGTTGAACTTCAAAGTTTTAATGTAGCCGAGGTACGCAGCGCGTGTACTCTGTCTACAGCTGGGGGCGCCGCCGATGTACATCTTGTCAGACTCAAGCCAACACAGCAGCATCTCGTTAGTACTGGAGAAATAAGCACGGAAGCAGAACTACAGGAGCACCTTCTTCAAAAAAGATACGTTTCATTTCTTGCATTCCGCTTCCCGTGTGTGCGGCCTACAGGATATCCTTCCCAGAATGCTTTTCTGCTGAAGAATTATTTCGCAATAATAACTCCCTCCGTGGGAGAGAGCCATCAATCCGAAGCCTCCTTGTTATCCCCAGCGCTGCATCGTGAATGCACGTGGATGAGTGTTTGACTGCTGCGGGTATCTGTGCGAGGGCTCTTAGTGTCGGAAAGCCACTCAAACTCACAGCAGCGAGGAAATGACATCACAGTAACCGCTAGGTTTGAGCAGAGGACAATCAACAGCAGACAGTCTTTCACCGCGTCTGTATTCTTTATCTGTGTGAGTCAGACCTGCACATGTTGAACGTGGGTCAAACACAATTTTTTTACTTTAACTCTTTATAGAGTTATCACTGCTTATCTATCTATCATCCATAGATATCTATCCATTTTCAACAGAGCGTGTTACTACCCAAAACACACAGTCATACAGAAGCATCATCAATCCACCCATCCATTTTTCAATTTTCCTGGTCTGGGTCGCAGGGGGGCTGGGGCCTATCCCAGCATTCATTGGGTGAGAGGCAGGAACACACCCTGGTCACCCAGCACTTTACGCAAAATCATCGCTCTTGCTTTTTAACCTTTTATTTATTCAATTATTTATTTATTTATCATCATTGCTTTATTTTATTATCTTTTATTTTTCCTGTTTTACATTAAAAGCCTTGGTAACACATGTCCTGCACACCTATAACAAAATTTTAGATCTATAGACTCTTTAAGATATCGTATAATTCTCTTTTACTTTTTTATGTTTTGCGCATATACTTGCCTCTGCCACCTCCTACAAATCTTTTATTTGTTTTTTTATGGATAGAAAAGAGCCCAGCTCTGTGCCATCCCAAAATGAAACAAGGAAAATTAAGTAAATAAATAAATAAATAAAAGACATTCATACCCCAAGGACAATTTTAGACGTTCCAATTAGCTTAAACTGCATGTCTTTGGATTGTGGGAGGAAACCAGAGTACCTGGAGGAAACCCACGTGGACTCCACGCAGAAAGGCCTGTGTGGCTGGGATTTGGACCCAGAACCTTCTTGCTGTGAGGAGACCGTGCTATTCACTCCACCACTGGAACAATCATTTTGGTGTGAATATTGAAACGTTTCCTTTTTTTAAAAAAATATATATTGGTAATCTGCAGAACTTTTTATGGTGTCTCATGGGATATGGTACTCAAACAATTTGTTTTGCATTCATGCGCATGTGTTTTGGTACAGGCGGTAATAGATGTGGATATGGACAGTAAATGACACAGCAGTTCACAGTGCATGAATAAACTGGGTATGCGTGACAGGGCTTCACACACTGACCTCTAGTGTCCTCTCCAGGCTCCCCCTCACAAAGCAGCCTCTCCAGGTGGGCCCCAAGGTCCTGGAAGGTGAGGTTTTTCCTGGGGGGAGAGAAGCCAGCCCCTCCTGTCAGATATATATATACAACTCCCAGACATGCACAGTTCAAATCCCCTTCCTAACCAAGGAATGTGACCGGAAAGGCAATGCTACTGTAAACGTCCACTGATATCTGAATGCATTTCCCTGACTGTACGTTCATGGTTTACAAGAAAACCTCAGCTTCTGATACAGAGCAGAGTGGTGTAAAATTAATGCATGTCGTGTGGATAGGCGTGTCGTGGCAGCAGGGTTTTGGTATGTATTGCTTATATATATATATTGTATACAAACCCAAATTCCAAAAAAGTATGTAAAATGCACATAAAAGCAGAAAGCAGCGATTTGTAAATTCACTTTCATACAAACTCCAATTTTTGGAATTGGGGTTTGTATGATAGGCTTTAACCTCAGAGACTTTCAGAGGAAACCCAGAGCTTCTTGAGCTGTTGTACTACAGGAAGTACTGTGCTATGATGGTGATAGAAAAAGGATTTGATACAAAAATATGAAAAAATAAAAACATGTTCCACCTTAGGTGGACACCCCCCCCCCCCTCCCCCCGCTCCCCCCCCTGCACCAAAAATGCTGGAGATACGATAAATATACAGATGTCTACTGCAGAGAACCCAAAACCAGCTCCCACAAAAGCACACGGGAGATGATTACTGGAAACCTGGAAAAGTGATCATCTACCCACACGAGTGCATGTGCACATGCGTGTTTGAGCATGTGGAGCAGTTAATTCCCCGCTCAGCATTCCTCCATCTCCCAGCCCTGGTCCTACAGTAGAGCTGTCTTTCAGCGCGAAGGGCCCTACGAGCGCCGAGCCCTGCGGAGACTCAGCGCACAGAACTGACAGGTCCACCCCACCCCCCTGTCAGACTCTATCTATAGAGCTCGCAGGGAAACCAGAGCCCTCCCATGACGAAAGGGAGCCATTTCAGTCCCCAGAGACCGACATTCACCTCTATAGCCCTTTAGACACAAATTAATGTTGCACTTCAACCGTGACTTTCCACCACTTCAGTACAATATTACAGGTGATAGGTGAGAAAAACAATTAAAGTTAAAAACCGAGATGGGGCTTCCCTGCTCAACTAAAAAACTGTATTTTTTTTTTTTTCCCCCCCACATGCCAGCCACAAGGCCAGGTTGAAGCGTTTCACTGCAACGCGAGATTTTGCAGCACGTGCGGGGTACAGCACCCCCGCCGACACCAGTGCAGCACCTGAATGTGGGAGCATCAGGCAAATTTAACTGGGATGAATACAAGTGTTTGTCCTCTCATCTTTGCCGTACTTTTTGTCAAAGGGAAGCACAAACGAGGACCATTTTGGAGACGACAAAAAAGGAATAAAATGCCCTTTTCAGAGAGTTCACTTTGTAAGATTCACATTGCAATAATTTCAGCTCGTCGTGGTAGCGTTCTTTCAGGATAAGACTCTCTTAAATAAGAAGGCAACACACGTCCCTTATTTTAAATTTTACTAAGAAAGATAGATAGTTGGAGAACACATTTTGGCTGTACTTTATGTTCAATTATTTGTATTCTGTGGTGTTATTTGTGTGCACCTGTACATCTCCACAGTGCACACTGTAACCGCGTGTGAGTTCTCTCAATCTGCCTGTACATCTCCACAGTGCACACTGTAACCGCGTGTGAGTTCTCTCAATCTGCCTGTACATCTCCACAGTGCACACTGTAACTGCGTGTGAGTTCTCTCAATCTGCCTGTACATCTCCACAGTGCACACTGTAACCGCGTGTGAGTTCTCTCAATCTGCCTGTACATCTCCACAGTGCACACTGTAACCGCGTGTGAGTTCTCTCAATCTGCCTGTACATCTCCACAGTGCACACTGTAACTGCGTGTGAGTTCTCTCAATCTGCCTGTACATCTCCACAGTGCACACTGTAACCGCGTGTGAGTTCTCTCAATCTGCCTGTACATCTCCACAGTGCACACTAACCGCGTGTGAGTTCTCTCAATCTGCCTGTACATCTCCACAGTGCACACTGTAACCGCGTGTGAGTTCTCTCAATCTGCCTGTACATCTCCACGGTGCACACTGTAACCGCGTGTGAGTTCTCTCAATCTGCCTGTACATCTCCACGGTGCACACTGTAACGGCGTGTGAGTTCTCTCAATCTGCCTGTACATCTCCACGGTGCACACTGTAACCGCGTGTGAGTTCTCTCAATCTGCCTGTACATCTCCACAGTGCACACTGTAACCGCGTGTGAGTTCTCTCAATCTGCCTGTACATCTCCACAGTGCACACTGTAACCGCGTGTGAGTTCTCTCAATCTGCCTGTACATCTCCACGGTGCACACTGTAACCGCGTGTGAGTTCTCTCAATCTGCCTGTACATCTCCACGGTGCACACTGTAACGGCGTGTGAGTTCTCTCAATCTGCCTGTACATCTCCACGGTGCACACTGTAACCGCGTGTGAGTTCTCTCAATCTGCCTGTACATCTCCACAGTGCACACTGTAACCGCGTGTGAGTTCTCTCAATCTGCCTGTACATCTCCACGGTGCACACTGTAACCGCGTGTGAGTTCTCTCAATCTGCCTGTACATCTCCACAGTGCACACTGTAACCGCGTGTGAGTTCTCTCAATCTGCCTGTACATCTCCACAGTGCACACTGTAACCGCGTGTGAGTTCTCTCAATCTGCCTGTACATCTCCACAGTGCACACTGTAACCGCGTGTGAGTTCTCTCAATCTGCCTGTACATCTCCACAGTGCACACTGTAACCGCGTGTGAGTTCTCTCAATCAGCCTACATCTCCACAGTGCACACTGTAACCGTGTGTGAGTTCTCTCAATCTGCCTGTACATCTCCACTAGGGGTGCAACGGATCACAAAACTCACGGTTCGGATCGTATCACGGTTTTGAGTCACGGATCGGATCATTTTTCGGATCAGCAAAAAAAAAAGGGGAGACAAGTATATCTTTGCTTTCCATTTATTCTGTAAAACACTTAAAGCAAGGAACTTTTGCCCATGGTCTTAAATGAAAACAACATTCAATTCTATTTCTCGTTACTAGTTCTATTTTGTCCGTAGTTATGCAAAAACCTCTCGTTGGTAGTTCTGAAAACAATTGATTCTATATGGAAGCAAATAGTTCCTTCTCAACTTTATACCATAAAATTGGCACCAATTTTGGTTATTTTTGTCATTAGTTAGATTATTTAAGAAAATTGCATGAAACCGCAACTAAATTTACCCATCTCTCTCCGTCTTGCGTTTTAAAAATGCTTTGGTCACGCAGCCTATTTTAAACAGCCCAGGCTAAGGAAATTGCATTTCACGATCTGCATCATGAGATGGGAACATCTGAAAAAAATAGCCTACTGTAGATACAGAGTTTGTTACTGTTAGATGTAACGTGTCATATCTAAGACATTTCGCTGGATAAAATGTTTTTTTTAATATACAGATTAATGTGCTTTGTGAAGTAACTTGTTCGCATTCGCAACCAGCGTTGCTCACGTCAGCGTTACCTTACATTAGGTAAAGCCCTACTATGTTACGTTCATATTTCCAAACTGAATAAATACTGCACCTCTAACCACAAAACGTCTTTGCTAGATTAAAGTTGTTGTAACTAAGATATTTGGCGAAGACAAACTTTTCAAATCAGTGGATTTAGCGTTATTTGCCGGCTTTATTAATCAGCTGTTGGTGTTGCTATGGATACCATTCATATAAGGGTCGACTCTAATGGCGCTGGCAGCAGATAACGTAGACGGCGTATTAATTTAGAACGGTGATTAAAATGTTGCCAGCGCTACTTCATTGCCGGGCGGTTTAACGAAATAAATGCCCACCCTCCAGCCAATCAGAATCGAGTATTTATCCAAGCCATGGTATAATACTTTTAAAAGTACCAGCGGCAGTAAAACTGTAATTCACTATGATGGTTAAATTTTGCAATTAATCCGCGGTTCACATGCGTGCCGAACCGTGGGGGGCGATCCGTACGGATCACGGATCAACTACGTTCCGTTACACCACTAATCGCCACGGTGCACACTGTAACCGCGTGTGAGTTCTCTCAATCTGCCTGTACATCTCCACAGTGCACACTGTAACCGCGTGTGAGTTCTCTCAATCTGCCTGTACATCTCCACGGTGCACACTGTAACCGCGTGTGAGTTCTCTCAATCTGCCTGTACATCTCCACAGTGCACACTGTAACCGCGTGTTCTCTCAATCTGCCTGTACATCTCCACAGTGCACACTGTAACCGCGTGTGAGTTCTCTCAATCTGCCTGTACATCTCCACGGTGCACACTGTAACCGCGTGTGAGTTCTCTCAATCTGCCTGTACATCTCCACGGTGCACACTGTAACCGCGTGTTCTCTCAATCTGCCTGTACATCTCCACAGTGCACACTGTAACCGCGTGTGAGTTCTCTCAATCTGCCTGTACATCTCCACGGTGCACACTGTAACCGCGTGTGAGTTCTCTCAATCTGCCTGTACATCTCCACAGTGCACACTGTAACCGCGTGTGAGTTCTCTCAATCTGCCTGTACATCTCCACGGTGCACACTGTAACCGCGTGTGAGTTCTCTCAATCTGCCTGTACATCTCCACAGTGCACACTGTAACCGTGTGTGAGTTCTCTCAATCTGCCTGTACATCTCCACGGTGCACACTGTAACCGCGTGTGAGTTCTCTCAATCTGCCTGTACATCTCCACAGTGCACACTGTAACCGCGTGTGAGTTCTCTCAATCTGCCTGTACATCTCCACGGTGCACACTGTAACCACGTGTGAGTTCTCTCAATCTGCCTGTACATCTCCACAGTGCACACTGTAACCACGTGTGATTCTCTCAATCTGCCTGTACATCTCCACAGTGCACACTGTAACCGCGTGTGAGTTCTCTCAATCTGCCTGTACATCTCCACGGTGCACACTGTAACCGCGTGTCAGTTCTCTCAATCTGCCTGTACATCTCCACAGTGCACACTGTAACCGCGTGTGAGTTCTCTCAATCTGCCTGTACATCTCCACAGTGCACACTGTAACTGCGTGTGAGTTCTCTCAATCTGCCTGTACATCTCCACAGTGCACACTGTAACCGCGTGTTCTCTCAATCTGCCTGTACATCTCCACGGTGCACACTGTAACCGCGTGTTCTCTCAATCTGCCTGTACATCTCCACCGTGCACACTGTAACCGCGTGTGAGTTCTCTCAATCTGCCTGTACATCTCCACGGTGCACACTGTAACCGCGTGTTCTCTCAATCTGCCTGTACATCTCCACAGTGCACACTGTAACCGCGTGTTCTCTCAATCTGGCCACCTTTACAAAAACAATGAACAAATCCATCATCAATCTAATTTAATGATATAGCTTATTGTAGCCTAGTAAATCCTTTATAAAGCATGAATAACAACACTACTCTGGAGTGTCGCCATTCCTATTTTGACAGATTCAAATTTATATCCTGACCTTATATTCACTTGTATCATCTGATACTCCAACCCAACCCAACCCAACCCAACACAGCCTGTACAGCTACCATAACCCTCAGAGCTCCACTAACCCAAGCCAGCTGCTACAAACCAGACTACCATCACAGTCCTAATGAGCTCTCCTAGGCCCCGTTTGAACTTAAGCTTTTTATGCGATACACATAACATCTATTACCAAACTGCATGCGTGTCACATCTGACAACCATAGTCTCCACGCATGAAAACGGATATGGAGCAAATCTGTCCAAATTCAACTCGAGCCGCATCTGGAGGTAGTCTGGGTAGGACTGCGCCAGTGTGGGACATTCTACTGACACATCACATCCCAGAATAAGCGTGTGGGACTCGGGAGATTCCCTGTTGCTCTCATCGGTCTGCCGCCTCAGTCCAAACACATGGAATCTGATACGCAGCCCATTAAAAATCAAGCGTAAACACACAACAACATGAATCGGATATGCACAAATCAGATTTTCAAAACTGAATCAGAGAAGAGCGTAAACAGGACCTTATGGAGTCAGCGCAAAAAAGAACAGAATGATAGATTCTTTTAATCAGCTAGAGGAACTCTGGGGGAAAGAGTTCTGTAACAAGATACGTCTGTAAGGAGCGGGTCTGTGGTCAGAGGAAAGGCGGGAAAGCGCCCAGCTAAGTCTCAGCGGTGCGTAGGTATGGGGCATGCCCTGGCAACCCGGAACCTGGCGGGTGGCGTACCTGCCCAGTATATGAAACACTACATTATACTGAAAACTGTGTCCGTGCTACCAAATGTTCAAACATCATCCGAACTCTAACAGACCCTAATAAGTGCTGGAGCAGTGTCCACCTAGAACGACAGTCCTTGGTGTCGTGATATGCCCGGCAGACTGCAATCAAATCCTGACCATGCCAGTGGCAACAAGAAAATTAAAACTGGCCATAGCACTGCTTCAGTAAGTGAGTTTAACCTCAACCACTCAAACAACCGAGGGCTTTCTTTTCAAATGATTCCTTTGAACTTTTTTTAAAAGATTGGGAACTCTTTGGATACCGTACAGACTAGTACACCGAATATCACATTGTGCTTGGGACGCATTTGGACGCATTTATTTACCTTCCGTTGACTCAGTGAATAATGAGTAGTTGTACATTGTGCGTTCCTTTATGCGACGCAATCGTCTTGCCGAGGAACTTTAATGTGCAAAGCAGTAAAGGATTGACTGATCCATCTACACTGGAAAATATTCAGCAATAATTTTGGAAGGTATTTCATACCTCAAGGCTCAATAATGACTGCTCTGGTCAATCAGGAGGATCTACAGTTAGCATGGACTAGCTACACCGGGAGTTACACAACAAGTGAAATTTTCACAATGACTGTGCAGCTTAAGTGGTGGACTGCAGAATGGACATAAGTAGATGATGGTTGTATGCACTTTGGAGTGCTAGTCTACTCTGTACTGTCCTAAATTGATGTGGCACTGATAGGACGGGGGTAAAATGTGACTGGGCATTCCACACTGAGACAAAGTAAATGTATGGACTACAAAATTGTTTTAAAAAGGTAAGAAAAACAGCCCCTAATATTAGTGGAGTACTATGATATTAGTTGTGGTCTATCATTGCGTCTGTATTACAAACTGTCACATTAATTATAATATTGCAAGCATATTTACCCGACCGCTGCACTGCTAAAATGTAGTTTTACAATAAGACTTACTTGCACACTAATGAATGCAACCCTCATATTGCAAGTAAAACAAAATGGAGACAATCTTAATTTGACATTCTATTCTAAAAAAAAAGCAATGTGTCTCAGCAATGCAAAAAACACTGCACCTGGAGACAACCAGTATGTTCCCCCCCCTCTAAGGCAGCTGCAAGCAAAGCTTACATCCCGTAACTAACAGTGTTACAAGGCTATCAATTAGCAACCATTCTAAACCGCGTGCACAGGAAAGCATGCGCAATAGAATGCGTCGAACAAAAGGAGCAGTGAAGGTGAGAGTACCTGAATGCAGCAGAGGGGGCGCTGTACTTGTTGGACGGGGAAAAGACATGGTGCAGGTAGTCACTCAGCAGTTTCTCGTGGACAATGCCTGGAAAAACAGAGCCCACAGGAGTGGCGTCGCTACTGTTAACATGGTTAACCGGCTCCTTAATTCCTTCCCTCTCCATTTCAGCCGATGTGTGAGGAGCGTTCCGGCACAAAATGGCTGCCGCGCATCAGCCAGCTGGGTGCTACACATTGGTTGTGGTTGAGGCGAGTTTTCCTGCTTTCATTGTAAAGTGCACTGAGACCATGAGATGAAGGGTTCTATATAGATCCAATCCAATGCCCATCTTGTCCTTGCGTCCCAATGTGAATGAGGCCGACTGCTAATGCAGTCCAAATAAAATGAGTTGGGTTGCACATGTCTTCCATGTATTACCCCAGACTTATTTTTACCGTCCTATCACACCAGCCGTGAAAAGAATATCGTCGTGCAGGGACCTTAATGTGTTCAAATCTAATCTTACATCGATGGCTTGTCCTCACCTTCCGGAAAAACAGTATTCATTCTAACAACGCTTCCCAAAATACACATGGCTGCTGCATTTCTTTTTGCCGTTCCCTTTTAAATTATTCAACCATGTAAGTGTGTTCTGGTCTTAGTAATGAGACTATTCTATTTACACTTATGTCTCCGACAGCAAATGACTAAGGCCCGTGTTCCAGCCAAATGCTCAGGTGCAGTCTGGGATTTTGGGGCAAGGGTTGCCCCACTTTGTGACGTCACACAGGAAACCGATCACGCTCCTGAAATGAACTCCCATCGGGAACTGTCCGTTCCCTCATCTGCGTCTCAAGTGACAAACAGGGGCTGACGTTGAGAAATTGAGCAGATTAAAATCCATGTCTACGCCGTGCCACAACTTGTCAACACCATCAGGCAGTGGAGAGCGGATAAAAAGCCTAGTTATCTGAGATATTTCACTTAATCCATAATTGAAACTGATAGCTCATATCTGAACAGATT
The DNA here is from genome assembly GCA_029718625.1 of Synaphobranchus kaupii. Classification (NCBI taxonomy): domain Eukaryota; kingdom Metazoa; phylum Chordata; class Actinopteri; order Anguilliformes; family Synaphobranchidae; genus Synaphobranchus; species Synaphobranchus kaupii. The sequence goes on from CM056380.1 coordinate 93,593,571, forward strand.
TCTCTCATCCATTTTTTTCTGCGAGTTCTGTGCACTGTTTTTCTAATGGGCAACATGTCAAATAATGCTTTTTGTATTTAATTATACTTTCATGGCTAATACAAATTTAGACATTCGGAGACAAATTATTAATAATCATAAGGAAGCGGCTTTCAAACTGGGTCCTAGGGACCCACTGTGTGAGCTGTTTTTTGTCACAGCTTGTCCTAACATAATTTTGTACTTTTAATTATTCCAACATAATGCAGGTTTGGCTCAATGCCATTTGCTCTGTCATTGAACTCACCTGTTAGTCTATAATAAAATCAACTCAAAAATGTAAGCTCTTCCTGAAGGAATCATTTGTCATACAGCACATGACCGAAAAATGAAAGAATTAGTTGATCTGACGGATTCAAAGTGGCGTAATGTGAAAGTGGAATATTTATTCTTCGTGACATGCATGCCAATTTCTGTCATAAATCATCCTTCAGTAGACATCGTCTAGTTAAGAAAAATGAACAGTTATTACTAATCAGAGGTTGTATTTATGGCATGAATGAAAACCAGCATACACAATGGGTCCCCAGGATCAAGTTTTGAAAAACCCAGCTATAAGGGCCCTACATATGTTAAGCAAAAAAAAAGCCGTCTGTTGAATTGTTGGGTCTATACATTTCATATTATGATATACGGTACATGATTATGTGTGAGGAGCGTTCTGGCACACAGCAAACAGACTCATATAAACACCCTAGGGTGTTAAATGTACACCAGAAGTGTTCATTTTACACCAACATTTTGCTGTATTATTTGCGCACTTTGCCACTCGGTCAAGAGATATAACTGCACTGTAAAACCAAAGAGTCACGTTTAGTCAAATGGTTTGAAGAGACCAATTTCCTTGAACCATTTGATGAGGGCAACTTAATCTGTTCAAGTAGGCTATTTGCTGGTCTTTTACCTTTAAGTCAAACTATTTTATATTCTTTTTAATCGAGTCGTAATTACTCATTTTTTTATGCTGAGACATCTCAATTTAGTAAGATTAGAATTTAGGTGGTACAGTGTGGGGAAACAATAAATGAACCGATGCAACTGAACATTAGAATCCCCCCCCCCCCCCCCCCCCCCACAATTGAACTTATATAACTGATATATAGGATTGGTAAGGCTCAGATAGCATTAATGTACAAGTACATAAAACAGAAAGGCAAAAAAAAAATGTTTGAGCTCAGGAGGAATAAACTGCTCATTTTCACCATGAGAGGATTCACATGCCTGTTTTCAGGAGCAGCACGTGACCCGTCCTACGATGCCTTTGAATCACTCACCTGCTACTTTGGGCTTGTCAGTGTCGGGGACCAGGCGGTAGTTCCGGCGGGACAGGACTGTGCCGCCCCCCTTTGAGCTCATGCTGCTTCTGTGGGGATGGCACTCCAATCTGAGGTGCTGCTCTGAACCAAAAATCCAAGCGGGCAGTCAATGAACCACATCACATCCTCAAACCACAACAAAATGGGAGACAACAGCGCTCCGATAATGAATCTTTCAGTTTGCCTGAGGTTTGATGGGACTAGACCAGAGCTGTTCAACTGGCGGCTTGAGGGCCAAGTGTGGTCTGCCCCGTGGACATACTTTTGGCCCTTGCCTTGGATCATTGAGAAGGGGGGGAAATGATTAGCCTATCTAGATTTAATCAAAAACTGTGATTATGTCCAGGACTCCCACTGTACAGTATCAGCATAGCTCCAACTAATTACAGAATAACAAATAATCGTTTTAAGACAGCATGTACGTTATTTAGACACATTTACAACTCAATTTATACGTCCACCGTTTATAAATTCTACGTGAAAAAAACTTAATAAAAAATAAATAATCTGGCCCCTATGAAGACGTAGTTCAAGACCCTGGACGAGACCGTTTTGCTGAAACAACGGAATAATCCTCAAAAGGGCATTAACAAACATACTACTATTACTATTATACATTCAGATATCAGAATTACAGCTGCCTATGCTACAGATAACGGTATCCAGTGCTGAAACTACAGGAGGCTAAAACAAACAGGAGGCTGCTACTACTACAAAGTACAGAGCACCCTTAACGTTAAATGACACTCTGTGCTGTGTGACTGCTCCCTCGTCTAGTTCACAAAGGGTCAGGAAAGAGTGATCTCCGCTTTTCCACAACTGTTTCCATGCCTACTCATCGCACGCAAAGGTTTAGCTAACTGGTTCATGAGAACACTATTCCTAAACTTTTGAATGAAGGGGCAGTCAGTCACACACATTCACAAGTATTCAAATGTGAATTGCTACGTCTCTTAGCCTCAACTCAGCTTAATGTGATATCGTATTTACAGAACTGTAGGTAACAATCTACATTCTATCAGCTAACTGACATCACTGGCTAGCATAGCTTGTGTAAGATCGCAGCACTACCATTAACATTTACGTTACCCATTATCATTATAGCTAGCTAGCCAGTCGCCGGCTATAGGATAGCGACAAAGCAAACATAACTTCATACAGTTGGTTCGCTCGTTGTCTAATCCCCAAAATCAATGCAATTCTATAACAGACTATCTAAGTCTTCTCTCCGATTCAAGGAAAGATGACAATACGGGATATAAAGTGAAAAAGAAATCTTATCAAGACTATTCGAGCGCCTGGAGCTAGCCAGAAATTAACATGGTCTCTGGATGCTGCTGCTGCTGCTACACTGACCGGATACGGATAGTAGATCCTACTACAGTGTCTAACGTTAGCACTTACCGATATAACACGCAGCAGTATTGTTCATTACCACGTTAATGTTTTTATTTTCACCTGTTCAACTTAAACAGCAAATTCGCTTGCTTACTTACTCGCTAGCAGGCTGGCTAACACATACGTGTCGAAATAGCTGCTCGTCACACTGCCAGGGGAGCAACCAAGCAAGCCAACTTAGCTTGCGTATAAAACACCTCCACGGCACGGATATGAAACATCCCGATCGCTCTAACGTTACCAATATCGCCAATGCTATTGACTGACTAGGTTAGCTAGCTAAGGCTTTCTAGCTAGCCAACCTGCACACTGACTCACTGACAGCCATTGCACGGAAGCTCCCGTACCAGGCTAGTTAACATTGGCTAGTTTAGGTGTGACACTTACTCTATTACTCCAAATGATGTCTTCTCTTCGTAATATTTGTGTGCTGAATGAAGTTATTCTCTTTTTTCAGTCCACAATGTAATTATACTGTATACATAAAGACCCAGACAAGAGGGAGGTTCGGAACCGAGGCTCCCCTTTAAATTTTGACAACAACAATCTCTCTAGTAAGCGATTCCAGTCTACGGAGACTCGCCTGGGCCATCATTTAAATGAGTAAACGCGAATTTCGAAATCATTCTGAACACAGCACTGGTTATGTACTGTGCACAACAGAGGCAACGAAAGGGGCCAAAGGCAAAGCCTACGATTGAAATATTTCCCCCAAAACAAAAAACGACTGTAAGGATATGTAAAGATACCATTACAATGTAGCAATTTTTGTCTTTATTGCAAATACTCCATAACAAATTTTATTTGAACAAAAAACCATTAAGCAGCTGCTGTACAGTTACAAGTTTAATGAACTTCACCTCCAGATCCATGTATTTTAGGAGTTTAAAATACTGTATAAATCAACCTGTAACTATAAAATATGAAGCCATTTTAACAATTCAATATGGCAGCAGGATGACATTTGTGTCAGATCGAATCAACTCAATATGCATTATGAAACTGATTTCTTTAGTCTTGCTGAATGAATACCAAAATACTAGTAGCTCATTAATTGATGTTCTTTACAGAATATTGTAATAACAGCATTATTCCCATTATTATACCCTCTATATCAGTGACCATTCTTCAGCAACACATTGCATACACTGATCTCAAAGCTGATATTACTGACTACTGATGTACAAACCCCAATTCCAAAAAAGTTGGGACAGTATGTAAAATGCACATAAAAGCAGAAATCAGTGATTCGTAAATTCTCTTTTACATACATTTAATTGAACAGTACAAAGAAAAGACATTTAATGTTTTACCTTATCAACTTTATTGATTTTTGTAAATATACACCAATTCCGAATTTGATGCCTGCAACACGTTGCAAAAAAGTTGGGACGTATATATAGCGTATATTTACAAAAATCAATAAAGTTGATAAGGCAAAACATTAAATATGTTTTCTTTGTACCGTTTTAAATTAAATATGTCAAAGAGAATTTACAAATCACGGCTTTTTCACTGCTTTACATACTGTCCCAGCGTTTTTAGAATTGGGGTTTGTTCAAAACGGGTGCCACTTTAAAAAATAAATAAATAAAAAATGTGTTCTCGAACAGTGGTGAAATAATACATTTATTATTATTATTTTTTTTTTTTTTAAATGCTGTATAAGTAAATAACTCCCGCACACATTAAATCTCTGCAATAATCCCATGTTTTATTCAAAGCTGATGTTCCGTTCAAAGGACCTTCAATGTCAGCTTTGAATAAAACGTGATTATTGCAAGATTCAGTATGCGGGATTTACTTTTATGCAGATTCATTCCCTCATCCAAGCACCCGTGAACATTTATTAGATGTGCACTCACAATTTAATATTTTTTAAAAATCCCGTAACATTGGTTTATAGTAATGGGTTTCATTTGGTACTATTTTACAGAAATAAAGACTATATATTCCAGAAAACACCTTTAAACTACCTATACAAAGAAGGTGTATTTTCTGGGTTAAATTACAACCAAATTGTTATAATTAAAAACAGGTGACAGTCATATGAAGGACTTGGGACACAGGTACAGGCAAGATGTCAAAACAAAGCATGTTCTCATTTACACATCTTGGAAAAGAAAATCCAGACAAGATGAGAAACCGGAACACAAAAGAGGAAAGCAAGGGCCCTGTCCACCTCCAGTGCCCCCAGAACTTGGCCACGTAGCAGTGATGGGTTAACTGATATTGCAAACAGCTGTTCTGCTTTACCAAATCCCTGAGTCACCCTGATCGTGTTTCACTCGATGTCAAGGAAAGCAATCCTCCTGGCCACAGCCACCTTTCCGTATTTCTCCTGGAGGTCGAGTAAACCGGCAGCTGACCGGAGGAGGCCATCGTCGCGCGGGTCCCACAGGTACCCTTGTTGCCCGCTGAGCAGGTACTGCAGGGCAGCTTGCACATCCCCACTGTTCTTCAGGAGAGCCTTCGTAACGCTACCCAGGCCTCGCATGGATTCCTTCATCAGGTAACGCAACTGCTGTTTGGCGTTCTCCAACTGGGCCTGAGTGAACGGGGTGTCGCATGTAGGCTGGGAGGGCTCCTGTTCCTGCGACTCCTGGTCAAAGAGGAACATGTGGACCTTGGAGGTCAAAGGTTCAGAGGTCTTTGGTGCCGGGCCACTGACCTCCGACCCCTTGTCTTTGTCAGGAGGCCCAAGCTGGACGTCCGAGGCCTTTTCAGGCTGAGGCTCGGCGTTGCCCTCGTTGTCGTCGTCGTCGTCGCCCTCGTTGTTGTCGTCGTCGTCATTTTCCTGGATAACCTCAGCCGAGGTCAACGTAAAGATCTCTTTACTCAGACCTTCACGATCAGCACTGGTAGTGCTGCTCAAAGCTAGGTCCGGGGTATTATCATCACTCTACAATGAGAAGCATACATTGCATTGATTTAGTAGATGCCTTAAGTCAAAGCAACTTACAAAATTGAGAGAGCGTAAGTGCGCCATCCACGTTAAATGAGCAACAGTGGCACAGATCAGGCTGACAATACCAGGTCTATACCTGGCTAAAAACTTTCAGAACGAGAGCATATGTGCAACATTGCTAAAGCGCTACTGTCGGTAACTATGCCAACCAAGAACCAGGACACAGGGTTCGAATTACACAGCGGCCATACCGGGATTGCTGTGGCTTTGCCCTTAACGCCCTTTTAAAAATAACTACCTGCACAGCCTTTGTACCTTTCCTTATAATCTGGCCGTGGTGCCACCAGGAGAAGAAAAATATCTGGCTCATCCCCACTTACGGAAATAATTCTCTAGAGCACTTTATACTGCATGTCAAACTGCTACTGTTTGCCAGTATTTTCCCATGGTAAATACTAACTTGAAAATAACGGTAGCAAGCTTGTCTCCCAAAGAGGCCATAGTATTCGTTCTTCTTTCCCCCTTACTTTATACATGCATATGTCAATGTGTTGATACGATTAAAATGCTTCTTTCATTGTGCACATTTTCCATTTCAGGCTCACCTTTCTCATTTTCCGAATATCATTGGTTAACTTCAGAAAGATAAAAGGACGGATACAACACATTATCTGTGATGTTCCAAATACATGCCTAGTGTGTTGTATAAATAGTATATATACACTACATTTAATATATATACACTATGAAAAGCATAAATATGTCTGGAAATATACAGTCATCTACATACCATCTGAGAACTTATCGATACCTGCCATGTTATGTTATTTTACAGTATATATGAAGTTTTGGTTTGAAGGTGCATTATGCACTCACCAGTACCTGCCATATTTTAGTTTATGGGGCAGATCAAGGCTGTTCATACCAAAACAGTTTATGCCCAATGAAATTTTGAGTTTACCAAGGCCAAAGTGGTGTTGCCCTAAAAGTGACAAGATTTGAGGCCTGTTGACACACAGTAACATACATATTCTACTTATAACCATAACAATCACCGAATTAATCAAAGTTTCAATTTGATAGGGGGTAAGGATGGAATGGGAGCACTTGACAGTCTGAAGAGGTGATTAGCCAGTGAGTGTACTGTCATTATTTATACCAAGTTCATTATACCACTGGGCTGGGAGGCTAGTGCAGTTCACTCAATACATTTTACTTTATCTTCTGGTGTGTAGATCATACCTTCAAATTCACTACAGTTGTCAATTTAGATTCTACATTTTTAAGGTTTAAAAACATGCATCTGCTCCTGGCTGAACCGCCCTTGCGGTATTATAGGGTTCAATCAAAAAACAAACCTCATCCAAATCCTCAAACTCCTTCACAGCTCTCTCCAGGATGCCCAATTTCCTCTTTTTGGGTGTAGGTCTCTGTTCATCTTCTTCCCCAGCTACTTGCTCTGTGACCACCAGCTGCCCATTTGTCCCTAAAACATGATCAGATGATAAAAATTCAAACAAGAACAGAGAGAACTTTAAAACATTCATGGCGTAGTAACTGACAAAAAGGCTGCAGCGAATATCAGCTGTAGTCATAGTATTTAAGCTGGAGTACGCAAGTTTGTAAAACGGTCGCTTTGTTTGCTTATTTGTTGTGAAAACATTTCAAAGTTATAACACCCCTTGGCCCTGGCCACAGAGAAATTGACACACCCCCCAACCCCACTGCTTCCACAAACCAGTTTTCTAGATACGATTGCAGGATTACAGACTGGTATAGCTAATGTTACAGTAAAAATGTCAGCTACAAGAGTCCAGGTAAAACAACGGAATCTTTTGTTGTTGCATCAGACTGAATTTGTGTAGCGTTAGTCTGAACCAGGCGTTATCTGGCTACAGCTGGCATGCATGGCTATAGCCGAGAAGCCGGTTCTAGCTAATGCGATCTATATGACATGTAACTTTAGAAAACATTTCTTTCTTCTAAAATCTAGCCGCCGAACAAAGGAACATTAAGTATAATAGCAACTTAGCTACTATTCATTACAGGTAATTACAATTGGCTGGCAAGCGTTATTTCATACGCCACTTTGTTTTGAAAGCAAAAATTCGGGCCGGTTTTAGAATGCAGAATTTGAGGGTATAAACACAGTTTATGGGGCTGGAATTCTCTCACAGCAGCTCTTTCTATGACTGCTACCAACTAAGCATGGACGTTCCCCGATATGTTTAAAAGAAAGTAGCGTACTCCAGCTTTAATACAAAGACATTCAGAAAGGTCAGTCCATACTGAATGAGACGACAGCTTTGAGGAAAATGCTGCCAAAGAAAAGGAACAACGTGGCCAAAGAAAAAGAGAAGGCACCCATGTTGCATATACACTCTGTCTCTCACCTGTGGACTTAACATTGGGGGCGTCTACCTCTCTTCCCGCTGAATTTCCCTCCCCAGCCAAAGAGTGTGACTGGACTGCCCCAGGTAAAGCACACGGGTGCATTTTGTCAAGCGGTGGGACGGCTCTCTCAGGCGAGGACTGACGGCTGGTTGGATCAGGAGACGGTTGTGGGTGCGTCCGCTCAGGTGAGCGGTTTGTGTTCTCTTCCTCAGACGAGGGCTGTAGTGCTTTCTTGACTGAGGGTGCAAGAGAGTCTACATGGTGGGATAATTCTGCGGGGTCCATTCGTTGCAAGGGAATAGTTAGGAGTTTGATGGGTGATCCTTTCATCAATTGCACCTTTCGTTTTTCCTCTGTGTCGCCCTCTAGCGGCTGCTTTGCAAGGTGCTTGCGGGTACCGGTCTTTCATAGACTGCCAGCTGTGATTGGTGATGGCCGTTCGCTCCATGTGCTGCCAAAGGCGGTTCCCGCACACTTCTTGCATGTGATCCTGAACGAAACGCATAATGGCGGCGTCTTCTTCCGCAGAGTACCCCATGCGCCCAATCCCCTTGCGCTTGCGATTGGCAGAGTTAATCTGTACGCTGTCATCCCTAAACCTGTAGTCATCCACCTCCAGCTGTTGGTTCTTCTCCACACAGTCCAGTATGTACTGTGAAGAAACATACTTGGGTGCACTGCTGACTGGGACTTCATTAATTTCCTCTGGGTCCATCAACAGAATAGCATTTGGCTCCTGCACCTTGCAGACGACACCCCCGCCAGCGCTGATGATTGGCTGGAGCTGGACTTTGGTGGCACCCGGACGCAGGAAGAAACGCATGGGTCCCCCGGTCTCGCTCAGGAACAAGACCCGAGACAGGGGTGATGATCTGCCGTCAACCGCCAACGACATAGTGGGAATGCACTGAAAGACACAAGAAATTTGTTTAAAATGTAAGCATTCACTTTCATTTCACCATTCAGCACCAATACCTAATATTAAGTGTTTACATCCAATCAATTTTTCACTGCTAGCAAAATTTTACTCTCAACCGATATCACTAGTTTGCTCCTTGCTGAGCAACTGCAGTAACAATAATAACTTGCAGTCAGATTTAGTCTAATGGTGGAAATGACTGGTAATCAGTCAAAAATTGTAATATAGAATTGTTATTATGCCTGCCTTGTTTGTTATTTTAAAACAAGCACATTACCTGTATTTGCAGTTCTTTAATGTAAGCTGTTAGGGCTTGATTTACCTGAAGGCCTGAAGACCTTTAGCGTGTGCAAAACTGTTCAGTACACGCAAAACTAATAACACAACCAATGATTGGTGCAAAACAAATACTATGACTAATCATTGGTCATGTTATTGGTCTTGCGCATGCTAAAAGGTTTTGCACACACCAAATGTCTTAACAAATCAGGCCCTAAATGTCTAGAATCTACAATTCTATGAAAACTGCCTTTTCCACAGTGTAAAAGGTGCCAAGTACAGATCTGAATTCCAGAGGGGTTGGAATTAATTTAATCCTAGATTAGATCACAGTAAAACATTTTGTATAAGGGTACAAGAACGGTTATAAACTGGGATTCATAGACTTAAAACTAAATTTAGCTAAAAGGACAGATTAAATAAATTATAGGGTTTATTAATCATTAAGAGGATAAGTTTCCATATGCAAACGGTCTGTAAAAATCATATATGATCATACTTAAAAGGTTTTATAAAAATCATATAGGTTGATTAGTATTATATTATATATTTGTATTCAAGTGTTTTTATAGGGAGTACCATGTATGCTAGGGAACTATTTAAGCCTGAAATGTATATGCTAGTATGAAATGTATATGCGGGCAGTATACATGTAGTATAATGGTTAAGGAACAGGACTTGTAACCGAAAGGTTGCAGGTTCGATTCCCAACCGGACACTGCTGTTGTACCCTTGAGCAAGGTACTTAACCTGAATTGCTTCAGTATATAGCCAGCTGTATGAATGGATAAATGTAATAAGAAGTTGTGTAAGTCGCTCTGGATAAGAGCGTCTACTAAATGCCTGTAATGTAAGTTCTCCACCACATATTTATTTTATAAGTTTTGTATATGGCATATGTGATTTTTACAGGCCATCTGCATATGGGTTGGCATGAAATCAGGAAAGGGATGCGGTACTCCTTGCCACCCCTGAACTACATGTAGGCCTACTTTACCTTCATGACTACTAGTTGTGACTATTGGCATACCCCATGGCCCCAAAACGCTAGGGCACAGATCAGGGGGATTTCACGAATACGGATTTAGAAATCTGCTGGGAAACTTTCACAAATACTCTGAAGCACCAACAGACACCTTCAGTCGATGAAGATAATTTTATCTTTAAGTTCACTGAAGTTATCTAGCTAGCCAACAGTTCAAAAAAGCTTTTGTTTGGGTGCAAGTTGCAACATTGATGGTCTCGTGTTGGATGGATGTTTGCACAAGCAGCGCAGGTACATAGATTAGTAGGCTGGGGCTGCAACAAGCGGTTTCCTTCCATGTTGAAATGACAGGCACGAAAGATCCCATTGTATGAACACCAAAACACAGGTTTTCAAATGTGACTGGTTTCACTTGGCTAACGAGTTATATATCAAGATACTACATTTGCGTAGCTACATTCCTATGTCTATGCTCGTTGGCTAACATTACATTTGTTTGTAGTCTAAACAAGTAGCTAAAGCCGGGATACTTTGGCTTATCAAGTTCCCTCTGGATTCCAAAACTCTTGTTTTCCTTAATAATCAAACGACCATTGGTTCTAAACACGCAGCAAATAAATTAATAGTACATATTCCGGAAAATACTATACCTTCTTTCCGACTCGACACCACTGCGCTGGTTACTTGCTAGGTAGCTAACAGCTGCGTGTCTTCCTGTGTCAAGTGCGCCTGCGTGAAGTCCATTTTTCCCTGAAGCTGCCTCTCTAGAGTCAAAACCCATAGAGACAGACTGTAAAATATCTGGTACAATGTAGACGATTCTTGCTATTTATATACATCACTCGATTGTAGCAACAAAAGGTGCTTCTAATCATCTCCGCTTTGCTATTTTTAGATCACAAGAATCCTGACATGGCAAAATAAATACCCAATGTAATGAACCAAATATGCACATAAAACGCCTCGCATTTTGTATTTCTGCTCCTAGTAGCACCTGTTGACAATGACTTTCCTGTAGGCCAATTGCTATTCTGTTCTCATTCCATCTCCTGGGCGGGTTTTTTTTCTATAAAGAACAATGCATTTGCATTGGCTCCATTTGAAACCTGTATTAGCCACTAGATGGAGACATAGATAATATAATCCAAAGGGGACACCCGGTCCCTCCAGCTCTCTGTCAAGCCCCTTTAAAGCCTGTGAAATTAACTGTTTTCTTATTGAACTGCTTTCTGACAGGTTTAATCACAAATATATTTGAAATTGGGTGTTTGGAAAAGTATACAGAACCATAATCATTGGAAATAAGCACTGAACTGAAGGGGACCTTTTGTCAATGAAGCAAAGAGCCACACTTTTTTGTGATATGAGTATAACCTTCAGACACATAAAACAACATGACTGTTGCTGAACTGGATTTGTGGCTTGATTCTGCTCCATTGATTACAGTGGTCCCTCTGACTGATACAGGTATCATAAGCCATACCATTTTTGGATGTCAATGACAAACATGTAACCCGGATGGAGTCATTCTCACGCCCCATGCCATCGGTTCAAAATACTCATGGAAGGATTTTAAAAAGCACAAGGACAAATCCAGAACAGAATGACAGCTGTATAGAGCTTGGACTAGGCTTACATTATATATCTGAAGCCCAATCAGATATCAGAGAATGTTTTGAGTTTTTTTGTAAAGATATGACTTTAGCCTTATCTGTGAATGTTTTTGTTTTCAGACAGTGTTCATCAAAAGGTGCACATGGACCAACAGGTATTCCTTAATGAGCTGTGTAATAGGTCTGCACTCAAAAATTCAAACAATTGCTTATCCTTTTCCTCGGTTCCTTATGAGGAGGGTTTCGCTTACAGACATGCCTGGTTGAGATATTAGGCTAAACAGTAAATAAATGTAAAGGAGGATAGGAGAATGAGAGTGACATTTCTGTACCTCTGTATCTGTACACCATTCCACTATGTGAGAACAAAAAAACAATGCGATAATAAATACAGCAGTAATTAATATGAGTGTATATTAATTAATTACATAACGCATTCTATAGCCTCTTAGCGCAAAAGTCACAAGTCCGCAGTAAGCGCTTACATAGTTGAAATCCATGCACGCTCTATACAGTGCAGTCTGTAAGTATTCGCACAGTGATGAAGTTGTTTTGGCTGTGTACTCATTGAATTTGAAATGAAGCAATGACCATGAAGTTAAAATTCAGACTGTCAGTTTTAATTTAAAGGCATTTACATACATATTGGCAGGTGAACCATGTCTGAATCCATTTTGGGGGACCAAACATGATTGGACAGCTGGCTGCTAAGCTGTTTCTTGGCCAGCTGTGTGTTATTGCATTATTATTTCATGCACAAGAAAGCTAACAAAAGGTCTACAGTTGATTCTATGTGTGGTATTTGCATTTGGAGTCTGTTGCTGTTGTCTCTCAACATGAGGACCAAAGAAGTGTCAATGCCAGTAAAGCAGGCTATCATGGGGTGAAAAAATCAGAACAAATTGCTTCAAATCATTTTCATTAAATCTGAAATCTGCATTTTTTGGGACAGTGTCAACAGTGTGTCGACAAATGCAGGCTTGCTTCCAGCAATGGTAACATCCAAGATGCAGCCATTTCGCATGGCAAAGACGTAACTAACTTAACTTGTACACTGGACCTTCTGCATCTGTTCTAAAGAAAAAGTAAAGGAAGACTGGAGTGACTACTATGTCGTTCTGCTTTGCCGTTAAAAGGTTGCAAATCAGGACGTTAGACTCTTCTAATCACCCACTAGTGACCTTTGATCAGACTTTGACGATCAGCACAATTCCCAGGATGGAAACTGCCATTGTACCCTTGAAAAAGGTACTTAACCCAAATTGCTTCGGTAAGTATCCAGTTTTATACTAAATCAATTGTATGTATTAAAAAAATTGTAAGCTGTGTTAGTCACTCCAGTAAGAGTGTCAGCGAAAGCCCAAAATGAGGGACACATAGTGGTATTCATAAAATTACATGAGGTGAATTTGAGAGCTTGAGTAGGGCTTTCAGTTGGGCCTTCCAGTTGTGCAAAAGAATCCCTTTATGTAATTCAAAGTCATGCCTTTCAAATATGTACAAATCGCACCACATATGTACAACAATTAAAAACTTATTACAACCAATGTAATATCCATTTGACATTCACACCAGTCAGTTTAAACCATCTAGTGTTCATTCAGTTGTTTTGACATGTTTTTTAATACTATATTTGACCATATGTTAGGCTATTTGCAAACAGATAATAAAAAAAAACCTGTGCCCCCCTTGCCTCGGCTACTCAAGCTAGAAAAAAAGAGTGCTGAATACAACCAGGGCTCTGATCAATAAAGTAACATCTTACACAGAGGAAACCTCTCTAAGGAGAGACAGGCTTAGTGAAAACCCTTATGGAAAAAGAATATACTGCAGTATATTGTAAATATATCAAAACTCTTCACAATATATTTTAAATATACTGCAGTATATTACATTTCCATAAGGGTAAGGCTTGAGCACGCAAGTCATTTTCAGCATAGAAAAAGAAATTAAAGAATTGGGTCAACTGTAGGGCTTTTTCAATGCTCAACGTGTCTTTATGTGTTAGTCTATATCATAATGAAAGATGGTTTGTATATATATGTACATGTGGAAAGGGGATCTCTAGGTTTCCTTTTTGGTTATTTTTAAGCATGATGAGTTTTGTACCTTCATTCATCAATGTCACAAGCCATCTGAACAACCTACTGACATAAGGACAAATAGCTTCCTAAAATGGTAATCGTTCCAGTCCACTCATACAGATTTATGAAGTGCAATGTTCAAATAATATTTTTGATAGTGCAGGAACCGTGTTTTAAATAAGTGTTTTTGCAATAAGGAATGCACATTTTTGCTTTTAGAATGATAAAATTTATGATGTGTGTATGTATATGTTTTTTATCATTCTGGACAGTCCTACTTGTAGTCCATAACAAACTATGATAAAACTTATTCCCTTCCATTTTTTATATTCATATTCTTATCTGCTGATAGCATTTCTTGTATGTATAGAAAATTTACTACTATAGAAATCATTTACTACTAAAGTTTAATAAATCATTTATAATGAAGGATGGATTTTTCAACAGTTATTAAGTGTGTGTGTGAGAGAGAGAGAGAGAGAGAGAGAGAGAGAGAGAGAGAGAGAGAGAGAGAGAGAGAGAGAGTGAGTGTGAGTATGTGTGAATGCGGCTGTGTTGATATAGAGTTGTGAATTACAGTACCACAGATTTCCTTTGACCTAAGTATTAAGGAGGTTAACTACAAAGAAAATTGCTGTCTTCAAGGCACACATACTCCAGCAATTGATGGCTATCTTGCCTATAAATCTAAAACTTCTACCTTTGAATATATTTTCTAATCTGGATTGTAATATTTACTAAATATGGTGTATTGCATTGCTCACTTGAGTTGTGTTGCATATGTCACTGCTGCAGTTGGAACTGGAAGAGGAACATTCAATGAAAACAGGTCTTCAGTATAAATCAAAACGAACACAGGTTCCTCTCTCAAACTAAGCATTGTTGACAAGTGAAATCAAGTGAAAAGCTACATTTAAAATCTCACAGCAAACTAGGCAATGGTGATTTCACTTTCATTCTTAGCGCATTGGACTTCTATTCGAGCACTTGAGATGCATGTTCTCCCCATGTCCGCGTGGGTTTCCTCCGGGTACTCCGGTTTCCTCCCACAGTCCAAAGACATGCAGGTTAGGCTAATTGGAGACTCTAAATTGCCCATAGGTATGAGTGTGTGAGTGAATGGTGTGTGTGCCCTGCGATGGATTGGCGGCCTGTCCAGGGTGTATTCCTGCCTCTCGCCCAATGCATGCTGGGATAGGCTCCAGCACCCCCCGTGACCCTGTCCAGGAATAAGCGGGTTTGATAATGGATGGATGGATAGATCTCATTCTCATATTCAGTAAAAAAAACAAAAAACAAAATCACAATGCAAATAATTATATTATATTTAATTGAAGCTCTTTTTTCAGAAGTACTGTAATTTAAAATGTCAGAGCTTCCATAGCTGATACACTGTCACACTTGGACGACGTACGGTGAATATGACACAGCATGGTATGGTGAATATGACACAGCATGGTACGGTGAATATGACACAGCACCACAGCATGGTACGGTGAATGTCAAAGAGCCACTTCAGTATGTGGTCCAGTTTGTTCTGAAAGGTCTTGGGAGTGCTGCATGGGACATTGGGTCATTCGTAGAGCGGGTCCAATGAAAAGTGCCAAACATCCAGAGCTTGTGACAGAAATTCCATTTGGCCGCTACCTGCCTCTCTCAGTCTCCCGCTCGCCCCATGCCAAAGGGCCCATCCCCCCAGCTGGACTAACGTTCCCGTCTGGACTCCATATCCATACCCTAAAATATTTCAGCTGCCGTTCGGAAACAAAGGCGGCCTGTGCTCCGGCGTGTTGCTGTTGGCTGGCCGTGCACTGCGGCCGCGTCTCCTCGCGGCTTCACCTGTCTGGTAGAGCAGCGTTGGCACGTGGGAGGCTCACTCCTGCTGGACTATCCCATGAGAGGGAAGTCACATAGCACCATGAGTCTGTGTTTGTGTGGGAGAGGAAGGGGGGAGGGGGCACTTGTATGTTCAACAATAGCAGCAGAGCTAAAAGATAGCCACATTCCTTAATGCAAGTTCAAATAATCAAATGAATAGAACGATACATTGTTTCCGAATTATGCCGGTTTTCCTGAAAATAACCTCCTTCCATCTTACTTCCATTTGTCTTTTTTTTCTGCCAATCCAAACTTCCCATAATTACACATGCTGTAATGAAATGAATATGTAACGTGAAATAGCTGAAATATTTTCAGGGGCTATGTAAACACGAATTGGTTATTCTTAGCCTTTCAGTCTTACCTCAAATAGAAGGGCAGTGTCGAGGAGTGCGAGTCTAGAGCCTGAGGTATCTCATCGCCTGCCAGTGGCCAACATCCAAATGCTGTGAAATGAGCACAAATTCCTGCATGTTTATGCCCTGCTGGAAGTGTTGGTCATTAAAACCAAAAACCAGCCAAAAACATACACAGACATGAGCACACACACAGACACACGTCGCAGACATACACAAAAACACACACACACACAGACACACGTCGCACACATACACAAAAACACACACACACACACACACACACACACACACAGACACACGTCGCACACATACACAAAAACACACACACACACACACACACACACAGACACACATCGCAGACATACACAAAAACACACACACAGACACACGTCGCACACACACACACACACACACACAGACACACGTCGCACACATACACAAAAACACACACACACACACACACACACACACATCGCAGACATACACAAAAACACACACACACAGACACACGTCGCACACATACACAAAAACACACACACACACACACACACACACACACACGTCGCACACATACACAAAAACACACACACACACACACACACACACACACAGACACACATCGCACACAGACACATCTACATACACATACCTCCACACATTTGTACGCATAGTATACATTTGCACACACGCACATGCACGTTTGAACACACACCCATAGAGCACACACTGCAAACACATGCGTGCGTGGCACATACACATATGTGCACATACAGTATGTGTACATGCACATACACACATGTACACGCACACACACACACACACACACACACACACACACACACACACACACACACACACACACACACAAGCCTATTTGAACAGAGGAATCAAGTTCCGCCCTGCTTCTGGGGAAACATCTGGCTGCTTCGACAGCAGTGGTGCGAGCAGTCTGGCCTAGACGTAGATGAAAGGAGACGTCTGCACTCTCCTCCCGTCCTGGGGTACACAAAGTTTTCGGGAAATTAAACTCCTCCATTCCTTCAAAAACCACAAATATAACTTGTGCGTGCGTGCAATAACACAGGCTATGTTCTGTGTAAATAAAACACACTGGGTTTTGAAATTCCATTCAGCTGTGGGTTTTTTTGTGCACGCTTTTTTAGTGCGTTCGTCTGTCGCACAGGGTTTCAAATGCCTGCCCAAAGACCAGATTGTGAAAACACACTGAGGTTCACGTCGAGGTTCACATCGGTGCACAGTGGCTAATTGGTAAGACTTGACAACTTGTGATGGAATGCATAATCTGGTACTGCATAGTTAACCTGCAAATGTGAGACAACAGACGAACCGTCACATGAATCAGCTCACGTTAGAGCGGTGCATTCTGCACACACAGTTCTCATTTAACGGAGCTCAGTCATTCATCAGCATTGAACCACAAAAGGGTGGTTTCCAAGATATTGGTCTGAATTCGCTCAGCTTTTTTCCTTAACTTTACTTTTTCCCTGATTTAAAAGGAAACACAAATATTTCACAAGAAGAAAAAAAACAAATAAGACGAACAGGCCTAAAATTATAGGTTTTAATTTTGAACGATTCCCAGCCATTCTGTAATTCTCCATTGTGCCATATTTTGTTTCCTGCATTTTTGTTGTTCTTGTTGAAAATAAATGAATACACTGCGGTATCTTGTATACCTTTTTATAATATTTAATATTTATATTTATATATTTTTAAATGTTTTATCACTATTAATATTATTTACAATATTTTGTCTTATTGCAGCAAGACTATCCAGGCCTGAACTATCTTCTATTGGTTCAGGCAGCAGGGTGTGTGGCGTTCTCCTACCAAAGACATTTTGTATGAGGAATTAAAGGGGCAGTTTACCCAAATATTTAATTTTGATATGTTTCTTCATACCCGGAGTGCTATCTATCCATCTAGCTAGTGTTCCTGAGAACTCACTAGTTTTGTAGAATTCCGCTGCAACTCACCTTGACATAAACCCCATATAAAGGACCTCAACGGGTCCAAAGTTTCTGCCGGTCAAAACAAGAAAAATGTACTATCGAAAAAATCAACAGCAACGTTTCTTTCCAAATATAATGACAGGGTTACTCATGAACATCCACAGACTTGTTGTGTTTGGTTATTTTTAAACAACTTTTTACAGAAGTACGTCAAATGTGTCTATACATGCAAAGTATTAAGCAAAGCACACCAGTATTCTGGGGCTTATGTCAACATAGTGCGCCCTAGAATACTGGTGTACTTTGGTTGATACTTTGCGTAGATATACACAGTTGGCGTTGAGCGCCACAAGCTTTTGACCCATTGAGGTCCGTTCTATCAGGGTAATATCACGGTGAGCTGCAGTGAATATCTACAAAACTAGTGAGTTCCCAGAGAAACTACCTGGATGAATAGATAGCACTCCGGGTATGTAGAAACATATCAAAAAATTATTTTTGGATGAATTGCCCCTAATGTTGTAACACTCCACCGCCTCCACACCTTTTTATTTTTTATGAGAGATATACTGTGTTTTGGATGTCCCATCCGCATAGGAAATGTACTATGTGATGGCTGTGTGTCCATGCACCTTTTTCACAAGCCCCTGTACCCCTGAAAAGGACCATGCAGAATGAAGGTTCTGGAGCCATATCCAGGCCTGATCACAGCTCATTCTGTCATTGCAGACTGGTTCCACTCTCACAGATAAAGTCTCTGACAGAAATCCACCCATTCGAGAATAATGTTTAGGCCCAAAGACAAACAAGACCAGTGCGCCGGTCTCCTTCCAGTTGAGATAAACCAAGGGAACAGGTCCAAGAGAGGTAATTGGGATTAGATGGCAAGCTTGTTTTGTTTTTTCGTTTTTTGGGTCATTAGCATTCTAGTTTTCCCAAATCACAGCATCAAATTGCTTCATTTGTTTACACAGCAGAGATGCCCTCATACAGAGAAGCTTATGCAAGCTGTTCTATTCTCTCCGCCCCATTTAAGCCGCAGACTACAAATATTTACTGAAGCAGTTCAATTAAATCATTGTTCAAGGGACACGACAGTGATTTTCCACCCGCTCGGTCTCGGTGAGTATCTTTGATGATGGAAAACGAATGGACCAGCTACTATTCTGTGTTTTTAATAAATATCTCACAGGGCCAAAGACTACAGTGAAGTAAGAGTGTATAGGGGTTGCTCAGTCGGACTCTGTTACCCTGCATGCATTGGGCAGAGCGGGTACCCATGTAAGAAAAAAGTATTTGTAACCAATAGCTTTTAAAAACGTACTTATTAAATTTAATATACAGAATATACACCGCATTATTTTGCTGATAAAGCTTCTCCAGCATCTTTCAGAGACATACGGACATAAAGGAGGTCAAGGGTGCCCCCCGTATGCAGGCTGACAGACTGACAGCTTTCGTGAAAAATTAAAGAAAAAAAAGGGAGAAACCATAAAAGGAAACTTTTGGTTACAGGCCGCCTTTAATTTTTTAAATCATCATCTTTCAATCGAAAAAGGGGAGAAATTCCAACCCTCTGTTAACATGTGCATATTATTTCAACCCCCCTCCCTGTCTTGCTCTCTTTTTCTGTCTCCCTGTCTAACTTGCTATTTGTTTGCATGATGGAACACAGCCTTAAGCTCAGAGTTGTGTGCGATGTGCAGGGAGAGAAGCAGGCCTTGAGGATCACACATCAGACCTACGCGAGAAGCCTCTTTCTGTCCCCTGCTCTGGGTATGACACATCTGTCCTAGATTAACAATCTCTGCTGTTCCACTGAATCAGTCACCACCAACTTCATCTTGACTCCAGAACCTTCATCAGATTTGCTAAATTTAGGTTACATCACTTCCATTCATTTTGTACATGTGTGTCCTTCACGTATATATTTAATCTCTCTTTGGATGTTGACACACTTTTCCTGTTTCAACAGTTTCATTAACTTCTCACTCGACACCAATTCATCTTCTACCACACTCAGTACAAGTTTAGGTTACGTCGTAATTTTGTGTGTGTGTGTGTGTGTGTGTCATATCCAGTTTCTCCTACAGTATATGGTTACATCTGCCATTCATGAATAAGGCTGATTTGTTCGAACTGGCCACAGAATCTCAACGAACACCTCCCCCGCTCCAATTTGTGAGCACATCTCCTGACCGACTGCCAGGGATGATGTCAGGTGTAAAAATGCAGCCGAGAGTAGCCTACAGTTGAATCTCTCCATGACTGAGGCCCAAGATGGGTGTCACCATCAGCGTTTGGTACACGTGTTCCTGAACACTCATGGGACATTTCGAATCCTGGCTATGAAGGTGCCCAGAAAGGCAGGTGTGTGTGACAGCCGGCAGCGATGCTTTGGTTTACCTCTTTAAAGAACAATTAGCTATCAGGAAATGACTGGGCAGGGATAACATCACCCTGGATGTCTAGGGCCGTGACCGAATACAATCCCTTAACCCCTTTGAGGGTGCATATTTCAGTCAACTTTGTCACAAAAATCTTTTGAATGGCCAACTTTTTCTCACAAATGGGGGCACTTAAAATACCAGGATGAAACCCTTATTTCCGGGGTTTTGTTGAGGGGATTCAGGAGCACACTCATCCACAGAACTGTGCATTCATCCGACAATTTTGGGAAGTAAACCGGAAGTAAAAACTAAAACTTGTACAAGAGCGGGACATATTATGAACTACTCTTTTTATTTTTGTTAATTCTATCTTCATTCATAATCTAGACTTTGGCAGCAGTGTAGTATAATGGTTAAGGAACTGGCCTTGGAACCAAAAGGTTGCAGGTTCGATTCCCAGGTAGGACACTGCCGTTGTACCTTTGAGCAAGGTACTTAACCTGAAATATATATCCAGCTGTGTAAATGGATATGTAAAAAAAAAAAAAAATCAAAAAACTGTAAAAAAAAGAATTGTGTAAGTCGCTAAATACCTGCAATGTAATGTAATGGGGCAGGGAACAGGGATGGTATTCGGTCATGGTCCTGGTTTTCATAAATCCCTGTTTGTGTTGATGCAGAATGGATGAGCTTAGCTTCTTCCTTGGTCACACCCAAACCCCTGACAATGAGCAGGACCAACAGGCACTTTCTCACTACAGTGCTCAGTGCTAAATGTACAATGATGATGTACAATGATCTGATCCCTCTTTGAAAGACATAAACCCTGTTATCACTATATTACAAGGGAAATTCACCTTCATTTGATGAAATTGTATTTTAATGATCCCTCCACTGATGTAAAGTTTTTAAAAAGTTAAAATTTGTGGGTGTTCAGATATCAGTACTGTATTAGATATATGTGGCTGTCCCAGTCACATGAAACTTGTGCATGTGTCACTCAAACTTTTCCAGGATGGGAGATACTGGTATAGAATATTGAATATATAGAATATAATATTAGCATGTTTTAATTGACATGTTTTTAAAAAAAAACAACATTCTGTTGGTGGACAGAACAACTTACAATCAAAAATGTATTTTACGGTGAACACTGAGCGTTTTACTTTGTAGGACGACTATGACAGACCAGTTAGTCAGCAGTTTCAGTCTGTTTGAGGGTCAAGGCATCTTACAACTGCAATGAACCTGTACATTTTAAATAGCAGACATTACAAGCGGCTTGCGCTGAAGACACAGCACGTGTCACTCTGTAAACAAACTCACTATCAGTAGACAGAATGAATGAATACATGGCATTTTTATTGTTAGCCAGATTGTTGATTCATCTTCGAACAGTATGAAGCAATGCATCCAGACTAGACATTTACAAGGTCAAAAGGTCATTTCTTGCGCGTGTATGTACAGTATATTTAATAGGATGAGATGCATTGAATTTTAGAAGAAAACGCATACATATGTAAATATATGTAAAGTAAGGGCAAACACTGAAAACAGGAATATCACAGCAATGGGACAGGTAAACTTAAAGGGATAAACTAATCTCCTAGATCAATAACACAAGAGTATGAAAAGCTGTGTGTTATTAATCTGCTATTTAGCATGAAAGCCAAGATCACACAATCAAACAACAAAATGCATTAACCTGGCTTCATTCTTCAGACACCATTAGCAAGCCAGTTCACTAGAACAGCAAGACAGGAGTCTTTAAAGGATAATGGAGGAAATGCAGGCCCACAAGCTGACTTACTTACAGGACAATGCACAACCGCTTTGCAATAGTGATCCTTGAAAGGTCTGGAAAAAGTGAAAAATACGGTCACTATGTTGTAATTGCATGGTTAATAAATTATACTGAGTAAAGAAATAGTTCTGAGAACGTGTGAGAGAGGACACCATGTGTCTCGCAACGGATTCCAGTTCAGTGAGTTTAATTATAATGTCTCGCCTGTAATAAGATTGAAGAGTTTGAGTCATTATTCCGTGTTGTCGAGCCATCTCCAAACACCTCCTCAACAGCTTAACCCTCTCCTCTTCCCAATATGTGCACATCAAGACTGCCTTATAAATATATTAAATGAACAATACTCATTAACATGTTTTGCTGTCAGAGTAGAAGTGCTCTGGGTGATGTGAAGTGCACAGCATGTAGCAAAAATTAACAACGTTTTCAAGCGATTTCGACTTTAGTGCAGAGATACACATGCGCCACCCTTTTCTTCTCCATACAAATAGAGCCCAACAGGCTGTTTTTACCTGCTCTGTAAATGAGCCCAGGTGTGATGTGAAACCATTTGGCGTATCTTCCACACTCACCAAAGCATTCACAAAAGCGCTATATAAAGGACAATAAAGTTTTGCTTCCAGAGGGCTCTCAGACGCTGCTCTTCCTCATCAAATACTTACAAACATGGTTCCATTAAATGCAAAGTACCAACCTGCGCTGGCCTCGTTTTAGCGGACTTTTCGCCAGGTTGCCTGTTCAGCAACAACCGAGGACGCTTTGCCAGCCCTTTCCACACAGCAAAGAGGAGGAATGCTTTTGTTACATACAGCTTTTCTGGGTCAAAACATCTGTCTCCAAACATTAACTTCTAAATGTTTTTTAGTCTGTCCACCTCCCTTCTTGGCTGTCCGTAAAGTGCCGAATCGCCATGGGGTTTGGCTCCAGAGCGTTCCCCCGGAAAGTTTGGATTCACATCAATGTTTTCACTCACATCGGTCAACAGGGCAGTGGCAAAATATGCTTTGTCACGGAGTCACTGTACACGCAATAGCAGCGGACGTGACCCCGATTTGTCAGAGCCGCAGTTCCACAAACCCTACCCTGGCTCACCTGGAATGGAAACCCCTTAGAGATGGATTTCTCTCTGATGCCAGCCTGGTCTCACTCCCAAGTCGTCACATAGCGACGCTTGGGCAGCTCCTACGGCGTCATGCTTTAGACGCAGAAGGAGGCCTTTTGCGTCATTATTTGACGCACTCGTCTCGAATTTACGAATCCTACTATGGCGAAGGCTTTGCTCATGATAACCGACTGCGAGCATGCCCGCTCAGTCTTCGCCGTGTGCGCGGAGATCTTTCTGAGTTCGTGATTCCCGTACCCCACCCCCAACCCCTAAACATAACCTCACAGGAGTTCATGTAACTCGGGCTCATGCCCGAACTGTTAAGATAGTGGGCGTGCCCGACCACAAGAGTTCACGTAACTCTCTACCAGATGAAGAAAAAATAAAAATAAAAAAGCATAATATTGAAGTGCCACAACCAAAGACAAATTATGTGGCCACAACCGTCAATATACGACGCAAAAGGCTGCGTCAATATACGACGCAAAAGGCTACCTTTGGCGTCACATAGCGACGCTTGGGCAGAAGCGTCGCTATGTGACGAGTCCGCGTGAGACCACGTTGCTGATGCTGCTCCAACTCAAGCTAGTTAGCGCATTACATCACATGTACAGTATACATCTGAGCACTGTGCAGCTGCTTAAAGAGAAACTACGGCATAACTCCATGTTGTATTTAATTGAGCCCTCCACTAGGGAAGTTTAAAAAATCTGCTTTGTTACTGTCTACATAACCTTACTTTTGTCCTGCACCCATAACATGCCTCTTTGACTCAGCTGTGTATTGCAACGACATTGAAAATGGGCGTTGCTCCCATGGCGAGTTGAAATGCATCACTTGGGTAGATATTTTCATGACAGGAGATGGATATCTAGAAGGCTGGTATGCTTTGATACCTGTGCGTTTCTTTTGTTTGTTTTTTTAATCATATTATTGGTGGACAGATATAAAAATATATTTCAGGGCATACGTCCCCTTTCATATGATCATTGTAAAAAGAAAACCTTTCAGACAAAGACCCTGCATGAATTCATCACTAAAGAACCCAGTTCGAGAATCAAATCACATCAGAGAAATTGGATGTGACAAAAAGGAAGGGCAAACGACACGTATAGTAACTAATTTGGAACACCAAATCAACTGGTCTGAACTGGAAACACTTTGTCGTTATAGTGTTATAAAGGCCATCTCTGCACTTGCCAGTTTCGGTGGCAGTTACTGACTTTGACCATCTCTCACAGACGAAAGACGGAGTGGGAGTTTATAGCGCCTGTGTCATGGGCCTGCAAGCGAATAAACCTTGGGGGGGGGGTTAGACAGGTCTGAAACGGCTGCTACAAGAGCACTGGGTGCTAAGGGACTGGCCACACTCCCAGCAGCAGAAGTGATCTTTGTGCCAAGCCAAGCCATCTGCCCCCCGTTGGTAGTCCTCTGTAAAGATGAGCTGCAGGAAGAGAAAGGAAACATCAGAAACATGCACCCTTATGGAAAAAGAATATACTGCAGTATATTGTGAATATATCAAATTTATCATCACAATATATTTAAAATATACGGCAGTATATTACATTTCCATAAAGGCAGCCTGAGGAGGAAGTGGGTTATTTTACATTACATTACATTTATTTAGCAGACGCTTTTATCCAAAGCGACGTACAGTAAGTGCGTACAGAGACATCATCATCATTACAGAACAGACAAGGCAAAGCGCATCCTTTGCATAATGTAGCAGCTATCCCTAGCAATGAACGTTGACTGTAGTTCACAGTAAGCTGTGGGCAAATCAGCAACACCACACTTTCATTCCAAATACTATTATAAACTATACTATTATAAATCATTCCAAATACCATTATAAACTATGCTATTATAAACCATTCCAAATACTATTATAAACTATAATAAACAGACAGGAAAACACAGGGAACAGGGAACTATTAGGTTATTAGAGTAAGGATTGTGCCATTTAATCAAAATTATCTTTTTCAAATTTCTGTATGATATATAAAGAAGCAACAAGCACGATGATATCAAGCCTACTTCATTCAACTGAGATTTTAAATTACCCTTGTATCCTGAAAGTTCTTATACTGTCTACTACATGAGAATTTGGTTATTAATATATTTTTAGAATAATATTTTTGTGTTTTGAGTTTACTAAGTAATTAACATGGCATTTTACATTTTAACCATTGGACTGTTTAGTGGTTTTCCAATCAGAAGTGAACCTGAAGTGAATAATTATACATAACATCCAAACCTCTCCAGGCAAAGCTATTATTGTCTTGGTTATTCATTTGAAAAAAAGTAAGTATACATCTTTACCTTGTTGCTTCATGAACACTTCAAATGCAAGAAGAAAATGTATTGCACATGGTCTTTAATTAGTCTGAAGAGGGTTTGATAAACAATCACATTTTAACAGTGGGAGATTTGTAATAAAAGAAAAGTGGTCACAGAATTCCATGCCTGTGTTGTGATGTTTTGTGACGTTTTGATTCGTTCATTATTTTAAATACTTACTGGTACATTGTTGCACAAGAAACTTACTTTGACAATCATTGTTCAGTTTGTGTTCATCCATCTATATATTTTCTCAAGACATTTGTAATTCACATATTTATTTTGACGATGATTGTTTCTGAATATTACAGAAAAGACTACAAGTCACTGTCCATTTGAGACCTGGCATAATTGCCAGTTGTATAACTTCAGTCTCACTGATATAAATTCAGCTTTACAGATATAACTGCAATGATGTAAACAGAAGTGGAAAAAGGAGTAAAGTTTGCCATGAAGAGAAATGTTCCCTGTGACAGCACTGACCGTGGAGACCTTCTCCCCCACAAAAAAAAGGTCAGTCTGCTACAGATAATATCGCGCCGTTATGTTGAGACGGACAGGCTGTTTCACATACACCGATAACGACATAGAAACTGGTAAATCACCATGGAAATGTTTTGCCTCTCATCAACACACACAGCAATCAGACCAAATAATCTTATTTTTGACAGTTACCATAAAAGAAAAAGTCCCAGCTCATTTTTCCTACAGATATGACTTTTAATCAGACTGTACAGTGTAAGATAACAGACCCAATAAAAATACCCAATTTTTCACTGTAGGCTCACTTTAGACCTACTGGTGTTGTTTTGCCTTGTCCTGCTGGGCCCCTGTCTGCTCAGCCCACTCCAGTTACCAGCGCTGGCCTACCTTACCTGAGCCCTGAGCGGACTCTGAAATCACATCTGAACACTGAGGAAATGCATACGATAAACACAGGATGGTGAGTAGAATTTGGTACTTCAGGAAGTTTTTCTGCTCGCTCACTGTCTCACCCTTGGCTTGCTCTTAGGGGCCTGGGCTGCGGCCCGAAATGGCTGTAAAGTACTTTAAGACGTTGGTCTCTCGTGAAAAGCCTGATACAAATAAAACTGAGTTGAATTGAACTGAAAATATCTACAGAGAGAGAGAAGAAAGCTGAGCCTTAAGAAATGTCCAGGGAATGGTCTCATTCAGGGCAAATATTGGTGTGGAGTGACATCATGCGTTACAAGCCCTGGCTGGAAGAACTTCAATGGAGAAGCAAGTCAGCCATATAGGGGCGACCAGCTTTGATTCCAACTTGTGCAGCGCCCCCGCAGCCTGGCACTGCTAAAGCATTAGCATTAAACACAACGGCCTGGATTCAATCAACATGTGTCCTTAACTTTGACTCGTAAATAAGCAAGTGTTCAATTTTTCATCTTTTACCACTTAAGTATCACAACGTTCGACTGCATACCATTCTGAGTAACTGCAGTCATTGATTGTTTGATGGCCATCTGTTTGGAATGCCCAGGGCCATTTGTTGAGCAGCCTATACCCCCATAATGTTTATTGTAGTTTTTTTTCCTTCCTCATTTACTGTTTTTTGTTTCGGGACGAGGGTGGGTTCAGACTCGGTCTTTCCCAAGTTTCTTTTTCCTGTAAAGGTTGTTTATGACAGTATCTCAGTATAAAAGCGTTATACAAATAAAATTTAATTGAGTTATTTGGACAAGATACAGAGGTTTGAAGATGTGATGCGCCCCCTGGCCACCTCACCTCGTCACAGCCAGCGCAGCGGGGTCTCCCACGTTGGCAGTAGTGCCGGCCGCAGAGCAGGACCCCGTCCTTCCAGAAGTACACCAGGTCCACCAGCGCCTCTCCACACTCTGCGCACACAAAGCAAGTGGGGTGCCACAGCCGCTCGTACCCGGCCTGTTCGGCGTACACCACGGGCCCATCCTCGGCTGCTAAGTCCCCACAGCGGTCACAGTGCTGAGGACACACAGACAGAACAGGCTCCATGTTACACCTCCGTCGATCTGTACGACTAATATGAAAACTCAGTCGACACACGATCCTATACAAATACACTAAAATATATACATACATCCCAATATATAAACACACTCCAATATATGAACAAACTCCAAAATACAAACATTCCCCAATAAATTAAGTTCCCTATCCCTATCCCTATCCCTATCCCTATGACCTAAATATAAAATACTTCCCAGCCTGTCTCTTTCAGGTCACCTAATCATCCCCCAGTTCAATTGGCTTCATAATTCCCTGCCTCTTCATCTCCCTGCTACACCATGGTGGTGGTAGGAGGAAGTTCCCTTGTAAAAACACTTGAGATAAAAACCATTATATAAATTATTACTTTCATAATGTACTTATGATAAAGAAGAGTATTATCATTAGAGTGTCTCTCTCCTTTAATTTTGAAAGTGATTACTTGTGCATGATTGAATGGCCATTATTTGATTATCTTTGCGTTATCTAGGGTACTTGGTTTTTATTTTCTACACACAATGCACAAACACAGAGAGACAAGCAAGAAAACACCCAGCAATGTGCAGTTTCTCCACTGTGGGTGTGGCTCACACCAGCAGCCAGTGCTGAGCCTGGCTAAGACTGTGACAGTCTGTCCCTCATGAGCAGTACTTAAATCCACATCATCAGTGAAACAACACTGAGGCACAAACTGTGCATTCCCGTTAGGATATACAGCAATGAAACGCAGATGTTCTTCAGGCATTAATTATGCTCTCTCTCTCTCTCTCATTTTCCTTCTCTCTCACTTTCTCACTCTCTCTCTATATCTCCCTCTCTTTCTCTCTCTCTGCAGACCCACGTGGGAGGGAATAATATAAGCAAAATAATTTTTAAAACAACAGTACAGGGGTGTGTCAGTCAGCCTTCCATGCCCAGACACTTCCATCTGGTTCATTAGTCTGAAAACGAGAAATACAAATTGCAGCAAAGAAAGACCTTCAGAAATGCAACAAAAACACATTCAAATCCCCACAAATCAACTCAATCAGATCATGTGAAGGCATTATTATTATTATTCTTTTGTTTTTGAACACAGATTTTCAAAAGTTGTATCAACAAGAATGATAGTAGTTGATGGATTGTGCACTCTGCCCAGACTTGGCTTGAGCAGCAGTGATTACTCCACATTAAATCGCATCTTAAATACTAGTCTAAATGAAAGCTTAAATAAGTAAGAAATCTGAGGAGGCATTGGGCTCCAAACTCCACAGACTGTCTCCTTCCCAGTGACATGAAACAAAGAATGCGAATATTCAGGTCTGCTTGGAGAAACAGAGCCTGCTCTGTGCTATACCTTAGGGAGGGGGCAGTATGGACGTGATCCTGTGACCACCTCAATTTCCTGTGCCGGCCTCCAATGTAAACACCCACCATGCATGGCCTCACCCGATCCACTGCTGGAGGGAAGCAAAGCTTGGTGGAGCCCCCTCTCCTGATCAGAACTATCTAGAGTCCCCAACCGGCTCGTATTAGCCGGGAATCCTGTACTACATCCAAAAGTAATTTTTCCTTTTACCAGTATTTCTATAGCTTAAGTCCTGCACAATTTTACTTGCCATCAACGAATGACTATGACACATACTGAAAAACAAAGCAGGTTACCTTGTTCAGGTACATGGGTTGTGCCTCATAGTCTGGACACATGAGAACTATGAGCTGTGTCTGTGCTCATTAGAACTATTTGATATGTGTCTGTACACTCTCAGAAAAAAGGGTTCTTTGGCTCGCCTCCATAATGGAACCCGCTTTAGTTCTTTATGGAACCCCCTATGCTTGGCGTGAAATGTGTGAAGGCTCCTAGATTGAACAATTTTGCTCAACAAAGAACCCTATGTTACGATCCTCAGACTGGCTGGACCCAAAAGCAAGACCCAGAGGCAGACTCAATAGCAAACTCCGAAACGGAGCAAATAAACCACGCCCAGCCTGCACAACACAAAAGGACAGACAAGGTAAAAAGAAAAACATGACATGAAACAAGAGGAATGGGGAAAACAGGGAGAACGATAGGAAGATGGACTGGAGGAAAACAGCGGATGTAACACCCTTGGCCTTAATATCATTCCTCTATGGACATACAGAGGAGCCTTTTGGAACCATTTCTTCTGAGAGTATATTATCTGAGATGTGCCTGTGCTCATTCGAACCATCTGAGATGTGTCTGTGCTCATTAGAATTATCTGAGATGTGTCTGTGCTCATTAGAACTATCTGAGATGTGTCTGTGCTCATTACAACTATCTGAGATATGTCTGTGCTCATTAGAATTATCTGAGATGTGTCTGTGGTCATTAGAACTATCTGAGATGTGTATGTGCTCATTACAACTATCTGAGATGTGTCTGTGCTCATTACAACTATCTGAGATGTGTCTGTGCTCATTACAACTATCTGAGATATGTCTGTGCTCATTAGAATTATCTGAGATGTGTCTGTGGTCATTAGAACTATCTGAGATGTGTATGTGCTCATTAGAACTATCTGAGATGTGTCTGTGCTCATTACAACTATCTGAGATATGTCTGTGCTCATTAGAACTATCTGAGATGTGTCTGTGCTCATTAGAATTATCTGAGATGTGTCTGTGCTCATTAGAACTATCTGAGATGTTTCTGTGCTCATTTGAACTATCTGAGATGTGTCTCTGTGCTCATTGTTTATGCTTGAACCCCAGCATGGGTTCTGTTGAGAATCTGAGCGCCCGACAGGCCCAGAAGCCATGCCGTTACAGAGACCTGATCTTCAAAATGATGAGGAGGAGGCACAAACCCTGCAGGGCAGCCAAATTTACGATGTTCCCCAGGGAGTTCTAGCAGGGAGGCGGTACGCATGAAAGCCTTCTCCCTCCGGACTCTGCTGGAGAAGGCCAGGAGATGGACATCCCCATTTGTAACCTTGCTCCTCTGCTAATAGTTTACAGCACAATAAACATGTTCCCCCAAAGCAACTGAAGACCTGTTCTCATTCCAGCTTGTAAATCTCCCCTGGTTTTTATCACTCTCCTACAGGCACTTGCGAGTATGTAAAGACATGCCATTCATTTAATTCTTTCCCATTATGGGTCTCATTGAAGGCCAAGTCTTCAGACATGCCCTGCACACACACACACACACACACACACACACACACACATGCCCTGCAGACACACAATCTGGACACACACATGCCCTGCAGACACACAACCTGGACACACACATGCCCTGCACGCACACAACCTGGACACACACATGCCCTGCACACACACACACACACACACACACACACACACACATGACCTGCACACACACAGACACAGACCCTGTACACACACACACACGTGAACTGCATGCACACACACCCAGTACACACACACACACACAGCTTGCACACAATAGTTTCCAAATGCACAACTCAGAACAGGGGCTAGGGTGCATAACGCTATTCCATATTTCAAGTGAAGGTGATTCTAGATTCTTGAGAATAGAA
This sequence comes from Synaphobranchus kaupii, assembly GCA_029718625.1. Lineage (NCBI taxonomy): Eukaryota > Metazoa > Chordata > Actinopteri > Anguilliformes > Synaphobranchidae > Synaphobranchus > Synaphobranchus kaupii. The sequence continues at coordinate 93,624,847 of CM056380.1, forward strand.
GCAGCTGAAAACATTCAAAATCACCCTCCTTACTGCCTCTTTGTTTAAAGTGCCAGCAGGCTTGTGAAGTTCGAGCAGGGCAGTTTGTTTTTACTGCCATAGTCATTAGTAGGAAGCCGTTTCCTTTTGCCCAACAGTCAAGGTTGAAAAAACAATTACTCAGATTTTTTTCATCATTAAGCCAGCTTCAAACACATTTAAAGAGTTGCCCACAGATGTTTGGCTTAACCACTGATAAGCAGGGTTGGATAATTAGTGGTTTGGAAGTTCAGGAGTTGAGGTTCACGTCTTCACTTCAAAAATATTTGAGAAACGTTTGAGATCAAGTCGGGCTGGCTGAGGTTTGCCCAAACACATCTAAGGAAAAATGAGTCTAATTTGATACTGTCCGCCCAAACCTAAAAGGGGCCCCCCTGTACCTCTGCGTCCTTTAAAAATGCATTGCTTTAAGTTTCCGCATCCCAAAAACAACACACTCAGTATATGCCCTTAAGGTGCAAACCAGAGCAGTCCTTATTTATTTAAGCATTTGCTTTGTCCCTTATTGATGGACTGTCAGAAAAGGGTCTTGCTGTACTGTAATTAAAGCAAATGGCCTTGTGGGTTTTTACTTTTCTGAAGCTGGGTACAAAACACACCAGTTCTACTGGCACCTGGAAACTGTCTGAGATGGACTGATAAACAGGCGGAATCCAACCCAGCACTGAATCCTTCAAAACCAAATGTTTTAAAATATTTAAGCAGAATAAAATTATTCTAATAAAATAATAATTTATGTTAATAAAGATAATTATGAATATTCATGCAATGCAGAACGTAACAGTAAAGAGAATAATGGCATCTTGGTATCGAGCAACATCATGTGTGGATGTGTGTATTGTTTGTGTAATGTGTGCCTGGTTGTCTGTGTATTTCTGCATGTTTATGTGTATATACAGTATATGTACATGTGTGTGTGTGTGCGTGTACATGCATGTTTTTGTGTGAGTATGTGTGAGTGTGTAATGTGCATGCGCAGTCAGGCAGGGATGTGAGCAGTAACTCACATAAGGGCTCTTCTTGCAGCAGTCTCCCAGGGTGCCGTTGGCTGTAGGGCGGGACTCCTGCTGCTCCTCAGAGCTCTTCTTTCCATTCTTCTGCTTTCCCCCCCTCATCCTTAGGCCCCGCCTCCCCAGGGAGAGCCACCTCCCCCACGCCCAGCGCCTCCTGCTTGTAGCTCTTCACGAACAGGGTCATGGCCGTGGCCTCTGCTTCCGACATCCTGTGGCACTGGGCGGCGTCCTGATCATACACAGGAAGCTGTCTCATCAGCTGCCTGCGCCGGTACAGCGCCCCCTCTGTGCCCGTCACTGGCCGCTTCTCCTCCGGTAGCAGCTCCATGTACAGGATGGCCTGGATAACACACACGCACACACACACACACACACACACACACACACACACACACACGCGCGCACACGCAAAGGGAACAAATAAATCAACACCACAGTTTCAAAGGTTTCCATAAACCCATCCTCCTTGTAAATCCTCTCTCCCTTTGCCCCAAGCCTTAGCCCCAAGACAGAGATAAGAGCTCCTTCTGTATCAGTCTGAGAGCAAGAGCCACAAGAAGCACCCTGATGTGTGGGCCTTCCCCTGAACTGTTGTTCAATTTTGTTCCTGTAAACTTATAAAACACTTTTTCGGTCCGACTCCCCCTCTCCCTTCCCACCTGAAAAACCTCCTTCTGTTAGCTGCTATAACTTCAGATCTGCCAAATACATTCTCTTAAGGGTTCCAAAAGCTAATGCACTCTTTCAGCCACAGCTCATTCCAGTTTCCTACACCTAACTACTGAAACGAACTGCAATATTTGAAACTTCGTCATGAATATCGTCAGTCCTGCTCGATTTGATCGGCCTTGTAGCTTAAGTATGTGTCATGTCTAGTGTATTGTGTATAGCATACAAATTTCCTTGTTTGTATGAGTCAGACCCTTTTTGTTTTCATTATTCTGTGTAGACTGTACTGCACTGCTGTGTCATTAAGCGTCTTGGCCAGGACGTCACTGTAAATGAGACACTGGTCCTCAGTTGGTTAAATGACATTAAAATAGAAGAGCCCGACTGTTAGAGCCAGAGGGGGCTGGCCACAGACCAACACCCCATATGGAACAGTGGCAGAGGAACAGTCACATAAGAACAGCCACAGGAGAACAGCCCCAGAGGAAAAACCTCACCGCAGAAAATCTGCCACAGAAAAGTCTGGGAATCACATGCAAGTTCTGACTCGTTATCGTCGCTGTGACCAGATATATTCTTGGTGCAATTTGTGTGAATGCAATCTCCTGGCCAAAGTCTTCAAAGAACCATGACAGTGATAGAAATCTATGGAAAATCCTGTCCCAAATACAAGCTTATTTTTTCCTCAATTTAAATTAAATGGCCATCACTATTCTCTGGGATTGTGTTTAGATTCCTTAGATAGATCAGTTATCCTTCCCGACTTCAAGTATACTTTACTTTCCACAAGCGACTACAGAAACACAAATGTATGTGGCTGATATATAAAAAAGAAACACACAAACAGGGCATAAATTCATGCAGGTCACCAAGTCCAGCTCCTTTCCAAGTGGTATAATTAAGGTTACCCACGCAGACGCGATGCAACACTAGCTCATTGTTAAACTCTCTTTATGAGTCATTTAGCAGACAAATAAAACAATAAAGTCTTGGCAGGCCAAGGCTACAGAGAACGTTCTGGACCTCCAGTGGCCCTGGAGCAGCGGAAGGGCCAAGGGAGTTGATGCTCCCAAATCCAAGGATCTGTCAGCAAGACCGAGAGAGCCATGATCTCTTCAACATCCACACCCCATCCCCACGAAACAAACACAGCACAAGACCTTTGGACCTTCTAACAAACACACAAGATGCAGGTAGACAGAAGGATTTTAATGGTGCAACCCTGAGGACACAGGTAGCGGTTTCATTATGAAAAAATTTAAGTACGGCCTAAGACACAGAGGATCTAGTGCTTTCCACAAGGGATGCTGGGAAATCTTAAGGGTTGTGAAGGGTTGAGATGAACCACTATCCTTGGGGTGGAGTTATTTATTATCTAGTGTATTCTCTACACTGAAGCAGTGAAAAGACCAACAGAAGCCTTCCCTTTGAACCTGTAAAGCACACACAGGAACTAGTGAACAGTGAGGGCTGCAATGTTAAAAGCCCAATCGGTACCTCGTCAAACACTCAGCAGCCAGCCCAAATAAGCATTCATAAAGTCTCTTGGACAGCGACACAAAACGGTCTGTTTTTCTTGTAAGCACATCGAGGACATGCTGTGAGTTCGGGATAATCCCACAACGTCGAATCCCGGTACTGCCATCGGTCCTCCGACGGCACGCACTCCGATTGGTTTGGCCCGGGAAGCCCGAAACCCCATTGGCCACATCCTGGACCACAGCCATAGGCCGTATACTCCTCTGCGTGGCGCTGTGAAGCGCAGCGGCGTTCTTGTGACCGAACCGCGGATATTCATAAGCCAGTAAAAAGAAATATATCTACGGGGCAGCCTCACTGGAGCACACCACAGAGCACACACGTCGGAAGAAGGAATGCTACATGACTTAGCCATGCACAGAGCTCACTGCGAGCTAAGGGAGATCAAGGTAATGTATTACGGCTTACTGTCATCAAACAGCAAGATGGGTGTGCTAAACACATGCTTAGGTCAGACTACCTTTGAGTGTGTAAGGACAGAGTATGTGGCCAAGAGAAAGCTAACAGCCAGGGATTTGTGTGATATACTATATTTACATGATATACTACAGCTCGGGGATTCAGGAGGTTCTGCTGGTTTTCACTGCCGCTCAAAGCAGTTGCGTTTACAGTAAATCAAGTCGCTCAGCTCTGACCATAACATCAGAGCATATTTGTTTTTTTGTAAATATCGGCACTCATCATCGCAACCTCCGCCATCGACCCGGGAAAGAGCAGACAAGCCAAGCATGCAGTGTGTGCGCGTGTGCGTGTGCGTGTGTGTGTGTGTAACATGGCATGCCAATCATCGCTTCTTATCACATCGCAGTTTGCAATCCGGGCAGACAGGAAGACATTTTATGTGGAGCTTAACAGGCAGACTTGCGGGTGCCTCAGGGGACTCACTGTTGCGTGATGAGACACCATCATCCTGGATGACTAAAACCCTCCCATCCACGATATGAAATTAACTTTTTCACCCACTGGCCAGAGTGGCTTCTGGATTCTAAAAATCACCAGCCGTTTTCAACATTTTTTACCAGCCACATTACCTTTTACAATATAAGACAACCTGGTTTTTACCAGCCAAAGTGGCTTCTAGAGTAAAAATCTTACCAGCCACAATCAAAATGTTACCAGCATTTAGCTGGTGGCGGGTGTTAATTTCACACCCTGCCCCCATAACTGGGCAGCAGCAGAGCCAGCCACAGTCTAGTTGCAGATTTCTAAGGTGAAAACAAAGCCCATCCTCCCTGCAGCTCTCCAGTACCGGGGTTGAAGACCCCTTGCTATACCTCTCCCTCTGACACATAATAGGTGTGTTGCCTGACTGAAAATGGCCCTGAGGCACAGGTTTATTTACAGACCTCTGTCCAGGGCCCGGTTCAACTGGATTAGAATTCTGTGCAAGAATAGGAACGGGCCCTGCCAGGCGGGTGACAAGACAAAAGGTCAACATTATTCCCTGCTTACGCCCGCAGGGACATCTTTCCCCTGTCAGAAACACAGCCTGGCACCTCCTTCTACCATTTAACCTTCCTGCCTGCCAAGAGCTCAAAAACTATATTAGAGCATATTCACTTTTAGCTCCATACATTTAAATGGCAACTCTGACAACTCCTCGGGTAAACATTTATAACTGAAAAGATATCCACACACTGTAATTATAAGCTCCAAAAAAGCAAATTTATTATCGCAACATTTCAACCAACAAGGTCTTCGACAGGTGAATGTGCTTAGATGCCTGATGAGGACCTTGCCGGTCGAAAACATTGCAATAATAAATTAACGTTTGGGGGCTTATCATTTCAGTGTGCAGATAACTTTTCTTTTTTACTTTAAAGTTGTATTTATTCATTTATAAATGCTCACGTGGGGGTAACAGTGAAGCACAATCCTTAGAAAGTGCTAAATGCTTAGTCATGTAACCCAGCTGTTGCAAGGTCTATTAATAATAATAATAATAATAATATGCGGCAGTGTAGTATAATGGTTAAGGAACTGGACTTGTAACCGAAAGGTTGCAGGTTCGATTCCCAGGTAGGACACTGCCGTTGTACCCTTGAGCAAGGTACTTAACCTGAATTGCTTCAGTATATATCCAGCTGTATAAATGGATAAATGTAATAATAAGTTGTGTAAGTCGCTCTGGATAAGAGCGTCTGCTAAATGCCTATAATGTAATGTAATGTAATATTAAAAATAATCTCACCAGTTTCTGTGTGAGCCCAGGTGGGGCCCAGTCATAGGTGATGGTGTTGAAGGTGGGGTCTTTGCGAGAGACCACAGGGTGGGTGATAATCATACGGTTGCGTTTGTAGACGCGGAGACCGTCGCCACCCTTCACCTTGGTGGTCAGGTGTGCGTAACGCGAGTCGGTCAGCAGGCGGCCCATCTTGCGGTCGTCCTCGCTGTCTGAACTTGGGGCGTGGTCTTCCTGGCTACACTTGCACAGGACACAGGCTTTCCTGGTGGGGTCAGAACAGACGGTCAAATCTCTCTGTCAAGCAAATTATATAATATATACACACAATTTCAATTCAGACAATTCAGGAATTCATCAATTGAAAAAACATGAAAGACATTGCCATTTTTCTGCAATTAATTTCCTAATCAATGGCATAATTTAAGTTTACCCCGACTCCGATACACACAGAACAAATATGAACAAACCAACAACTGCAAAGTCTGCGGTTCAACTTAATTACAGTTTACATCTTACTGAACAGCAGTGAATCACAACACAAACTAGTGCGTGACCTTGTCTGCTTGACATGTCCCGACACCTGATTAACAGCCAGACAGATATAAAGACAGAGAGCCTGTGAAGAACAGCTGGCCAGCCATGGCATGCGAGCGGGACAGCCACGCCTCCCTCAGAGGGGGTGGGGGGTGGGGGGGGGACAGCCACCTGCACCTCCGCACAGTTACGCCAAAGAGGGTAGGCGGAACAAGAGGTACAACTTTGGGGCTGGAACGTCCGCAGTTGGAACTTATTAGACACACAACAGGCGCTCATTGAATGACTGGAGGTCGATGGAGTTTTTACAAAACGGGTAATTTCCAGACAGAAGAAATCAAAAGTCTCCCTTTTATTTTTAGATTATGTATGCCTAGGTTGTCAGGACCAAGTATTATTCCTTACAACCCGTTATGATTTTGACAATCCAATGAAAACCAACTTTAAATCCGGCTGGCGCCACTCTGAGCATAACGTTATGTAACTTTAGTTGCTAAGCTAACTGGAAACACACGACTACAAAAAAACCAATAGGGAAAAGCGCCAGTTCCGTATCTTGTCATATCTAAAATCTTTGGTTAAGCTCACAAGACAGTTGCCACGGGAGCATGGGTAACCACGATACACCATTGCCCCAATTCGATACATTTTTCATAATGCTTTCCCCCGGATTTGGAGCATGTGATCACATTTACCAGCTGTGCTCACTGCCGCAACCTCCGCTGTCAAACACAGATAAGCACGTGGCTCTCCTACGAATCCTGCAATGTCAAGTTGCTCGACCTGTATGGCTGTTTCATTTTAAAAAACCATCTTCGCCCTTTATGCTCACCATAAAGAGGTGGGGTATTTAGTACTGCATCTAAACTTTAATATGGGATGTGACCTTTTCTTTTACAGAACACTAGCATTGCTAGCGCATCCGATACTAACATTGTTCTTTTTGATTTTATGCAGCCGTGGCCCCTGCTCAGCATACAGATTATAATTCTATAAATCTACACAGTTAAACATTTTCTGAAGCAATTCACGGACAGGAACCTGGCAAAAGGATGCATCCTGTTGTGGAATCGAACCTGCAATCTCCCCGTTACAAGCCCATTTCCATAACTTTCATGCAACACTGCTGCCCGACTTTAGACTCGGGAGTGTCTGTGCAACTAGCCAATGAAAGAGACGTTACCTATTCCTGAGCAATTTCCCATGTTTCATTTCCACTGAGGACCGTAATGATGTGATGTCTGCATGTCTGACTCACTGTGCTTCAAAGCGTAGGCTTCTTTTATCTTCATCCCATAACTTACAATTTTGCATTGACAACTAGAGTATTTAGCATCTGACCCTGTTATCCGGCTTGTCGGTGAATGTCTTGTTCAGCGGGAGGATAACAGTTAAATATTGCTGCGTTTCCTTCAGTTTGCAATAATAATACAGCAATCACGGGGGGGGGGGGGGGGGGGATACACACATTTGGAGAAACAGGCACGGGCCAGATTAATCCACAGAAAAGTAATGATGGGAATTGATGGGATACACTTACTTGGGTGATTAAATGCTCATAAAAGGATATTCCTGTAACCTCATACATTATCGTCAATCATTCGCTTATTTTTCCAATCTAGAAAAACACTGGCCCGTCACTAATAAAACCCGACACAATAGCTGGCAACGGGCACTGCCAAATCGAGCGCAACATTCCGCAAACATGAGGGGAAGACGAGGAGGAAGGGGGGCGGATGACTTACTGCTCTGCTTTTTTAAAAGGCAGGGAGAATAAATTACCTCCAGGAATGTGGCTGGAATCCAGAGCAGATCCCTTTACATGTCAGACAGGCCACGCCCCTTCCCCTTCCCACTGGCTGCTGCCCCACCGACATCTGGAAATAAAAAAGAGAGGGATGGGGGGGGGGGACAGAGGAACATTTAGACAGCGCTCAGAGAGCGTTCACGTAGCATTCGGAGAACGCTGGGAAACCGTTCAGAGAGCATTCATTAACATTCAGAGAAGCACGTGGAGAATATTCAGAGAGCCTTCAGAGAACGTTCGGAGAACGTTCAGAGAGCTGTGGGAGGGGCCCTGCCCGAGTGGCGGGACAGGCCTCGGGACATGCAGACGTTTGGTGTCTGTCAAGTGAGTCATATTCATCCAGGCGCAGGTGAATGCAGGCACACACACACTCGTACATCTGGGAACACAAACAGACGCACGTACAGTCATACACTGGGGGACTGATTCACTGCTGCACTCATAGACACTGGCATGCCTGAGCGATAAACACACACACACACGCATGCACACGCACATAAACACAAATACGCACACACACACACACACACACACGCGAGCGCACCCATGCACACACACACACACACACACACACACACAGAGCATAGCGTAATGGGGCAGAGCATAGTATCAGTTGACGTTAGTACAGAACACGCATCAGCAATGATGTCACCGTCTATATTCCGCCAGCATTTGCCTCAGTTTCTGTGCACCCAGTGGCCCATGAGACTGACTGAGTGCACACCCACACACTCACTCCAGGTGCTAGTGACCCATGCTAAGTCACAATGATTTAGAACTGCTGTCGCAAGCAGCAAAAACAAACACACACACACACACACACACACACACACACACCTCCAGCAATTACAACCCATCTCCAGCCCTCAGCCAAGGTCCTGAGAGCTCAGCTCTGTAATGCTTTTCCTACAGTCTAAACAACAAACTCATGAATGAGCTCTCTCCGGCGAAGCTCCCTCTAACAAATGGGAGCCTGCGCGCTGTTTATTTTGACGTAGGACTCGTGCCAGCGCTTCCCCTTTGTCAAGGCTGGAGAGCGAGGGCTCACAGAAAACATGGAGGAGGGCCTCTAGCCCCTCTAGTTACACCTGTGTGTAAGTACAGCCTGTGTGTGTGTGTGTGTGTGTGTGTGTGTGTGTGTGTGTGTGTGTGTGTGTGTGTGTGTGTGTGTGTGTGTGTGTGTGTGTGTGTGTGTGTGTGTGAGAGACAGAAAGTTCTGCTTTCTATACACGCATCGACAGTATGGCAGGCGAACTGTGGATTATCCCTTCAGGCAAAACATAGTTGGCACAGACGTAGTAGGCAGGGAGGGAGGAAGGAAGGGGAATCATTCAGGATGTATTCAGGGACCGGTGAAATTCTGTTATTTTAACTAACAAATCAATTAGTTCATGAATCAATCAGTCAATCAGGGTTACCAGAGACAGAGAAACTCAGGATCAACGCTGCCAGTGCTCCCGGCTAAACACGGGTACCCTTCACGAGAGCTTACAAAAGGAACTGTGCAGTTGTTGAAGGCGTGTTTGGCACGTGGTCTATATAGTTATAGGCAATATTTAATTTTGTCAATCGTCTGAACATTTACTGTACTTTATCATTTGTAGCCTACTGCTGTAACGTTGTGCATATCTGTGTTGAGGGAAAACAGCTTTGTAATCTGAACTAATTATCAAGTATCTACTCTAACAAGAAGCCAAAGGCTTTCAAAAACACAAATTATCCAAACACCGCAAAACAGGACTGACTGATATCAGAAGCTTAATTGGTTTTTAGGTGTGGAGTCCCAACTAGCCACTCTTAGTAATAGAAAACTGGAATGCTCTTTAAGAGAAAAGTTAAGCCCACAAAGTAAAGTATGCTCTTCGGATATCGTGCCCATATTTCAAAAGATAACAAGACTAAAAGGTAGTGCTTAGCTCATCCAAAATGTTGAAGGCAAAGTCACAGACATATTAAGTTCACTCGTAAAATATTTTATTAATTAGTCATATCCATCATGAAAATTCAAAGACTGAAGTAGCAGAGACTTCTGCCCACACAAAGGGTTTGATTTACCAAGACCTTTAGCGTATGCAAAACCTTTTAGGTTTCGGTATCCGTTTTGCACCAATCGTTGGTCGCGTTATTAGTTTTGCGAGTGCTAAAAGGTTTTGCACACGCTAAAGGTCTTAGCAAATGAGGCCCATAGTGCGTTTAGCTTGTTTTCATTGGGGAGTAGTCCCTCTTAGCACTCAACAGCCTGCGTTTAACAGCTTAGTGATATAGGCTCACATCAACACGTGACGTTATGCCACTTATCATTATGCTGTAAGCTGATGTAACGACTACTTCTATTGGTTGTGATACTCATGACTTGGCATTGTCTCCGGTCTTTGCCTAAACCCAGGGGGTGCATCCCAATATTCTTCACTCCCCACCTCCCTTCCTCCACTCCCTACCACTCCTCTCCTACCCGGAAGTATGCAAAACTGCCTGAACGTTTTGAGTACAATTATTTACATGTACAGTATACAATGTACTTGACATTGCGGTTTGCGTCGAGAAATTAATCAATATGTAACCATTAATACGTAATTAAGTTGTAATCAGCAAAATTAGATTAAAACACAAAGATCCGTTTCCGGGGCACGGAGGAGAGGAGGTGGTAGTGGAGGAAGGGAGGGTGCATTTTTCGACTACTGGGACGCACTAAACCTGTGTGTGTACTTTTGTAATTTGCTCTGGATAAGAGCATCTGCTAAATGCTAAATGTATTGTAATGTTACGCATAAAATTATGTTTAAATGAAATACTAAATAAGGAGCGTGGGTGCCCACTCTTCCATCCTCCTGGCCCCAGCTCACAGGAGTCATGCTGTACAAACAGCAGAAGGACAGCACAGGGGGGGGGGACCTGTCCCTGAAGTGTTGAAAGGTGAGGGGGGGAAATAACACCGCCAAACCGAGGACAAACACAAGCACAACAAGGAGCAGCCATGGCGGTAAATCCCTCTGTAATCCACTCCCAGTGACAGGCCAAGCCCCTGCTAGGCCGCTGCCAGTACCGCGAGAGAGCGCAGACCCGCAGGGAGGTGCGGTATGTGACGAGTGAGCGTTACCCACTAACCCGCCCAATGGGGTCGTCTGCAATGCTTCATTGGACAGCAGGGCAAAGTCTCAAAAAGGAACAGTAGCTATTCTGTTCAGTCAGTACTGGAGATTCAGAACCACGCAAAGTCATTCAGGTCAAACACTCAGGCCAGGGCCAGATATACTAAAGGATTGTGACTGCTTTCCCGATGAAAAAAGGTCGCAATATCTACGGCGGATTTACTAAACGGTCGTAATGGGCCAAACTCCCCATTAGGGTGTAATTTGCGGGGATTACGTCACTCTGCAACTTTATTCTTTAAACATAGTTAAATGTGTTCCTGTATATGTATACCTGGATTGAACACGCTAAAACAGGGTGGAGATTGTGTAAATTGAGCTAATTAAGTATTCCATCAAATTTACTAAAGCATGCATTAGACGCGACTCTCCTCGTTGCGTGATACTTTTTTTAACTCCTGGAAGCAGGCGGTGATTTGTCTGCACTGATAAAGCCGATAGCTCACACTCCCGGTCAGCCCTGTAACAGCAGTGACCAGCTGCTGGATGCCGGTGGCCAGCCATCGGATGCTTGGCCTCACCTCGCGCATGGACGTAGTTACTTTCTTCACCTCATCAGGGATGCGTGACAGGTTTTGCAGAGCAATGGGGTTCCTGCAGCTGCCCTCTGGGCACCAATCTGTCCACTTCCGTGCAGGATGCCGGAGAAGGGTTTCGGGCTCGGCTGTACGCACGTCCTCGGCAGTCAAAGCATTTGCCCGTATAGGCTGCATGGGCTGGAGATTTAAAACGAACGCATCCTCTGATGCATAGTTCTCCGGAAGGAGACAGGATTTAAAATGTTTCACACGTTTCTAATAATAATTTCTCTTCATGCCGTCTTTTATTTACATCCTCTACTGTTTGTTTTGTTATACCTAATGAATCATTTTGTAGCCTATGTGATGGCACTCCAACTTGTTCTCCTCTCCGTTGGTGTTGTATTCCTATGCTGTAATACAGCATTGTGAATCTGTACCTCTATTTCCTAATCTGTAAATTTAAGTGTTCTTTTTCTTGTGATTTTGATACTTGAGTTTGGCTGCTCCATATCCATTTCTTAGCGAATGGTAATCTGGTCATGTAAGCATGCCATATTGTTTCTGATCCTTTTTGTGGGTGTCTCCTACCGCAAAATTGTGAATGAGGGCATTTAATTTATTTGATAGCATAATTAGAACCAGTCTTGGTAAATTGGTCGTTAACGTGTCGGTATCTGCGACCGCAACAGAGCCGCATTATAGCAAATGTTTTTGCGCTGTGACTGTTTCTTTAGTAAATCTGGCCCTCAGTGTATACCCCTTCTCTTTATAAGAGTTGGGATTTATTTATTTGTTTAAAAGAAATGCATACCACCTGTGGTATAATTCTTGTTTTCTGGAAACCTTGATAAAAACACACATGCAAGCACACGTTAACATTAAAGGACCATATGCGCATCTGTACAGAATGAACTTCTCATGTTTAAATGAGACCAAAAGGGATCATGTGCACTTTATCAGAGTAAAATGAACTCAATCAGAGTTGATTTAATGCTGAATATTTTACAGCGTATGCTTTAAACGGAGATAAAAATCCTTGTTTTTTTTTTTTTTATATATAAAATTAATTCCCAGCCCAACTGCAGGAGAAAATGAAAACCATTTGCTTTGGGGTAAGTACATTTGCATTGCAACTGGACTCAGGTTAAAGGCAGGCTGAAGGGGTCATGGGTCATGTAACCTTATAAAGCACCGGGGCTCTCTCATGGTACAGAACCAAATCCTGGCTGTGCCAGTGCCACAGTGGCCGTAGGGCCGGTGTGGGCGCAGGTTTCTGTTCTAGCCCAGGACAGTCAGGACTACAACACCTGATTCTATTTATTAAGGTCTAAATGGAAGACTATGATTAGTTAAATCAAGTGTCATAGTACTGGTCTAAAACAAAACCCAGCACCCACATCCTTTGTATAAGATTGGACACCCCTGCTGTATATAAAATAGATAATTATATTTCATAGCAATGTGTGTGTGTGTATATATATAAATATATAATCTGAAAACGGAGTTCATTTTTGTATTTGCCTATGTCACTGTAAAGCATTGCACTAACTGTTCTGATCCTGATGGAAAATATTGTGGAATATTCCGTTTGTGGAAAAGCAGGTGTGCAGGATTCACAGTCCTCTGGGGCAAAAGGCTGTGCGGTGCAGAAGCAGTGGACTGCAGAGATAAAGACAGTAGATGACCGTACACGTTTCAGAGCACACACACACGTGTGCGAGTCGGAACCTTCTGGACCTAACAGAGAGATCGGACAGGCCTGCAGCTATAATTGGATGTTCCAAATTGATGATGAAAGCTAAAAATGATAAAAAGATTTTTTTAAATGGTCAATAAGGAATACAATTTAAAGTTAGACTCTAGAAAGACATAAGTGTGGCTGAAATTAAAGGCATGGAAAATTTGCAGGAATGCATGTTTCTCAAAGTGATTAGAGCAAAACTCTATTATTATTAGAAAGATATTAGAGTAGCTGAAATCAGGGGCAGGAAAAAGCTGGAGGAAATGTAAATATGTGAAGCCTTTTCTATGAACACATCTAATGCCCGAGTATAATGTAGGAATCACAAGCATCGGTGGGAAAGTGAACTAGCGAGTGTGCAAGAGTTTGTTGGCACTCTTAATGACTGCGTTGGTAGACTCAGTGTATTAAACATATTCATCAGTATACAGAGATATCAAGCACAGAAATATTGATACTGAAAATATGGGATCTTTAATGTTATCAAAGTTTGACCTGGGGCTGGAGTGGCGGGATTTTAAAGGGCTTTTAAACAGCCTCATTAAGAACACAGCCAGATGGGATACCAAGGGGAACAACGCCTCTGCGTTTCAGAGTTGAGGAAGTCTGCTTGAACACAAGATGGGAAGGTCAGGTATCAATTTGTTTAAGATGGCTGTTTGATTGTGCATGTAGTCTCCAAGCAATTCATCAGTGCATCTCACCTTGACTTTAGAAAGTGAATATGTGACACACAATATAGCACATTCAGTATGGATGATTTGGTACAACTTACGCCATTACATTTTTCAAAATATCTGCTTTCAAAATAGCTCTTTTCTTGTTCAAAAGGTCATTGCCTGGCCAGCAGGACAACATACCAACAAAATTCAGGGTTGAAAAACAAGCCATTTAGCCCACAATCAGAGAATCCGTTAAAATCACAATGGGCACCCCTCATAATACAAAATCCCACTGGATGAAACTGGCAGTTAATCTAAAAGATTTTCAGGGAGCACTGGACACCAGCACTTTGGTTGCTTCTAGCAACAAAAAATGTCAGTGGGAAACTGATCTTTAGGCACAGTGAAGTCTTTTATAATTTCTGCCCCCTTTTTCGACGATTGCAAAAGTAGAAACAGAATAAAGGGGGGGGGGGGGGTGTTGCTGAAATGTAGGAAAGTATTTTAATGGGCCTGCCAACTCGGCCGCAAAGCGTAACTGAACTGGAGCCGCCCGGCAAAAACACGGCCACACCAGGAGCGCGCTCTTGGCCAGCAGAATCCCCTTGCAGTGCAACAATATGTGAATTCACGATAAAGCCCAGGACTGGCCTGGCCATTTCTGATCTGGCAATTTCTGATAAGGCTTATGTGCGTTTCCACTGCTCTCGTGCAGACTTTGTCCTGGGAGCTATAGGTTAATCTACCTAGCAGGTAGCAGGTAGGCTAAATGTTTTTTTCTTCTGACATTTGAATCAATTGTTAACTCTCTAAACACTGATGTACATACTCCTAGCACATTACATAGCTATAGCCTATACTTTAAAATACTAAAAGGTATAGGTCATAAATGCACAAGGCTTCGTGGTGAAATATTAAGCATCAAGACATTTTATTTGCCATATCAAATAAATATCTGACATTTTTAAAGGAGCCTCGGCAAATAATGATTCGACAGCTTTTGCACGAACAAAGAATGTAGTTTTGTGCCTGTTAAAATTGTGCAGGAGTAGGCTATTTGGACAGGATAGGCTATTTGACTTCTCCGAAACCGTTCCCGAATAATGTAAGATTTGTGAGCTCCCTGAAATAGTTTAAATAGAATATTTTAAACTATTAATTTTCCCAGAAATTCGATTTGATCTTATTCTCAATGTCAGGTAATTGTATTTTAAAAGCTGTAGCCTATATGCAGATTTGACCGTCTATAGTCATTGGAACGTCAACGATAGCACTGGCTGATGAAGCACAATTTTAGTTCGTGGGGTTTAAACCACTGCTGCATACATTCGATAATATTCTCATGCCTTCAGACTGAGACTATTATTGTAGGCAAATCCAATAGGCTACGCTTTCCTGCGAATGTGTTATTTTAATCAGTGAACTCTGCTAATCCCATTTTAAGCGAATACAAATTAATAATATACCAGTTAGTTACATTCCACTAGTTGTTCTGCAAACTGCACTTTGGATAACGGCAAGTCACTCGTGTTACCTGCGGGGAGGCGTTCTGCATAGACGGCACGTTGTCATTTCAACTCACCTTCTGCATTCCTGTGCTAAGATCCATGGCAGGTCAGTTCTGTGTAGTCACTATATGAACTTACTCCAAAGTCTGCTCACTGTCTGTATCTTGTTTGTAGCAGTGCAGAAAGCGTTTGACAAAGATCGTTTTAAAGCTCAAGTCGGGTGCCTGAAAAACTTTTCCAACCAATTACTATATGCCCAAAAAAAAAAAAAAAAAATCGTTTACCCAATAGAATCGCTTTTTTCTAGCTAGCCCCCCCCCCCCCCCAAATCTGGAACACCCAACCTCCCGGAAAAAAAAGCATGACATCACTGGTGGGTATGGAGATGCAAGACTGGAAGAATGCGATGTTCACATATTTTGTCACTTCTTGTACTCACTGATCTAAAGGAAGATGTTTCCGGTAGTTTTAACCCGCTGCCTTATTAGGCCTTTTTAGGTTTGGGAACAAGCCAGGCAGAATGTATGAATTACCACTGACAAAATGTGCTCGCAGCGAATTTCCCCCAAATTTCTATGATTCACTGTAATTTTACATTTTACCAAAGAAGGAATGGTTACTAATCGTTGATTAGCCTACTCAGTATTCCTGTTATTAAACACATATCCATTTCCAGTTTATTATTCATTTAGTATACCGAATACGCACAACTGCGTGGGCAAACTGGAGCATAGCCTACATCCACACGTTGTCTTTAAATAGCATGGTTTAATTAAAATTCTATTTTTTAAACAACGCAAAGGTTTATAAAACAGTAGGCTATTTCTGTGCAGAGAACCCTAAACACAAGCCTGATTGTTCGTATGGTAGATAGCTAGAACACAGAACAGGACAACTACAAAGTTTGTTTCCAGTTACTTTGGAAGGTGTATCTGTGGTGATGATAGTCAACTTAGCACTCCTGTTTGCTACTGCTACAACCAAGCAGTTCTTTAATTATATGGGCTAGTCGGGCGGATAGTAACCGAAGATAACTTCAAATGTCCGAGAAACCGTGCCATTACTAGTGCAACTCTTAATCCGTTTTAAGTGCGTCTGTGCGCGCGCAAATTTCCCCAAACAACAGGGACAGATAAAGTAAAGCATTATCTCAACACACATTTGATTAAATAATAATAATAAAAAAGAAATTCACACTCGTGGATCCAAAAATTGTATTATAAAAATGACTTCATTAAAACGTGTATGTCTTCACTTCGGTATTGTTCAGTTAGTGGTCAGTTGGACCGCTCATTGGAAGAAAGCTCCCCAGTGCAGGTGACCAGTAGGGCTGAAGAGAGTCAGACGTGGTGGGTCTGAGGAAATGAACTATAACCCTTGGACTTTACTGGCCTCACCATTTACACCTCTCTGCAAACATATTTTTCCTCTTCCCATCCAAATACACTCTTACTGAAGATTTCTCCACATAACACCTTTTCACCCACGAGTCAGGACTTCCCTGACACATTCATTCTGTCTGCTGGATTCACACACACAAGGCCTGTGATAAGAGGAAAAACCAATTCAAACATCTGATAACTGGCGCTACATACCTCTGTTAAGTAACTTCATCATGACTGAATGGAATGATCAATGGTTTGGACTTTCTTTTTTCAGTAATAGAATTGGGAATTCTAGGCTTTCATAGAAGGGTTTTTAAAAGTTGGATAGAGAGACACTGCTTGCACTTTCCTTCGGAAAGTCCTGCCTAAACAAGTAATGGTCGAGCCAAGATTTACGCTCAACAGGCTAAGCAAAATCTATCAATCTAAATGGAGCCTATAAATATTCCTGATTCAACTCAATGTTGTAGCAGGACTTACAGGCATGTGGTTGATGTTGGCATCAGGTTATACTAGAAAAAAAGGAAACAGACTTGCTTCTTAAGGCAAAGTGACACTGAAACCACCTTAAAGCTTTTTTTTTGTTTTTGTAGCCACTTGGATCGTTTCCTCTATTCTTGCACACAAAAAGGTTCTCACTTTGATTTGAAATAAAACGTCCTGTCATACTACTGGTTTTCAGCAGCTACCTGGATAGCATTTGAGCTCCGCTGAAGTATTGTAGACACAGTTCATACACTCCTGCAAACGCACACATACACACACATCTGACCTTGCCCCAACCTGCTCTCTCATTGCTGTACCATTTCACAAGAGCAAAAATCCCAGTCATTCTCCTCAGTCCCAATACACACTTGTCACACGCACTGATGCGCTCTACAGATAAACGTACACACCCACACACACACACACCACATGCGCACACGCACACGCTCCTGTGATCTGTATTGCAAGTGTTAGTTGATCTCTGCCATGCATAGTGAATATCACAGCAGCCACAATCTAATTGTCCGTCTCCATCTGGGTCTCTGCCTCCTGTACCTCTGGCTGGCCCCGCCTCCTTACATCCCTGCCCAGGTGACTCCACCCCCTCCTCCAGCCTGAGAGTGGGGGGGGGGGGGGGGCGTGGCCTACATGATGATGCGGGGCTCAGGCACCGAGTCTGTTATGGACTTGTGAGGAAGCACGTTGGCACCGTTCAGGTAGAGCTCATCATTGACGATCACATCTTCCCCCAGCACCGTCACATTCTCCATGCGCACCTGTAGGGATGCAGACGCGCGCACACACACACACACACACACACACACACACACACACACACACACACACACACACACACACACGCGCAAATTTAGAACAGAGAGACTGCCAGGGTAGAGGGAGAGACTGCAGAAGAAGAGAGGGAGAGCTCATCTGAGAGACAGAAGGATGGAGAGAGCGGGAGAGGAAGAGAGTAGGGGAGAGAGAGAGTTGGAGGGAGAGGACAGTGTAGGAGACAGTGACAGACAGGAGACGGGGATATTAAAGGTGATAAGGTGGTGGCATAACATGACACATTGTTCACAGCGAGAATGTGATGACAGGCTTCACAGAGGCTTCATGCTTTTCACCAGTTCTTACCGTGCGTGCGCGTGTGCGTGTGCGCGCGTGTGTGTTTTGTGTCTGTCTGCCTGCATAGGTCTGAG
Source organism: Synaphobranchus kaupii (assembly GCA_029718625.1). Taxonomy (NCBI): domain Eukaryota; kingdom Metazoa; phylum Chordata; class Actinopteri; order Anguilliformes; family Synaphobranchidae; genus Synaphobranchus; species Synaphobranchus kaupii. Next base: position 93,643,287 of record CM056380.1, read on the forward strand.
GGGTTACAGAAAGAAACAAAATCCATGTTTCTGGACTTCATTACATTATGTGTATTAGATAAGAGTAACTGCCTTTAAATAGTAATTGTCCTGTGTGTACACGGGAGCAGAATGTGCAGCATGATATCTGGCTGAGAGGAGTGCCATAAGAAGCACACTATGCTGTTGCATTATAGTCCTGATTATTTCACTCAATCTTTTAGGAACATTGTAGTCCAGAAGTCTGCATTGATATTGTCAGACAAGCACCCTTGTGTGGGTATTTATAGTGAATATACATGTATGCATAAGCATAATCTAAGTGAACAGAAGCTAACCTGACCTCTAAATGCTACAAAGTTAAACATGGCACATTTCTAATTTTAAAGCAAGATTACTTTTTATTTAAATTTGTTAATTTTTTTACCATTTCAAAATTATACAAAAAAAGGAAAAAGGCCCTGTGCAAAAGTTTGGGAACCCGGTCAGGTAGTACTTTGTAACTCCTCCTCGGGCAACTATAACAAGCCTGCAAACACTTCCTGTAGCCAGCTGAGTGTCTTTCAATTCTTGCTTTTGGAATTTTTCCCCATTCTTCCTTGCAGAACACCTCTAGCTCGGAAATATTCTTCGACCTCCTTGCATGCACGGCATGTTTGAGATCTCTCCACGGTTTTTCTATAACATTCAAGTCTGGGGACTGTGGTGGCCATTCCAAAACCTTCATCCAGCTTTCCTGGAGGTACTTCTTGGTTGATTTTGAGGTATGCTTCAGATCAGTCTTGCCGGAATACCCAACCTCTCTTCAACTTCAATGTCTGGACTGACCTTCGAACATTAGCCTCTAGAATTTCTTGATATTTTGTGGAATCCATTCTTAATTCCACCTGCACAATATTTCCTGTGCCCCCAACTTCCACACAACCCCAAAGCATAATGGATTCACCTCCATGCTTAACAGTTGGCAAGGTGTTACAAATGCTCCACCCTTTTTTCCCCTCAAACATACCTTCTTTGGTTGTGGCCAAAAAGTTAAATTTTGGCTTAGTCAGTCCAAAGCACATTGTTCCAAAATGCTTCAAGCTTCTCAAGGTTCTTTTGCATACTTCAGACGCTTTTAAAGACTTTTGTATTTTTGTCCTGTGAACAACTAGACCTGTTTCTGTTATTCTTTTTTTCAGCTCTTTTGCAGTGATGTGTGGGTTCTTCTGAGCATTTCTCACCAGGTCTCAGGCCATTCCATCTGAAATTGTTCTTGGTCTTCCAGATCTTGCCTTCACTTCAACTGTTCCATTTATCTTTCTGATAATGTTTCTGACAGTGAAAACAGGCAGTTTGAAACATTAAGAGAGTTTTTTGTAGAGTTCTGCTTGTTAGTGGAAGTGAACTATCTTGATTCTGACATCCTTGGACAACCGTTTAGAGGAACCCATGGTTGTTAACACCAGACAGAACAGCCACTGCAGTCGGATGCTTTAGAAGGCATGGAGTTACTTCAGAATAAATAGTTCAGCCCTGGAATTATATTCACTCGACTCATTGAAGCCCTAACGAGTAAATCACCTGGGCCTGGGTCTTAGTAATCATCTTTTTAAAAAGTTAGAAAAAAGAATCCAAAAGGGTTCCCAAACTTTTGCACAGGGTTTTTTTTTCCTTTTTTTATTATTTTGAAACTGTAAAAAATAAAAATAAAAAGTAATCTTCCTTTAAAATTTAAAGAAATGTGTCATGTATAACTTTGTAGCATTTAGAGGTCAGGTTGACTTCTGTTCACTTAGATCTTAATTGTAAAAGGCATTTTGACCAGGGGTGCCCAATTTTTCGTACCCCACTGTATGGTTGAATGGTTGAGTGTATGTGTACCCGTGTGCATATGTACGTATGCACGCATCCTGTGTTCCACTCACCCACTGCCCTACGGAGGAGCTCCAGCCGATGATGCAGGACTCCAGCCAGGAGTGTGAGCGCACACGCGCCCCCTTCAGCACGGTGCAGCGCTTGATCCGCACCCCGTCCTCCAGCACCACACCCGCCCCCAGCGTCACGTTGGGCCCGATGGTGCAGTTCTCCCCAATCTGAGCTGTGGGGTCCTGTGCAGGGGAAAGGGACGCTTACATCCCAAACTCCAGCAGGATCTTCTCTCGCCAGAAACAACCGTTTATTTGCGTTATCTTTCTACTGTGGTTGCTTGTCAGTTGTTAAGGGATTCGCTTAAAAAAGGGTAATGTGGGAAATCAAGGGTAATTTGGGCAATCAAAACATTTTGATTTTGAAAAGGCGCAAAAGTCTAAATAGCAATCCTAAGATGAGGGCACCCTCTAGTGGAACACCACAGAATTGCAGTAAATATTAGAGAAATAAACCTGCTGACAGCACTTTCAATATAACAAAACAAAAAAAATTACAGAAACAAATCAAAATGAATGAAAAGTAAAACTCAGATTCTAAACACAATTACCATGGCAGTTTTTGCCAAGTGCTCTGTTCAGTTACCCTGGTTGGTATGGCAAGAAAGGCAAGGTGTTTGCAAAGCAAGGCTATCTAAGTGATACAGAAGCTCTGAACTTTGATAACACACTTTTTTTTTTTTTTACATTTCAACACACATCTTAAGTCAGTAATGAGCTATGATTTGTGTATTTAATGGAGGCTAAAAATCATCTGTTTAGTCTCCCATCGTGATAAAGGAGCCTCTGAATATCTGACCTTGACCTGCTATCTCCCGGATTGAGAATATCTGGACCCTGAACCGGCTTCTGTCTCACTGGGCTGGTCTCTTCCTTTAAGCCTGGCTACAGTCTGTTTCTCCTCTCCACTGAAGGCTTCATCCCAAAAAGGTTTTTCTGAAATTTATCCTCCCTCTACGTTCTCCAACAGCTCCCTGCTTTGATAGCTAGCCAGCTGCAGTTGGAATCATTTGTACTATGCTGAGCATAGCCACTCTCTGGAGACAATTTGATGTACTGAGCGGTCTTTATATGTGTTGATGTTGTGTTGCTATAGGATTACTAAACGAGTGTAAAAATGTCAGTTTCTGCCAGGATGCTCGCAAATCATCCAGCTCAAAGTGCCATTCATCAGGGGCTTTTGGGAGTCAAACGTTGAGTCACTGAGATTTTTTCCCCACCCCATGGGACCTAATATTGTCTGCGTCATATTTACCTCCAATACTAAATTCTATTTACCTTAAATCATATGCATGCGCATATTTGCTTTACAGGTACACTACACGGCCAGAAGTATCCAGACACCCCTTGGTCTGGGGCTGTTTTTCATGGTTTGGGCCAGGCCCTCTAGTTCCAGTGAAGGAAAATCTTACTACACTACAGCATACAAGGACATTCTAGACGATTGTGTGCTTCCAACTTTGGGGCAACAGTTGGGGGGAAGGCCCTTTCCGGTTTCAGCATGACAATGCCCCCGCAGGGTAACGATCTCCACATGCGCAGCTAAAGATCTCCACAGCCCAGCTCACCACCAGCACGTTTCCCAGGAACCCCGGCCCAGTGCGCAGTCTCTCCGGGCCATGCTGTCTCACAGACTGCAGGTACATGCACATCCCGGTCAGGAAGTCCTTGGGTTGGCCAATGTCCATCCAAAAACCTGCCGATACAAACAGACGCACCCGCTACTGTGATGTCGCTTAATCATAACCCATTCCTGAGGGAGGGACTGGCTATATGACAAATACCTGAAATGTTATTTTGTATTGTTAATTGACTACTGTTTTTTTAATTTACATTCGCACAACAAGGTTGAATATGAGCAGTATTCTGGTTCAGGATACAGACACAAAGTGCAATATGGTCAGATATGCTATAACGGTCTGTATGCATGTCAATGTTTTTTTTTTTTTTACTTTTCCAATTCAACGTATGATGGAAGTTTAAGCCAAAGACAAATTTCCACTTTGAGGTGCACAATAAGACCCTACATTACGGTCTAAAAGAACCAAAATCCCTTGGTAAAACAACGGTCGACGTCGGTCGATGTGTTTCGCGGTGCTGCAGCTGAGGCTAGCGCTCGTCACCTTGCAGCTCCATGGCATACAGGTGTCCCTCCTCGGCCATCACTGGGAAGATCTCCTTCTCTATGGAGGTGGGTCTCAGCTGAGGGAACAACAACACATCAGGACACAGAGCCAGAGCAAGGGGGACCCACACAAAAGGCCTTCATCAACAATCACACAAATCAAAATTTAAAACGTTTAAAACAGCTTGCGCTTCAGATTTCAAAGTATCTTACTGAGGCAGCCCCTCAATAGGGTTAAAGATCACAGCTGGAATGGGTTGATCAGTTAATTCCTCTTTTTCAAGGGAGACCTGGCCAAGAGGGCCAGGCTACCAGTCCAGTTCCCTTATCGATATACTTCATCATGGATACTCAAATCTGGCCTTCGAATCCAAATACAGCCCTGGTTTTCTTTTCTCCCAGGTAATTAACTGAACAGTCAGCGCTACTGATGGGCCAGGCTGCCTTGACACCTGACTCCCAGGGAAAGGGAGGGTGGAAAACCAGCAGTTCTCTGTCCTCGAGGACTGTGATTTGAGAAGGGTGCTGCACTGAGCAAAAATTACTACCAGGAGTATGGAACAGCATATCTGCGTATGGTGGTCAGTACAGGGAAGGCCCATATGGGGACTAACCTGTATTCTGTTCAACATGGAGGGGCTAAAGATGTACATCCCTGCGTTGATCTTGCTGGAGACAAAGACTTGCGGCTTCTCTACAAAGCGGTGTATGCGGCCGTCCTCTGCTTCGTACACCACCACGCCGTACTTGGATGGCTCCTCCACCTTTGTCACCTGAAACAAACAAATTAAGGTGGTCAGCAGAGGTACGCCATCCCAAAATTCACCGCATTTCATCAACTGAATATGCTGTTACTTACGTTTATTGTGGTAGCAATAGAATTTTTCCCCATTCAATCGGGTCTGATTCATACAGTAGCACAGGCTAAACCCCACCCACCCCACCCCACCCCGAGGTTGTGACTCTTCCACTCACCACAATGGTGCCCTCCTTGCCGTGCTGCTTGTGGAAGCGGAGCATGTCCTCGAAGGGGAACTCGCAGATCACGTCACTGTTCAGCACGAAGAAGGGCTCAGCGCTGTCCGTCAGTAACTCCCTGGCCAGGGCGAGGGGCCCCGCTGTGAGACAGAGACAGAGGCGGTGTGCCGACGGAACCAAACCAAACCGTCCAATCCCAACCCAATACACACTGGTCTCCACCCCCAAATGCTCTCTCTAGAGAGGGAGTTAACATAAAGGGTTTTATACAAGACAATTGGTACAATCGATTGGTTCTACTGAGCAGGATGTTCACTCTGAATGGTTCGCTACGTTTTGAAAGACTCCCCCGGAGACGTTTAATTGGCGTGTCACAGGGATGGGAAAATTGGCTCCAACTAGGTTGGTGTGTGTGTGTGGGGGGGGGGGGGGGGGGGGGGGGGGGGGGGCGTGTAACATTGCATGTTGTTAAAGCAGTTAATTGGCAACAATATAAAGGCCACATACAATCGCCCTCTCAGTCACCTGACCATACCCACAACATTCTGCAACTGGATGCTCAGTTCAGTCCTGTTCCCGTTTTTAAAAGGTCAAGCAAAGTGTTGGCGCTCTTAAATACGGCCCATGATTTGTCAGACAAAAGTACCTGAGGACTGGTTATTTGGTTTATCAGAAAACCACATCCACGTAAACTTGGGTGGATTTCTCTCACATCAGTGTCAACCTGGTCAGGCTCATGATACCATAGGGGTTATAAGCCTGATGAGTGAGGATGTTGTCCAACCCATTCCACACGCCAAAAAGACCCTCACTTACCTGTTCAACCCATTCCACATGCCAAAAAGACCCTCACTTACCTGTTCAACCCATTCCACACGCCAAAAAGACCCTCACTTACCTGTCCAACCCATTCCACACGCCAAAAAGACCCTCACTTACCTGTTCAACCCATTCCACACGCCAAAAAGACCCTCACTTACCTGTCCAACCCATTCCACACGCCAAAAAGACCCTCACTTACCTGTTCCAAGCGGCTCCTTCTCGTGAGAAAGGGAGATCCGGATTCCAAGCTGTAAGAGAGTCAGACCCACAGGGTGAGAGCAATTCTCAGCGCAACAATGAGAAAAAAACATTAAATTACTACTACCGTCCAGCTGAAACAAGAAAACCATGTAAATTAATCAATTTTCTTTAAATAAACATAAAAACCATCAATACATAAATCTGCCAGAATCTCATCATGTGTTGGAAATCCCGTTCACACCATTAACCAGACCTGCCAGCCCCCATTATCCCACAAGCTAAACACACTCTACCTACCCTCTCTTCCTGTGCCCGCATCTCTCTCTCCAGCAACTCAGACATGTAGCTTACAGCAAGGATCACGTGACTGACTCCAGCCTGTTCAGTGGGAAATAAAACAAATACACCAGTCGGATACCCATTAAAAAAAATAGCACACTGACCATGCAATGGTACTGGACGTAGAAACAAGACTGGGGCTGCTTTGTTGAGGCAGCATAAAGGATTAGACTTGAAAGCAAGAGGTATTTTGTACAAAACTGACAAATTATCAGTGTGCGCATTTTTTGTCTGCTTACATGCATTATACACTCACTTCAATGTTGTTTTGTGCTTAGCAAAAGTGCTTTACATACAAAACATGTCTATAATAATAATAATAATTATTATTATTATTATTATTATTATTAATATTGGCTTGACTTATGTTGTAGATGAGTCCATGTGGAGATTAAAGGATGGAATAATTCACATTATAGCCTTTTCATTCCATGTTCTTACCTTCGCCAATGCCTCGACTTGGTGCAACAGAATGGGCTTGTTGGCAAACTCGACCAGTGGCTTCGGCACACTCAATGTGAGCGGCCGGAGTCTAGTCCCATAACCTCCAACCAGGATTAGCGCTTTCATTGTAGGCTCAAATGAAGGGATCAGCAAAGGATCAATGAAGGGTTATGCAGAGGGGCATTTAACTCTGAAGACCACTCAGTTGACTAGGTTGCCTACGCGAAATGCAAAAAAATTCCCAAATTAGGCTAGCCTACTCATTTCCAGGTAGCCTGCAGTTATCTGCAACAACAGCAGTCATCTAAACGTTCATTACACAGGAAAACCAACTCATTCCCATGCAGATTTGTTTTAGCTAAACAAGAGATAAACGATGATTAATAATCGCAACCTTTCTGTAATATGTCGGAACCAGAACCAATCTATAGCCTATAATTTTAACCAAGTTAGCAAGCCAAATGTTAGTCGACTACTTTGTTTCGATTTTGATTTAGTCGCAACCTGTCAATGTGAATCATGTAGCTACATAAGAAATTTATGCAATCCCATCCCACTGTGTGTTAATCAGTCACTGTAGTTTGTTAAATAGCTGCATAAACCAACGTTACCTTGTTCGCAAATTAGACTATAGGCTAGGCTACTACCTTCAGCACGATTAGATAACAAGCCATGATGGCTATATTGTCATCTATGGGCAAACAAGAAAATGTCCTTAATGAATACCGAAATTGATTTAAGAAGCACAACACTTTTACCGACAGTTTGACTGTTCGCTAGGAAGCTAATCCGTAGCCTATAAACTTTAGGTAGTCTAACGTCAGTTCCCTGAAGTGGATACATCTTCTCAAAATAAATAGCAAATATAACTAACCTGGAAAATCTAAGCAAGGGGAACTAATCAATCAGCAGCAGATCCAACAGCATAATAAGTGTAACTAGCTACTGTATCAGTTGGTCGTGTGTTGCAACACTTACCAGTCTTTAAACTGTCTGGTCACGCATATGTTGTTAAAGCGGAAATGTTCAGTTGGCTAGCTATCGATACTTAGCTAAGATGAACAAACATTAAATGACGTCAATTGGTCTAAATGACACGTAGCCTAGCTGATCTTAAATATGTTCATTTCGTTTTTGAATGACTTCGGCAAGCAGTCTAGTTCAATCATCAGCTGATGGGCGGACCAAGACCATAATGCCATTCAACTAGCTACATCCATGCAACGTAACTTGGGTTCATAGGTCTTTGGACTGTACCAGTTTGTTAATAGGAGTTTCTGTCTAAACATGTAGCTAATATGCACATGGCTAAATTTTTTTCCTCTCGGTGCTTTAGAATATGGAATCATATTGTGTTCATACCATGGAGATGTAGTTAATGTTGCATTTTTGTTGCAAGTGTTAAACGCCAAATGGGCACACAGGAACCGCTGAAATGTTCCCTAGCCTTTAACTCGGCTCCGTATATGTTTACATCTAGGCTATGTTTAAATATCGGGCATGAAGGACTATCAATGTAGCAAAGTGGTTAGCTGAACCAAAAAATATTTGCATTAGACCATAAATTCTTCTTAGCGTTTCCATCTAAAATTCCCGCAACCCAATATAGGATAATAGGCTATTTATTCACCGCACTATTTGTTCCAATCCACAAACACACGTCACGCCTTCTGGACCAATCAGAGGCAAACAACGTGGCGAGGAAGAAGGTTGAACTCGCTGTCCAATCAAAACGGTGTCATTGCATGGATAGACTAGCCTATCAGCGAAAAACTATCAATGTAAAACCCATCAATCGTGTCACCTCAATGGACAAGTTGGAATGAACTAAAACGCTAACAGGGCACTTACGTTTTTTCAGAGGTAGCGCCCACGGCGAGAATACAAAGCGTAACCAATATAGGCCTACTATACCAGGAGAATATACGTGCATTTAAAATAATTCACCAATATGCGTGGGGTACTATGGTTTAGTCTGTGTCTATTTCACTACTGTAGCTATACAGCACTTAAAATAGGCCCCGCACACACGCAGTTATGTATATTAGGATATATAGCCTACACACAATCCACTATTTTCCTTGGAGAAATTCCAAGAATATTTTCTGGAAACAATTTCGTGTAATAAAAAAAAACAGCTGCTCAATAGAACACTTGTGTCTTGCCACTTCAACATTAACCTAAATGAGGCCTTGTGATGAATCTTAAAATTAACGTATTAAACTCTGCCACTGCACAAAATAAACTTCAAATTTCTAATTGAACCAAAGCTCAATTTTGCTACCAGATGCTTGGGGTGGCAGTGTAGTATAATGGTTAAGGAACTGGTAACCTTGTAACTGAAAGGTTGCAGGTTCGATTCCCAGGTAGGACACTGCTGTTGTACCCTTGAGCAAGGTACTTAACCTGAATCGCTTCAGTATATATCCAGCTGTATAACTGGATAATATATGTAAAAGAAATGTTAAAAAAGTTGTGTAAGTGGCTCTGATTAAGAGCGTTTGTTAAATGCCTGTAATGTAATGTAATGTTAAACACATTTACAAATACACATGCTAAACCAGGGGTAGGCAACAATGGTCCTGCTGACGTTTCTGGTTTTTGTTCCATCTGAGCTTGATTGTATGAGTTTGATGGACGATTAAGTCTGAGCATGAATATTCTGAATGGTGAAAAGCCAATGCACCTGATTAATAAAAATGAATCCAGTTATGTAGTTATAGGTTTGGATGGAACAAAAACCAGGACCGTCTCCTGCACTCCAAGAGTATGGAGGGCCAAGAGATGCAGGTTTTCATTCCAACCAATCACACCTGCAGATTTCACTAATTAACATGCCTTCAACCAGAGGGGAGGGAACTAATTAGTGAAATCAGCAGGTGTAGTGATTGGTTGGAATGAAAACCTGCACACTCTCAGCCCTCCATGGCACATGATTGGGCACCACTGACTTAGCAGGTGGTCTTATCCAGAGCAACATACAGTAGTGAACACAAACGTACCTCTAGACATAACTTTACACAGCTACACCTGTAACAATTTCCCTAAAGGAAATCCAAAGAAAGGATATCTACAGGGGGACACAAGAGCCAATGGCGTAATCTGAAGAGGTAAGTCTTCAGTCAGTCTCAGAAGATGGGCAGTTTCCTCTGTCCTGACTGTAGTGGGAAGTTCAGTCCACCACAGACAGGAAACGTAACCAGGAATTGCAGGCACACGGGGGGACGGGCCAGGTGCCCAGAGGTAGCAGAACAGAGAGGTAGGGTCGGTGTGCAGGGTCTGACGATCTTTCGAAGATATAATGGAGCTAGTTTGTCCTTTCAGCCAACCAAGAGACTGGCACCAAGGTTTTTAATTGGATGCAAGCTGACATAGGTAACCAGTGGAGGGAGATAAGGTGAGTGACATGGCTGAGCCTGTATTTGTAGATCAGAAGAGCAGCGGCATTCTGGATGAGCCGAGGTAGGGAGGTCCGCAAGGAGGGAGTTAGAGAGTCCAGACAGGAGATGACCAGCGCTTGGACTAAGCTGGGTTGAGTAGGTGGTGAGGAAGAGATTCTGTGGATGCTGTACAGGAAGTATTTGCATGCCAGACATACCACTGTGATGTTCTCAGAGAGGGACGGTTTTCTCTCCAGTACCACTCTGAGATTCCTAGCAGATGAAGGGGTGCAATCCAGCTTGGAAGGAACATCAAGCAGGGTGAGGACTTGACTGGGAAGCACAGTATCTCAGTTTTAACCAAGTTGAGCTTTAAGCGATGATTTGTCATCCAGCCTGAGATGTTTTGTGAGCAAGCTGAGATGTGTGCCGAGACCAGCGCTTCAGAGGGAGGGAGAGAAAGACTTGTGGGTCATCGGCATAGCAATGATAAGACATGGGAGTACATGACAGAACCAAGAGACGTGGGAGACTTCTCCAACAGGAGATACAATAATAAGATGAAAATAAGAGACAGGAGACAGTGTTTTTTTTAAATAAATGTATTTTTTTTTTTTAGCTCACATTCAAAGTTGTCATAAAGATGTAATATAATTTTTCTTAAAAAAATATCCATCCATGCAACAACGACAAAGAAAATTATACTTTGAGTTTTTTGGGTAATATTTTTCTACAAATAATTTTTCACATCTATGGAAAGATTGACGTATAACATCCACCACAAAGGAGGCCATTATGACTTAATTCAAACCTCTTCTTGCGGACTTTATTTTTTTCCTGTACAAGTGATAGTTCCCACCTTTCTCTGGCACATCACTGGGTTTCAGTTTTATTGCGAACTGAACTGAGCGGCACTTTGTTATAGAAAACCCCCAAAAGGCGAGCGCCTTTCTAAAATGTTAAAAATAAGTCAAATTCAAATATATGTACAATTCTGCACATGGACACTTACTGTGGATGATTCTAAGTATCAGGGCATAGACTTAGGTTTATGCGACTATGTCACAACGAATGCTTTAAAATAATACATCTTCTTAATGAATCAATTTCAGTCGAACCTGTTCCTCAGAGAAGATACAAGATTGTTTGAACACTGTCAATCCACTAAGTGCTTTGCCAAGCAGACTGGTAATGCTGCTGAAAAGCGCCATAATCATCTTCCTATTGACGATGAGAGGAATTGTTTAAATAGCGTACATTTAAAAAACATGGTTAGGCCCTCAGAAGCTCTTCATTTGTCACAGGGGAAGGGAATTACGGACGCGCAGAAACCTCGGCGTAAGCATTTGCCTGAGGCACGGCCGTCCCTCCCGCCACTCGATACGGAAACAGCAGAGATCCAGGAAAAGTGGCTGGCTGGATTTGGGAGAGGCTTTACCTGCTGTGAAGAATATGGGGGAAACACTGAACAACAGCAGGGAGTTTTAACCCCACAATACAATTGAGCAGTTTTATCAAACACAAAAGGACAATGCCAATAACCGGGATGTCTCTGCTTTAAATATGGTTGTGAGGACAAAAGGCAAAGCTCAGAATCCTTGCAGATTCGGAGCGTTGATTTTGAGCCTCTGAAGGCCTACGGTGTGCCAGAGGAGGGGAAAGAACAGAGAGAGAGAGAGAGAGAGAGAGAGAGAGAAAATAACCCACATTCACCAAAGGCGTTCTGGCTACAGTGCAAAATTGTTCCATCTAAACAGAGAACATCCTAACCTAGCCATGGTGGGGATAATGGACAGACAAACAGACAGGATGGGTCAAGTCAGGCTATCTCTTCCTTTTTTTGCTACATGTGCTGATGGAGGAAAGGTTTCACTGTATAAATATATTTATTTTTCTCCACCCTTTTAACCCAAAAGCATAATAATAATAATAATAATAATAATAATACTAAATTGAACAGAAAAAAAAAGAAGACTCATGCTTTTTTATCCAGCCACTACGGTGCAAATTACAAGGTAGGATTTGTAATTATTATTTTTTTTCTTTCAGAAAAGGCTTTGTAATGCTGTAACACCAATGGGTCAGGGCAAAAAATTAAATAAAACAAAAATATATTTAAAAAAATGTTTAAAAAAAAAAATCAACAAATCATGTGTCCCCCAGCCTGGCCTGCGACTGACTGAACTATGTTACCTGGTGGGTGGAGTTTTAAAGCAAGAGCACGCAAAATATATGGAAACTAAGATACTACGATAAATGAAACTGACGCTAGTGGAAGTGAATAAGATGACAAGAAGCAGCTTACATAATAAGAATGTGACCTTACATAGAATTTCCATACAGTAAAGCTGTGGTATTTAAAACTGGCTAGTAAAGTGGGTTCAGACTTTTTTCTTCCCATTAAGATAACTGTTTGACTGTCCAGCGTCCTGCTCACTTCCGAGTAAAGCTTTCAACTCCCGCTTCAATCCACAATGGGAATACTGTTGCTGAGAATATGTTTTGTGGGGGTGTTAACCCCCGCCCAAAACAACCCCTACCCTCCCGATGTGCACAGTAACACACACAGACATAAACAAACATGCACGCACACATAGACGTACGCACGCACGCACACAGACACACACGCACACAAATTTCCCCCCTACCAACCCCACAGTGTTAAGACAGGGCCTGTCCCTGGACTTGCCCTGAGCTTCAGCTGCGTTTTTGTTATTTCTGACCCGTGCCTTTCTGCAATACTTTGAAATGGCCACATGGTGGCAATGAACACACAAGGCAGATATGTTCTTCTATGGTGCCAGTTGGGGGGTTGGGGGGAGCAGCTGCATCTGTCCAGACAGTGGGGCTGTAGACCCTGCCACAAGTTGCCACCATTTCCCTAGGTGCCAAACAATGAGGAGATCAAAGGGTTTCTCAAACCTCAAAGGGTTTCTCCAACATTGAGAGCTACAAAAGCTGTCACTCCTTGGTTTCTTTGCCTATGAATGTGCTTTTCATTCTTGGAAATGTCACCATGTTTTTAAGTTTGTTTTGCATTTTTATTATTTAATTATATCTTCTCAGTGTGTGAAAGGTGGGGCTGGGGGTGGAGGGGGCAGGGCTTGTTTGTCTATTTTTTTCCCTTTTTTTTTTTTCAGCTACTGGTTCTCATCTCGGATGCCCTCCAGGATCTTGATCAGGCTCTCCAGTCCAAAGATGTATCCCCTGTCGGGCCCGTCATGCACAGTCTGGTCGTCGCGGAAACCCTTGAAGGTGCTGTGGGCGAAGTCGATCATGCGCACGTCCACACTGGGCGGCGGCACGCCCCCGTGGGGCTCCGAGGGAGGCTCCTGCGTGGGGAGCGGGAGGGCCCGGTCCGCGGGGGCCTGGGGGGCGGGCGGAGGCGGAGGCGGCGCCTCCGAGGGGCCCTGTACCGGCGGGAAGGGCGCGGGGGCGGGGTCCCTCTCGGACGGCCCCTCGGGGGCGGGCCCCTTGCCTTCGTAGATGATGAGCAGGGAGCTGGAGTAGAAGCGGTACGAGGCCTGCCTCTCCAGCACGGCCTTCAGGCTCCGCAGTTTCCCCAGCATGGGCTGGAACAGGTCCCTGCGCAGCTGTGCTCCGTTGTGCATGAACTGGTGGAGCGCGTGCCGAAAGCCGTCGATGGACAGCCCCCGGCCGTAGTACTTGTTCCTGCACAGGTAGTGGCCCGTGTCCATCTGGTACACCTGCGGGAAGCATTCGGGAACACAATTTAGAAATCTTTTCAACAGGACAAGCACACACAAATAGGACCCTATGGAGCTGACATACCGTTTTTACACCCTGAAGATTGCCATTTTGCCTCTATAAGCAGGTCGCAGCCTGTACTTCAACACAAGGACACCATGCACCATGACGAAATGTCAGTTTGATTTTTGCCACCCGCGCAAGCAGACAGAGCTGATCAAAGAACATAATTTCCCAAGTCCACATCACAACCTTGTGTTGGTCAAAACTGACAACAGATCAGCACTACTACTTTCAAACACAAGTTTACGACAATCAGTGAGAATAGGACTCAATAAAAGAAAACTGTTGTGATTTTAGTAATGTCTGCGCTTAAAAAAAAATACAATAATAATTTTTACTAGATTTTCCAAAACATTTAACATTTTGGTTAACTTTAGGGATTAAACGTGTAGAAGTCACACCCCTAGTAATGAGGAGAGAGATGTGTCAATGTTTGTGTTTAGATTGTGTTAGGATATCAGTACCGTTGTAATGAGGAGAGAGACGTGTAAGTGTTTAAATTGTGTTAGGGTAAGAGTACAGTGTAATGAGGAGACAGATGTGTAAGTGTTTGTGTTTAGATTGTGTTAGGATATCAGTACCGTTGTAATGAGGAGAGAGACGTGTAAGTGTTTAAATTGTGTTAGGGTAAGAGTACAGTGTAATGAGGAGACAGATGTGTAAGTGTTTGTGTTTAGATTTTGTTAGGATATCAGTACCGTTGTAATGAGGAGAGAGACGTGTAAGTGTTTAAATTGTGTTAGGGTAAGAGTACAGTGTAATGAGGAGACAGATGTGTAAGTGTTTGTGTTTAGATTGTGTTAGGATATCAGTACCGTTGTAATGAGGAGAGAGATGTATAAGTGTTTGCTTTAGGATGACAGTGCACACAGTAGACTGTAATAACGGGTTGATGCTTGATGGTTGTGGGTAAAGGGCCTCGTGTGCAGTCTGCTTGGCCTAATGGAAAACTGCATCACACAGAGGAGCAGCGATACTCATCCTTTATCCCAGGGACTCTCTGGCTCCAGAAATGAGAAAAGAGGGAAGCCTTTAGCGATGGTACATCTTTCACAGAAAGCCAAACTCAGCAGTGTCCAGCCTCCCTGCCCCAAACGACACACTGCCTCAACTCAACATTCATTTCAGTCAAGGTCAGTCCTCAGCCGCTGAATAAAACGGCTCAATCTCTTTTTATGTGTTCCTTTTTCAACACACCATTATTTTCCTCCCCATTTACTGGGGAATAAAATGGGACAAAGCTATTTTGAAAAATGAGAAGCAGCTCAAATAATTAGTCACTGCAAAAAAAAAAAAAAAAAAAAAAATCAGGCGTACAGAAAAAATATGTCCTTGATTTAAAAGAAAAGAAAGTCAGGTCACTTGAATCACCAAAACGTGATGGTGACATTACATTAGAGAACTCATCCCCATATTCTCAATGTTTTACAATAAAGCTTCAATGCCAAGTGCAAATATCAATAATGGTGAGCCATAGTGAGAGTGTGTTTATATCAACGTGATCCTAGAAATGAGTACATAACCGCAGTGGGCAGCGGTGTCATGTAATGTTCGGGGAACCGGGCTTGAAACTCCAAGGTTGCGGGTCTAATTCCCCGCTGGGGGCATTAGCAGGGTACGAACCTGAACCTCTTCAGTAAATATCCAGCTGTATAACGGAATGTATGTAAAAAAAGAATAACCTGTGTAAGTCGCTCTCAATAAGAGCATCTGATAAATCCCTCATTTGTAAATGCACATGCATGCAAACTTAGCAGGATCAAAAGAAAGTTAGGAAACAGAAGATCGAACTCTTTCAGCCTGAATAAGTCTTTGGGCTTAATGTTAATACTAAAGCACATTAACTTTCTCCTGGCTGTGTGTGCATGCATGCCCGCGACCTGAGACGCATGCTCTATTAAAGTAGGCGCCACAGCTGAACCCATTTCACCGCTGTCATGTTAGGAACAGGGGGAATATGAATGTGACATACATTGTGCCACAGCTTATTTATGTTCACTAGATTCTCAGCTATAGAGTTCCTTCCATCCTGTCTGCTTCCAAAGTACAGGACATTGGAGTTGGTAACAGGAGTTTCTGGTGTTATATTACAGTACAGAACACCTGCTGCTACAGTACTGTACTTGGCCACACCTCTTCACAAATATAAAACTAATTTGTAGGGATGCACAATATAGAAATTCTGGGGTCAATATAAATAGCCAATATTTGATAAGTCATATTGGCCTCTGCTATGGCAGTACGTCCCTATTTTACATTATGGCACAAATGCAAACTGCAACCAAGTTCACACATTCATGTAAGTCGACAAGCACAGACATCAACTTATGAAAGAAAAATGTAAGAAATTATATATTTGTATTACAAAAGTTACTACTTACTTAGTAAGCAGAGAGTATAGAGTCTAGAGAGCTACTGAGTCTCTGTATAGCTTTGCTGGTAAATAAATAATAAATATAAGGGGCATATTCAGATGTCTATAATTAGTTCAGTTTTTGACAAGACATTTTAATTTACAGCATCTGTGGAGCATCACATTCATCAGACCTCTGGCGCATGCATGTAGCCTCATCACATCTGCTATAATTAGCATCAGGCTGGTTTTTAAGCTATTATGAGCTATTATAGGCCGACAGCCGAAACTGAAACAAACCCCATATTATCACACACCCCTACACATTTCAATGCTCTGGTTTCAATGGTAGGGAGGCAGAAGTTCAAGTGTTAAGAATACAGAGCTGAGTATCTGGTGAGTGTAAAGAATCTGTGATTATGCCAGAGTGCACAGTTCACAGTTATCTGGTGAGGTTATTGAATCTGTGGTTATGCGGGGGATCTCTCCTCACCTGCATGCCGCAAACGCGCACCCCAAGGGTGGCGGACGTGCTCTGCTCGCATTTCTTCATCTGCCGCGCGGCCTTCTCCTCGGAGGCGTCGTCTCCGTGCTGCCGCGTGCCCATCTTCAGGTCCAGGATGCAGGGGTAGCTGAAGTGGTGCACCACGTTCTCCAGGAGCAGGAATTCTGGGGAGGGCCTGAGTTAAGGACAACTCCTCTCCGTGTGTGTGAGTGAGTGAGTCAGAGAGAGAGAGAGAGAGAGAGAGAGAGAGTGTGTGTGTGTGTGTGTGGGGGGGGGGGGGGGTTGCATCATCAAAATACCACGATACAACTGATAACATAGCGACCGTAAACTCACACCTTTAACAATGGCAACCAGAGCCGGCTGTTAGGCTGGAGCATCAGTCTTATAGCTGCCGTACTGAAAATAAACCAATTGCAAAATCCTGAGGACCTATCACACAGCCCATTAAGGAACACCCTTCAGTCCATACACCACCACTGTTTAGAGTGCCGTGGTTTCTTTGAACATTTACCCTCACAACTAGAAACACCACATCAGGGATCTCAGGTTTCTGGTGATAGACTCCTCTGGGACATTTCACATTCTGCAGTTTTTCCAATATTATTTCAGTTTTTGTGTATGTTTTAAAGTGGCCCAGACAGTTTAAATATCCTGATGAAGGATATTTTGGACACTTACAGAAGAATAAATTAGGCTGCTACAGGTACATTTGGGGGTTTGTGGTCTACTCTAAAGCACAAAATCACACTTCACTTCCAGTAACTCCAAAGCAGTTCGTAGTGATTTCACGTTTCCCGAGGCTACATATAAACAGATTAATTTTATAAGGTTCACTCACAATTGTAAACATAAATATCCATTTTTGTACATTGTTCTGGGACGTCTTCCCTGGAGTTCTGTGGTCTCAGGTTTCATGTGTCATAGGAAAAAGTTCCAACCAAAAATAATATTAAATGTAGGTTTCTGGAGAAGAATCAGGCCACATATATACACGCAATCTCAGGAGGCATAACTTGGCTGTACAAACTGCTTTGGAGCTAATTGAAGTGTATCTTGCCTTAGATATCCTGCTGCAGCAGCCATTATAAGGCAGGCAGGTCATCAGAAGCGTCTGTAAATATCTAAAATATCACACACAACTTCTGTAAATATCTAAAATATCACACACAACTTCTGTAAATATCTGAAATATCACACACAACTTCTGTAAATATCTAAAATATCACACACAAAAAGAATGTCCAAGCCAATGGAAAAAAAATACACCAACACTAAAACACTACCCAAAAATAATCCAGAAAGAGAAGGATCCCTTTAATCACTTGTGAATTGTGAAACCAGCATAGACTGCAGTCCTACAAGAATGGAGAGAGATCCCTGCACAACTGGAGGAAGGAGGTATTATATAAATATTATAATCCTAATCATATTATGTAAATGTAAACGTATATAAAATATGTATAGCCCCAGCCCTTTAAACTGCACCTCCAAGGTTATACGTTATGTTCCAGCCCTCAGCTTCAGAACAAGACGGCTAAAGCTTTGGCCAGCATTAGGAGCCTGGGAGCTTTTCAACGGAGAGGACAGACTTAGAGCAACGCCTCCACCGGCAGCTGCAGCGTCCACGCCAGCTGCACAGAGGGCGCTCTCTGCTCGAGCGCCCTTTGATCCGCCGTCCCCAATGTCATCGTTCCCACCTCTTAATCCAACAGAACTTTCCCAGTGACCCCCCTCCGACCTGCACGTCCTCCAAAAGGCCGTCACTGTGACTTTTCTAAATCAGCCTCTCGTTGGGGAAAAACAACAACAAAATAACCAGCGGCTGCAGGCTGGTCACTATGGATTCACTCTTCTCCCCCCACCCCCCCGCCCTCCCTCCCTCCGTTTATTATTTTTGTTCTCCTCGCTGCGGAAAACTAAACAATTCAGGAATGCGTGAGCACAGCGGAAAATGTAATCAAACCGTCTCGGGTTTCTGCAGCTGTGTGAAGGACAGTGCTTTCCTTCCACATGTGGGCTGCAGGGCATCGGTCACCGGAATGTTCCACACAAAGGTGACGCGGTCAGGTGCAGGTCGGACCCAATTTCACGGCCCAGTGTCCCGATTCCCAGGACAAAAGTGGCTGAGATTGCAAACGGGGACGGTCGGGAAAGTCTTGCTTCCTCTCATTTCCTTGATCATTTTCCTTGAAGTTCCCAGAAACGGGGTCGGGACTGACCCGAATTTCCGGGAAACTCAAAGGCGAGTGAGAGTGAGAAAGAGAACGAGCTGGTCTGAAAGCCCCTCAAAACAAACTATTTAGACCCATTTCAGTAACACAAGGAGGTTTACGGTAGTAATGTACCATGTTAATTATAACAAGAAAGACCCACACCCACACACACACACACACACACACGTTCAGGCGCATCGGGGTGTATTGTTTGTCTTCTGCTTCCAATTATACGCAACATTTACCCAGCTCACACAAAGCCAACAGGAGCTCACACTGACTGGTTAACCTTTAACCTGGCCTGTGGGATGAGTGATGGTGAAGGCTGAAGGGATACTGTAGAGCTTCCTGTCCTTGGACTCGGAGCGCATGCGGCTCAGTTGCTGCTTGTGGCAACGCAGGCTCCAGGGGTTGTGGCTGATCTTCTCCGAGGTCAGGCCACTGTTCCCGTCCAGCATCTGGAAGGGCACGTCCGAGTGAATCTGCAGGTCCAGACGAGGGCTCTTCAGCTCCTGCAGGCTTTGGGTCAGAGGAGATGCTTAGTAACACGGTCCGCCCCAATCACGTGACACAGCTCTCTGGCCCTCTCTTACAAACCCAGCCACACGACCGTTACTTACAAACCCAGCCACACGACCGTTACTTACAAACCCAGCCACACGACCGTGACTTACAAACCCAGCCACACGACCGTGACTTACAAACCCAGCCACACACACACACCCTGCCACACACACACCCAGCCACACGACTGTTACTTACAAACCCAGCCACACACACACCCAGCCACACGACCGTTACTTACAAACCCAGCCACACACACACCCAGCCACACGACCGTTACTTACAAACCCAGCCACACACACACCCAGTCACACGACCGTTACTTACAAATCCAGCCACACAACCGTTACTTACAAACCCAGCCACACGCACACCCAGCCACTCGACCGTTACTTACAAACCCAGCCACACGACCGTTACTTACAAACCCAGCCACACACACACCCAGCCACACGACCGTTACTTACAAACCCAGCCACACGACCGTTACTTACAAAGCCAACCACACAACTGTTACCTAAAACCCCAGCCACACGACCGTTACTTACAACCCCAACCACAAGACCGTTACTAACAAACCCAACCACACGACCGTCACTTACAAACTCAACAAACTCGATCTAGGCTGCATCCCAATACAGTTTTTGCTCCACCTTCGTAAACTTCACTTGCACACTTCACTCGGGAGGATGTGACGCACATACCAATAAAACAGGAGAGTACACTTGCATTTAGAGAGTGGGAGGGAGCGATGGGGGAAGCGGGTTATTTGAATTGAGACGCACTTCATCCCATCTATACTCGGAAGCTAACCGCACAGTGGAGTATCGTGGGGTGTAAGACGTCTGTCACCGTACCTTTAAACGGATGAACCTCTCAACCTGTTTTCATTGATTATCAGTCAAGCAATTAATTTACCGAATAACAAATAGCTCATCAATAAATACAGCAAGTTTTTATGTGCTAGCATTTTTCTTTGTGTCATAAAATTGTGTAGCATTTAAATACACTACTCACAAAAAGTTAGGGATATTCGGCTTTCGGGTGAAATTTCAGGATGAACCTAAAATGCACTATAACCTTTACAGGTGAAATTAATTTGACCTTCTCTAAACTTTTGAATGCACATGTCCAACTATTCAATGTTTCAGTACTTTTTGCACAACTTGCTGTTCTCTAACAAGGAGCTGAACGGCAAAATTCACAACAGGTGTTTGATCCATGAATCGACCAATAAATTTCCTGGTTCAATTAGAATTGGTATTTAAACAGTCCTCTTCATCATGCTGTTCACATTTTGACATCATGAGACCAAGACGACACCTAACAATTGATCAACAGTACCTCGCCATTGCGAGGCTTCAAACAGGATGTTCTCAGAGGGAAGTGGCCACTGAGCTTAGAGTGTCACAGAGTGTCATCAGCAGGTTGCAACAGAGATACAGAGAGACTGGAAGAGTCACAGAAAGGCATAGAAGTGGACGTCCTTTGGCCACATCCCACACTGATGACCGCTTCATTGTGAACAGTGCCCTGCGGAACCGGATGATGAATGCCACTCAACTCCAGGCACATTTAAGGGAGGTGAGAGGCACCCAAGTGTCACGTCAGACCATTCGAAACCGTTTACATCAGCGTGGTCTGCGTGCTAGACGACCTGCAAGGGTACCTGACCACACCACCAGGCACAGGCGTCATCGTCTTGCATGGGCCAGGGAGCATTTACGCTGGACGAGGGACCAGTGGGCCTCAGTGCTGTTCTCTGATGAAAGTCGATTCACGTTGAGCAGAAATGATGGCCGCCAACGATGTTGGAGACGTCAAGGAGAGCGCTATGCATCAGCCACTGTTGTCACCAGACGACCCTTTGGTGGTGGCGGTGTTACAGTGTGGACAGGTGTGTCTAGTCAATACAGAACTGCCCTACACTTTGTGAATGGTACAGTGACAAGCCCATACTACCTGAATAACATCATTAATCCAGTCATTGTGCCCCTGCATGAACAACACAGGCCTAATTTCATCTTCATGGACGACAATGCTCCAGCTCATCGAGGTCGCATCATTAGGGAAAGGCTGCTGGAGACTGGGGTACCTCAAATGGAGTGGCCTGCACTTTCTCCAGACCTGAATCCCATAGAAAACCTATGGGATCAGCTGACTCACCGTGTAGAGGCTCGTAACTCTGTACCCCAGAACCTCAATGACCTGAGGGCCGCCCTTCAAGAAGAGTGGGATGCCATGCTTCAGCAGACAATAAGTCGACTTGTGAACAGCATGAGACGTCGTTGTCAAGCTGTAATTGATGCTCAAGGGCACATGACAAGTTACTGAGACATTGACATTTTTGTTGTGGTATACCCACCACTGTTGTTGGCTTTTGTTTCAATAAATTGTTTGAGATGAGGAAATCACCATTGCATGCTTCTACTTAAATGCCCTACTTTCATGATACATACAATATCAATGTAGCGTGAACTTACATTTTCCATAAATTTCACCCGAAAGCCAAATATCCCTAACTTTTTGTGAGTAGTGTATATAGGCTCGATGACAGCCAGTGTGCTGGAAAAGGGAGGGGAGTATAAAGCATTTAAACCGAACATATTCTCAACCGGTTTCCGTTTATTTTGCTTGCTTGTGTCAATAAAACAATTATTTCCCTGAGTTACCAAGACCAATTGGCCTATGTAGCCTATAATGATAATGACTGAGATAACTAATGTGAGATTGTTTCATAATCCTTATTAGTAATAATCCTTATTAGGCAATAATCTGAATAATTAACTGGCAAACAAATCCCAACGTTTTCTCTTAGGTGCATTGCGTTTTCTCCTCATCACCTTAAAGAATGTAGCCGAATTAATTGCCATTCAATTTAGTCAAAACGATTTAAGCATTAGAAAGCATAAATTTGAAGAGGAAAATTGCTGGAACCAGCGTTGAGCACAACGCATAGGCTATGAATTCAAGCTAGAAAAATGAATTTACCCAAATATGTGCTGTTCATTGATCACCTAAACTGCAGAATCTACGCATGACAACGAATTTTGTGTAATCACAAATATGGATATAGGAAAATGCTGCGCAAGTTTATTTAGGCTACCTATTCGTCTTGGTTATTGAGCAAATCAATTGTTTTATTGTTAGGCTGTCTGGCAAAATATATGGAAAAAGATTGAGAGTAGCCTAATAATCCGTTAAACAATGAAGTACAAAATAACAAACTACTACTGAATTAACCTGTATTTATTAGCCTTATACATTGTCCTTTCCATTCTGTATGCGCCTTTAATTTATAATACCGCAATAAATATTAGCGTGATTATCACTGAACAAGAAGGTCGATGTGAATCGTGGGTAATATGAGCTTGCAGAGTCTGCTCTTTTGCAGACTCGTTGTTCCCTTGAGAAAAGTTGAGGGTGGAGGGGCTGTGTCACAAACTTCACTTGGCTTTCTAACGGATTGGACTCGCACCTAAAATGGAAACCGAGGGTACATCCTGGTCTCAAAAGGGATTCCCCCAAGTGAAGTTTGCAAGTGAAGTTTACGAGGGTGGAGCAAAAACTGGATTGGGACGCAGCACTACTCCTCTTACACTCTTCCTCATTCTCTCTCACCCCATGTATCATATCTTTTAAGCACATCCAAACCACGACACCCCATCGTTCCCTCATTCCCCCTCTTCCTTACAGACCCCTCTGCATACTCTTATACTCTACTGCCCCTTCATACTCTTTAACCACTCCTCGTTCCCTCATTCCCCCTCTTCCTTACAGACCCCTCTGCATACTCTTTAACCACTCCTTGTTCCCTCATTCCCCCTCTTCCTTACAGACCCCTCTGCATACTCTTATACTCTACTGCCCCTTCATACTCTTTAACCACTCCTCGTTCCCTCATTCCCCCTCTTCCTTACAGACCCCTCTGCATACTCTTATCCTCTACTGCCCCTCCATACTCTTTAACCACTCCTCGTTTCCTCGTTCCCTCATTCCCCCTCGTCCGTACATACCCCTCTGCATACTCTTATCCTCTACTGCCCCTCCATACTCTTTAACCACTCCTCGTTTCCTCGTTCCCTCATTCCCCCTCGTCCGTACATACCCCTCTGCATACTCTTATCCTCTACTGCCCCTCCATACTCTTTAACCACTCCTCGTTCCCTCATTCCCCCTCTTCCTTACAGACCCCTCTGCATACTCTTATCCTCTACTGCCCCTCCATACTCTTTGCCACTCTTCGTTCCCTCATTCCCCCTCGTCCGTACATACACCTCTGCATACTCTTATCCTCTACTGCCCCTCCATACTCTTTAACCACTCCTCGTTCCCTCATTCCCCCTCTTCCTTACAGACCCCTCTGCATACTCTTATCCTCTACTGCCCCTCCATACTCTTTAACCACTCCTCGTTCCCTCATTCCCCCTCTTCCTTACAGACCCCTCTGCATACTCTTTAACCACTCCTCGTTCCCTCATTCCCCCTCTTCCTTACAGACCCCTCTGCATACTCTTATCCTCTACTGCCCCTCCATACTCTTTAACCACTCCTCGTTCCCTCATTCCCCCTCTTCCTTACAGACCCCTCTGCATACTCTTATACTCTACTGCCCCTCCATACTCTTTAACCACTCCTCGTTCCCTCATTCCCCCTCTTCCTTACAGACCCCTCTGCATGCTCTTATACTCTACTGCCCCTCCATACTCTTTAACCACTCCTCGTTCCCTCATTCCCCCTCTGCATACTCTTATCCTCTACTGCCCCTCCATACTCTTTAACCACTCCTCGTTCCCTCATTCCCCCTCTGCATACTCTTATCCTCTACTGCCCCTCCATACTCTTTAACCACTCCTCGTTCCCTCATTCCCCCTCTTCCTTACAGACCCCTCTGCATACTCTTATCCTCTACTGCCCCTCCATACTCTTTAACCACTCCTCGTTCCCTCATTCCCCCTCTTCCTTACAGACCCCTCTGCATACTCTTATCCTCTACTGCCCCTCCATACTCTTTAACCACTCCTCGTTCCCTCATTCCCCCTCGTCCGTACATACACCTCTGCATACTCTTATCCTCTACTGCCCCTCCATACTCTTTAACCACTCCTCGTTCCCTCATTCCCCCTCTTCCTTACAGACCCCTCTGCATACTCTTATACTCTACTGCCCCTCCATACTCTTTAACCACTCCTCGTTCCCTCATTCCCCCTCTTCCTTACAGACCCCTCTGCATGCTCTTATACTCTACTGCCCCTCCATACTCTTTAACCACTCCTCGTTCCCTCATTCCCCCTCTGCATACTCTTATCCTCTACTGCCCCTCCATACTCTTTAACCACTCCTCGTTCCCTCATTCCCCCTCTGCATACTCTTATCCTCTACTGCCCCTCCATACTCTTTAACCACTCCTCGTTCCCTCATTCCCCCTCTTCCTTACAGACCCCTCTGCATACTCTTATCCTCTACTGCCCCTCCATACTCTTTAACCACTCCTCGTTCCCTCATTCCCCCTCTTCCTTACAGACCCCTCTGCATACTCTTATCCTCTACTGCCCCTCCATACTCTTTAACCACTCCTCGTTCCCTCATTCCCCCTCGTCCGTACATACACCTCTGCATACTCTTATCCTCTACTGCCCCTCCATACTCTTTAACCACTCCTCGTTCCCTCATTCCCCCTCTTCCTTACAGACCCCTCTGCATACTCTTATACTCTACTGCCCCTCCATACTCTTTAACCACTCCTCGTTCCCTCACTCCCCCTCTTCCTTACAGACCCCTCTGCATACTCTTATCCTCTACTGCCCCTCCATACTCTTTAACCACTCCTCGTTCCCTCATTCCCCCTCGTCCGTACATACACCTCTGCATACTCTTATCCTCTACTGCCCCTCCATACTCTTTAACCACTCCTCGTTCCCTCATTCCCCCTCTTCCTTACAGACCCCTCTGCATACTTTTATCCTCTACTGCCCCTCCATACTCTTTAACCACTCCTCGTTCCCTCATTCCCCCTCTTCCTTACATACGCCTCTGCATACTCTTATCCTCTACTGCCCCTCCATACTCTTTAACCACTCCTCGTTCCCTCATTCCCCCTCGTCCGTACATACACCTCTGCATACTCTTATCCTCTACTGCCCCTCCATACTCTTTAACCACTCCTCGTTCCCTCATTCCCCCTCTTCCTTACATACGCCTCTGCATACTCTTATCCTCTACTGCCCCTCCATACTCTTTAACCACTCCTCGTTCCCTCATTCCCCCTCTTCCTTACAGACCCCTCTGCATACTCTTATACTCTACTGCCCCTCCATACTCTTTAACCACTCCTCGTTCCCTCACTCCCCCTCTTCCTTACAGACCCCTCTGCATACTCTTATCCTCTACTGCCCCTCCATACTCTTTAACCACTCCTCGTTCCCTCATTCCCCCTCGTCCGTACATACACCTCTGCATACTCTTATCCTCTACTGCCCCTCCATACTCTTTAACCACTCCTCGTTCCCTCATTCCCCCTCTTCCTTACAGACCCCTCTGCATACTTTTATCCTCTACTGCCCCTCCATACTCTTTAACCACTCCTCGTTCCCTCATTCCCCCTCTTCCTTACATACGCCTCTGCATACTCTTATCCTCTACTGCCCCTCCATACTCTTTAACCACTCCTCGTTCCCTCATTCCCCCTCGTCCGTACATACACCTCTGCATACTCTTATCCTCTACTGCCCCTCCATACTCTTTAACCACTCCTCGTTCCCTCATTCCCCCTCTTCCTTACATACGCCTCTGCATACTCTTATCCTCTACTGCCCCTCCATACTCTTTAACCACTCCTCGTTCCCTCATTCCCCCTCTGCATACTCTTATCCTCTACTGCCCCTCCATACTCTTTAACCACTCCTCGTTCCCTCATTCCCCCTCTTCCGTACATACACCTCTGCATACTCTTATCCTCTACTGCCCCTCCATACTCTTTAACCACTCCACGTTCCCTCATTCCCCCTCTGCATACTCTTATCCTCTACTGCCCCTCCATACTCTTTAACCACTCCTCGTTCCCTCATTCCCCCTCTTCCTTACAGACCCCTCTGCATACTCTTATCCTCTACTGCCCCTCCATACTCTTTAACCACTCCTCGTTCCCTCATTCCCCCTCGTCCGTACATACACCTCTGCATACTCTTATCCTCTACTGCCCCTCCATACTCTTTAACCACTCCTCGTTCCCTCATTCCCCCTCTTCCTTACAGACCCCTCTGCATACTTTTATCCTCTACTGCCCCTCCATACTCTTTAACCACTCCTCGTTCCCTCATTCCCCCTCTTCCTTACATACGCCTCTGCATACTCTTATCCTCTACTGCCCCTCCATACTCTTTAACCACTCCTCGTTCCCTCATTCCCCCTCGTCCGTACATACACCTCTGCATACTCTTATCCTCTACTGCCCCTCCATACTCTTTAACCACTCCTCGTTCCCTCATTCCCCCTCTTCCTTACAGACCCCTCTGCATACTCTTATACTCTACTGCCCCTCCATACTCTTTAACCACTCCTCGTTCCCTCATTCCCCCTCGTCCGTACATACACCTCTGCATACTCTTATCCTCTACTGCCCCTCCATACTCTTTAACCACTCCTCGTTCCCTCATTCCCCCTCTTCCTTACAGACCCCTCTGCATACTTTTATCCTCTACTGCCCCTCCATACTCTTTAACCACTCCTCGTTCCCTCATTCCCCCTCTTCCTTACATACGCCTCTGCATACTCTTATCCTCTACTGCCCCTCCATACTCTTTAACCACTCCTCGTTCCCTCATTCCCCCTCGTCCGTACATACACCTCTGCATACTCTTATCCTCTACTGCCCCTCCATACTCTTTAACCACTCCTCGTTCCCTCATTCCCCCTCTTCCTTACATACGCCTCTGCATACTCTTATCCTCTACTGCCCCTC
Organism: Synaphobranchus kaupii; assembly: GCA_029718625.1. Taxonomy (NCBI): domain Eukaryota; kingdom Metazoa; phylum Chordata; class Actinopteri; order Anguilliformes; family Synaphobranchidae; genus Synaphobranchus; species Synaphobranchus kaupii. Next base: position 93,670,831 of record CM056380.1, read on the forward strand.
CATACTCTTTAACCACTCCTCGTTCCCTCATTCCCCCTCTGCATACTCTTATCCTCTACTGCCCCTCCATACTCTTTAACCACTCCTCGTTCCCTCATTCCCCCTCTTCCGTACATACACCTCTGCATACTCTTATCCTCTACTGCCCCTCCATACTCTTTAACCACTCCACGTTCCCTCATTCCCCCTCTGCATACTCTTATCCTCTACTGCCCCTCCATACTCTTTAACCACTCCTCGTTCCCTCATTCCCCCTCTTCCTTACAGACCCCTCTGCATACTCTTATCCTCTACTGCCCCTCCATACTCTTTAACCACTCATGTTCCCTCATTCCCCCTCTGCATACTCTTATCCTCTACTGCCCCTCCATACTCTTTAACCACTCCTCGTTCCCTCATTCCCCCTCTTCCTTACAGACCCCTCTGCATACTCTTATCCTCTACTGCCCCTCCATACTCTTTAACCACTCCTCGTTCCCTCATTCCCCCTCTTCCTTACAGACCCCTCTGCATACTCTTATACTCTACTGCCCCTCCATACTCTTTAACCACTCCTCGTTCCCTCACTCCCCCTCTTCCTTACAGACCCCTCTGCATACTCTTATCCTCTACTGCCCCTCCATACTCTTTAACCACTCCTCGTTCCCTCATTCCCCCTCGTCCGTACATACACCTCTGCATACTCTTATCCTCTACTGCCCCTCCATACTCTTTAACCACTCCTCGTTCCCTCATTCCCCCTCTTCCTTACATACGCCTCTGCATACTCTTATCCTCTACTGCCCCTCCATACTCTTTAACCACTCCTCGTTCCCTCATTCCCCCTCTGCATACTCTTATCCTCTACTGCCCCTCCATACTCTTTAACCACTCCTCGTTCCCTCATTCCCCCTCTTCCGTACATACACCTCTGCATACTCTTATCCTCTACTGCCCCTCCATACTCTTTAACCACTCCACGTTCCCTCATTCCCCCTCTGCATACTCTTATCCTCTACTGCCCCTCCATACTCTTTAACCACTCCTCGTTCCCTCATTCCCCCTCTTCCTTACAGACCCCTCTGCATACTCTTATCCTCTACTGCCCCTCCATACTCTTTAACCACTCATGTTCCCTCATTCCCCCTCTGCATACTCTTATCCTCTACTGCCCCTCCATACTCTTTAACCACTCCTCGTTCCCTCATTCCCCCTCTTCCTTACAGACCCCTCTGCATACTCTTATCCTCTACTGCCCCTCCATACTCTTTAACCACTCCTCGTTCCCTCATTCCCCCTCTTCCTTACAGACCCCTCTGCATACTCTTATCCTCTACTGCCCCTCCATACTCTTTAACCACTCTTATGATCTTAACCCTAAGCCCGCCCGCCGCTCACTTTTCGGTGCTGTCGCTCTCGTGCGCGGGCCGCTCCTCCTTGTGGTCACTGCTGGAGCGGTGTAGACTACGGCGGGAGTGTTTGCGCCGTGGTTGGTCCCTCTCTGGCAGGTCCTCATGGTCCAGCCCCTCGCTCTCCACATACGGGTACGCCACCAGGTTAATGTAGCCGTCTATGTCCCCCTCGAAACACACCAGCACCACACCTGTGAGGAGGGCAAGGGAACAGGCCAGTTTAGACCCAAAAATCGACATAACACACCGGCACCAGACCTGTATGGACCAATAGAGAGAACAGGCTAATTTAGACACAATTAGGAGATTGGATGAGAAATCCCCTATTGCACGTCATTTCACACCAGCCAATCATCCGTTTTCTGATTTATCATTTTGTGCTATAGAACAGATTAAAGTATCATGTAGGGGGGGGAAACGCTTACTTCAAGCTGAATGTAGGTGGATTTATTACATTAAATATTTGCACCCCAAAGGCTTAAATGAAGAGTTGCAATTAAACTCTTTCCTGTAATATGTTTTCTGATTGTTACCTTATGTTAATGTATTGTGCTTAATAAGACAACGTTGTTCATTCTTTCATTTTATGTACGGACAGGAAGTTGGTATTTAGGCCATGAACCCATATGGTACAGGTGTGTGCAGCTTGCTTTTTGAGAACTGATGACGGTGTAAACCAAAATATTTTCTTCTTTTTCTTTGTTTCACTTTTGGTACTTTTTTTACACAAGCACAATGTTGTGAATTAATATATTTTACATCAGTAAACGTTTGTTTGGATTTGTTCCATATTTTACATCAGCGTGCGGGTTCCTTACATTTTTTCCTCTATTAATTTAAACACATATAATAAATAACATACCAGAACCACACATGTGAGGACCAACAGAGGGAACAGGCTCATTTAGATACACATACTACATAACTAGGACTGACAGAGGGAACAGGCTAATTTAGATACACATACTACATAACTAGGAACAATAGAGGGAACAGGCTAATTTAGATACACATACTACATAACTAGGACTGACAGAGGGAACAGGCTCATTTAGATACACATACTACATAACTAGGACTGACAGAGGGAACAGGCTCATTTAGATACACATACTACATAACTAGGACTGACAGAGGGAACAGGCTCATTTAGATACACATACTACATAACTAGGACTGACAGAGGGAACAGGCTCATTTAGATACACATACTACATAACTAGGAACAATAGAGGGAACAGGCTCATTTAGATACACATACTACATAACTAGGACCAACAGAGGGAACAGGCTCATTTAGATACACAAACTACATAACTAGGGCCACCAGTTTGTTTCCCCTTGTTTTGTCGCATTGGTACTTCAGTCCTCCCGCAACTAGAGGTCACAATAGCCTCTTTGTCAAGCCACTTCTCAAACAATTTTCCCTCATTTGTATCACCTCAATCATCCAAGTTAAAAGTAATTGCCACTAAGTAAACACAGATGATGATTGATGGCGATGCTCACATGTTAAATTCAGTTGGATTACTTCCTACCATACTGCTGCATTTTTAAATGTTGTGCAAGAGCATGCTAGTTATTGTTAGAATGGGAAATTCCCACGTTAAAATGAGCAATTAAATAACATTTAACTTCCACAAAAAAGTGAAATAAAAAAAAAAATCGAATTAGTAATAAGAAAATAGTCTGCGGCCGTCACGTACAAAGTTCAAACGAAAATTCTTGTGATTACATTTTATCTTGACCAGTTGTTTAACAGGCTCTTCTGTGATGTTTCTTCTTATTTTAATATATTGTTAAATTGCAAGTTGCGCAAAATACATTCAATCTGTCTGCATGCGTGTATCAGGCGGATACTGCTTCACTCATTCTCCAAAATAAATGCTTTTCGTAGCATTTAAACTTCCATCCATGTTCACTTTCCTTCCTCGGACTCTCTCCATATTAGATCAACTAATTGTTTTTATAAAAGTCTCAATTCGAAATTCAATTGTGTAATTAGTCACTCGACTGTGCCGTTCCGATGGGACCCCTGGAGGATAACCATTGAAATACAAGTTTAAATCCCTGCAGGTCACGTGGTGGAAACAACAACTGTGTGTAGAATGCTTTCTTTATTTAACTGCCACATTTTCAAAAACACCATCAGCCCATAAACAACATGAATCATCCTCCCACAATGATTGTCTCTGAAATAACATTAAACCTCATACGTTTCAAACACCTACAGTGCTGTCTAGTGGAAAAAACAACAAAAACAAATGCCAGCTTTGCAAGATTTAGCCAAGGATAAATGTTAAATGACTGTTAACTGTCATTCCAAGGGAGGAGAGGGTGAGGGATGCACCGCAATTTAAAAGCACTGACACAGGAGAAAAAAACAAAAAGACACAAAGGCTGAACAAGTTCATGGGGGGGGGGGGCATTTAATATCTACAGTCTCCTCGCTGCTGACTTGCACTTAGACACTGCCTTGGCCCTCCCTGATCCCTTTCTTGATCACTGATGTCAGTCTGGCCACAGGAGCTAATGAATGGAGACAGTACTGATGTCATAGAGAAGAGGCTCTGTGTGCGTGTCTGTGTTGAGAGATAGTATGTCTGTTTGTGTGTGTGTGTGTGTGTGTGTGTGTGTGTGTGTGGGGTGAGAGAGTGTGTGTGTGTGTGTGTGTGTGTGTGTGTGGGGGGTGAGAGAGTGTGTGTATGTGTGTGTGTTTGCACCAGAGAATAAAGTGGCTGCAGCAAAGCGGCTAATTCAGGAAGGGCTCAGTTTAATCAGAATTAGGGATTGGGCTCTTGGCTTGTTTTTGTGACTCTTCTTAAAGACGCAGAGCCCGATATGGCCTGCATTCTCCTTCACAGAGGCAAACAGTCAATGAGTAAGGATCAGCAGGGTGCTTTTGAGCCAAACGTTTCCATTGGCCACAATGCCCCTTTTCCACGATTACCAGCTCAGGACTATCAGCGCACATTGTGGGTGGGTTTATCTCGAGAATCGTACATGGAAAGGAGATTTCATTTGGCAATGATTACATTATGGCAAGACAAGGTTTACAATGAGAGTAAGAATGAAGTTGAAGTGTATGAAAGAGTGAGGCGGAGGATACAGCGGATTATTTAAACCCTGAGGCAAAACAGCAATTAAACACAAATTGATTCTCGAGGACCTACAGCACAGAACCCATTTACCCAAAATTCACACAAGAACAGACCTAATGCAGTTCCAATGTCTTTTCACTCGCTCTCTCTTCCCCTTAAAGTATGGTTGTCATTTGATAGTTACCCTTGGGTGAATCTCTCAAAGCTGGCATTTGTTTTTTTTTGGCAGTTCCCACTTTAGTATTTGAAAGCCACAGATTCATATCTGACAAAGAAAACCAGACACAGAATGGCAATGCACGCGGCTCGTTGCTTGCCGCAGTAAACGGCGGGCGTGGCCTGTCTATCTAACGGCCCGAGAGCTCACGGAGCTGCAGAGCGCGGGCCATATGGCGAGTCACCGAGGGAAAGCACTCCGAGAAGCCTGCCCGGAAACGGCCAGCCCGCGAGCTGACCACGAAGTGAGCCGGGCAGAGACCGCACCCCATCTCCCTGACCACTGAAACAAATGTGCGCGTCCTCCCACAACACCACAGCATCAAAACAAGGTGCCCACTAATGTCTAGAGGGAGGCTGCCGGCTTTCATTAGGCCAACGAGAGCAATCGCAAACGCAACCTTCAAGGGAGAAAGACAAGGCAATTTACTTTCAATCCAAGATCATGACTCAACAAAAAGCCTGCAAGCTCTTATCATGATGACTTTCATCCAAAGAGCAGGCATGGGGGTGAGGACACCAGCTTTCCCCTAAAGGAGGGGTGGGGCATGACTAAATACTGGAGCCTTGCCTGACGGGACCGTGTACAACTCGCACATATTAAGTTCTCTTTAAGAACACAGTAAGGGAAAAGTTTGTATTCTTAAGTGAATAAACGGTGCCCGATGATAGCCGACGACCCAAATCTCACGAAGGCACCGCCCATTGGACGTGACTGAGGCGGCGAACTTGCATGTTGTCGTGACAGTCCGGTACCATGGCCCGGCGGGCCCTGTTCCCCCGCTCCTATTAATAACTCATTCTCCATTTTGCGCATGCCTCCGCCATTTGTGGCCAATTCTCTCAGCCTTGTTGTCATGAGTAAACAATGCCGAGCTTGTGGGGGCCACCCTATTTTTACCAGCTAACAGGGACCGCGACAGAGGAGGGATGCTCATGGATGGGAAAAAAAAAGGGATGGGCCAAGTTGCTCAATCCCCCGTTCCGCCCAAAATAGAGCAACTGGGAGATACTGGCGAAACGAGTTTGTTTACCGCTTTAAAAAACGCGCAGGGAGACCCAATTCACACGGATGCCACTCCCGTCATGCCGGCGGCAGCCTCGACGACAGCGAGCCCCGCGCACGCCCGAGTCCGTGTGAAGAGAACAGCAACAATCACACCTTTGAGGCCGTGGGGGGGGGGGGGGACACTGGAGGCGATAAGATAAGATGGGGGAAAAGACTGCTGTGACGTCACCCCCACCATGCGGGGACCTTGGAAGAAAGTATCCACCAATCACCATCGCCGTTCCTTTTTCCTTTGCCAACACACCACGCATTTGGTTAAGAGCTCCTCTCCGGTTTCACTGCGAAAGGCGCTAAGCTAACCGTAGCGCGTTCTCTAATGATGACACAACCACCCTATTGCTGCTTTATTATCCCTGGGAACACAGGGGCGGCGCATCCGCGTGATAAGCCTTGGGAACAATCCCCTTTTAGCACGTCGTATTTCAGCCCTTTTGTTTGAAAGCGAGCGGAAAGAGGGCTCCGGTCGCGGGCGTTTGTTTGGCCTGTGATTCATTAAGACTAATGGAAGCTGCGAGGAGACGGACGCATGGCGGGTCCGTGGCCTGTCCTTGCTCTGCGCTCGTTTAGCCGACCTGCGCTGGCAGATAAGAGGAGAGATCCAGGCCCCTAAATGGAATCAGCTGGCGAGCAGAACCCGGTCGGGTCCTTAATCAAACGCTGCAGGATGTGACAGAGCCCGAACAGGACCCAGACCTTAACATTTTGTCGCTTTTGTTAGGCATCGTGGGGACCGAGTGATTGATCGCGCTTGCTGTAAATCACAACATCCAGGGCTAAATCTATATTGCACATACAGAGTTAATCATTTTGCACAGGGAGGCAATTTTGCCGATTTGATCCCCAGACAAATGAAGAAATGCTGATTTTCAGGTCTAAAATACGTTGGGGGCCACAATTATTTAGTTGACTTTATTGCTGAACACTCTCCTGCTATCAGCTGACAAAGAGCGCGAAAGCTTTTGATGTGTGTGTTACTGTGTTTATGATATAACTATGTCCTCTGCCTCTGGTTGAGACATTTAGAGACTGAGTGTCAGCATTTCCTGATTAAACGGGGGAAAAAATCAAAACCTTGCGTTTCATGGTAAGAGCCATAATGGCTGACTTGCTTCCGCATTTGCCTCACCTCTCCATGCCAACATGCGCCCAACAGATCAAACACAGCGCGCGCGGCGGGCCCAGCAGACGTGAAAAATCAGCCCCACAACTTTCATTTCCTAATCCCCGCGCTCTGGTTCCCTTCTGCAACGCTGACGTTTAACGTCAAAACATCCGCGTGTTATTGCTCCCCGTCTCCCAGGAACATTGCGCCGTGGTCGCTACGCTAAAAGAAACACTTCAACGGACCACAATGAAGACGGAGTGCAGGCCAAGCCACTCCAACACATGACAAATGGGAGGCTTTCTTCCCCAAATGCTATTGGGATGATAATGCACCGACTGTTTGCTTCTAACGCTCCACTTCACATTCCACTTTACAGAGAACTCTGTCTGGTAAAAAATAAATGAGGATGTTTATGGTAGTAGAACTGCGTCAGACCTGTGTGACGTTTATTTACAACAATGTTCAACGTACTATATTCTGATTGGGTCGCACGTGTCATTTGGCGCCACGGGGGCCAATCACATGAGCAGTGCCTTGTATATAAAAAAATAAATAAAAAAGAAAGTTCATTTATTGATCTTTTTTTTACCACAGCCTCTGCCCCTCTGGTCCGCAGGGTAATCGCTGCAGCACTGGGGGTGTGTCAGAGTCACCCTGTAAAACGACCTATAACAATTAAGATAAATTAGAAACCGCTTGCTCGCATCTACACCACCGCAGTTTTATCGCACAATCCGCAAACGCACACAGCTTTCCAGCAGCTTACAAACAGTGCACGGCGGTGATTGGGTCGATGCGCTTTATTGCTGGAGATGCATTGTAAAACTCTCTCTACAGGTGACCTGCACAATATCTACCTTCATTCTCAAGTGCAGCCTCTGATGCACTTGAGCTGGAGCAGCTTTGTTCGGGAGGGGAGGCGGGTCTTTATCAGCAGCAGTGCTCACTGACCTTTGTACTCGGGGGTGAACTCCTTCATCTCGGGCGGCAGGGACTCGTAGAAGCGCTGCTCGCGCGCGATGAGGGGCTTGCAGACCGTGTGGTCGTCGTAACGCATCATGCTGGTGTGCCCGCCCACCTGGTGCACGAAAGGCTCCAGGGGCACGCCCCCTCCCCCGCGCCCCCCGTCGTGGTTGCCCGACTCCATGGCGGGCGGGAGGCACATGGCGTTCGAGGGCCGTGCGGCGCTGGGGGCATGGGCTCGGGGGCGCAGGCCGGGCGAGCGCGGGGCGCAGGGGGCCGGCTGGGAGCGCACGCTGCCGCCGGGAGGGGGAGGAGCCAGCCCGCCGGCCACACCCACCAGCCAATCAATCCCCACTCGCTGGGCGCCCGCGCCGGTCAGAGATCCTGCCTCCTACAGGATGAGAGAGGGAGAAAGGGAGAGAAAAGCAGAAAATAAAAGGTGGTTATGCATCTTAGAGTAGCAAAAAGCACAAGGTAGACTAACAACATCTTTCAGAGAAAAGCACAAAACTGAACACAGGCGCAGAGTGTGTGTAAACAGCACAGGGTGTGTATACACAATGCAGAGTGTGTATAAACAGCGCAGGGTGCGTATACACGATGCAGAGTGTGGATAGACTGTGCAGGGCGTGTATAGATGGAGGCTCAAGGCCTGATGAGTACACAACCCGTCCTGGCAGCAGATATCAGATGGGGGGGGGGGGGGGGGGTCTCTTCACCCGGCTCGCTGCCCAGACACCTCATTTCATTAGCCTGCACCTCATCAGCAGACACAGCCCCCTCCATCGATCCCCACCTGTCTGGCACCAGACCACCCCGTCCTGTTACGTCCTGTCCCTCCTGCACCAAGCCCCAGCCGTTTGAAGACAAACCCAAACAATGAAGCGCCCTGATCTCCAAACTGTCTGCGGGCCTGTCTGTGTGGCAGCCGATGGCCTTAAAAGGTCAGTGTGCCACGCCATCTCCCTGGTGGCACTCTTAATTGACGCATGCCGTTCAAAGCCAAAATGTGCTGCTGTGTGGGAGGGCCCGTCAGGGGGGGGCATTGATAGACTGATGGGGAGAGGGAGGGAGAGAGGGGGAGAAATGGGGAGAGACAGAGAGCCGACCACCACTAGAATGAGCTACACCCATCATATCATCAACTCACCAGATACTACAGTACATGGCTTCATACATACACTACATGGCCCAAAGTATCCGGACACCCCTTGGTCTGGGGCTGTTTTTCACGGTTCGGGCTAGGCCCCTAAGTTTTAGTAAAGGCAAATCTTAACGCTACAGCATACAATGACATTCTAGATGATTCTGGGCTTCCAACTTTGTGGCAACAGTTTGGGGAAGGCCCGTTCCTGTTTCAGCATGACGACGCCCCCGTGCACAAAGCGAGGTCCATAGAAATGGTTTGTCAAGATTGATGTGGAAGAATTTAACTGGCCTGCACAGAGCCCTGAGGAGGAGGAGCTGAAATCCACACCAGTGGCCCGAGCATCCCGGCAGGTCACTGTGAGCTTGCAGGGAGGCCAGGAAACCCCAACCACAGCTCCATGAGGCTCGCTAATGCAAAACCAAGAGGGTTGCCTCCATGAGCCGATTAGAAAGAGCACCAAGCAGTCTCATCTTTCCAGAGGCTGTGTTCTGGCTGGCCCCCTCCCTCCCCACCTCAGCATGGTAATGGGAAAACTGCCCGGGCAAACGCTCAGGTCGTCACGGCAAAAATTTGAAAAGGATTACAAACAGAGGATTTAGCAAACAGAAGTTACGTCCAATTGGCCGCCCACTTGCAGCTATTATTCATACCAAAGAGAGCGGGGGGCCTTTGTTACAGCGCGGACGTGCGTACCTCCGTGTTTTCGGGTCTGCCCGTTTTGGCCTATAAAAAAATATATCATGGATTGGATTGGATAAACGGCCTGAAAAGCTCAAACAGTACACAGAGAAAGAGTCATCGTTTCCCTCAGACTTGATTTTCTCTGTCAGCTGGCAGTAAATATCGGCAGTCAACAAGTCGACGGACGCTTTCAGTGCTAACAGCTGGTTTAGGGGGCAGAGTAAGAAAGCGACCGTCACGCTCTGCCAATGTCAAACGGGCTCACGTGGCCCGGCTCCTTACTCCTGCAGGGGCAGTGGAAGTGACAGCTCTGCCCAATAGACTGAAAAAAAACATGGACACAGTGAGTGATGTCACCCATTGGCTTTCCACAGGCTTGTGAAAAGTGTTTTGAAGCGGCTCAAGTGCAGTTTTTGTGCCGCCATGAACAAGTTGGAGCCAGAGACAGCGCAGTAGAGAAAAGGGGGACCCTTCTATGGTCATAACGTTCTATGGTCAAAATATTGTCCAAATGACACAATAACTTAAATCGGCACATGGGGAAACATTATACGAAGAAAAGAAACGTATTACGACTACATGTACTTGTGGGTAAAAACTTTTTTGACCGCATTGTTCCCATTGACTTGCACTAAAACAGGTGGCTGAAAGACCTATACTGGAGCCAACCGCGCGCTGGTGCTAGAAAGCAACGTCTCTCAACGAGACCAGGAAGTGAGCTTCAAAAACGAAGCTCAGTCTTGGCCCCTTGCCTTGCCCTGGCTGCCGTCTCAGCCCCACTTGCACAACATACACACCGCCTGTCAGAATCACTGAAGGCAAAACGCAGTGTTCGTAGAGCCAGGGTCAGTAGTAACGCTGCGTGGCGGCAGCCCGGGATGAAGGCCGCACCAACGGCATCTGCTGTACGAAAGCCTCTCAAGGTCACTCCTCACCAGGCCTGCAAACAACCTGCCTGAATTTATACTGTTCCATCGGACCTCACAAACATACAAATACAGACAAGCAAACAAACATTCTCAGTTCTTGCAGCAAAAACCTAGATTTTTTAAATTTAGGTTTTATTTTTTTTATTGGCTTGTCATAAATGTTAGAAATTTCTGCATAAAACACGTTACTTTATTTACAAATTCCTCCGTTTTGGGCATTCACTGCGGAAACCCTCGACATTTCAAAGAAGAGGGTAAAAATGTGTAGGCATTCTTTTATTTTGGGGAGGGGGGGGGGGGGGGGTGTAGTCCTTTTCTTTAAACACTGAGCCGTTTGCCTCTAGACCTAAAGCCTTTTTGTCGTGAACAGTTATAGCCAGCGTTAATACTTCTCACGGTTCAGGTATGCAGGCCTAATAGCCCTATCGCCTTTGTTTAGATGTCCAAAGTTCCAGAGCAGCCATAATTTTGTACAGAAAATATGTTGCTTTAATTAATAAAACGTCTTTGAAAAACAGATTGTTGTTATTGATATTCAAGAATCTCAGCCAATAGTATGCGAGTGGACAATGCCATGGTGCAGAAAGATAGTTTTATATGGAATATGAATGCCGATAGCCTGTAAACCAATAAGTAGGGTCGCAAATTTGATAATAGCCTACTAGAACGCCCCAGTATTTTTTAGATGGGATTTCCTGGGAAACCCGGGAGCGGGGTGTTATAATCCCAGGTTTAAAAATATCAAATTTTCGGGAAAATATTAAACACTAGCGCATACCATATACCATTCAGATGACAATACCACTTACACATAAGCATATAAAACATTTACTATACACATGACATAGCTTATACCTATAACTTACATATAATTACATATACCATGTCTCAATTACACCACTTATAGACACACATATACCTTATAGAAAGTATATAACAAATAAGCACAAATATGTATACAGAACATATACCACACACGCATCATATAAAATATTATCACTTACAGGCACACAAACACCATATAACGAATAACCTATATAAATTACATAGAAACACATATTACACACAGGTAATAAACATATCACCTAAAGATGTAAAATCTGAATGCATTGTTACAGTGTATTCTATACTTGCTTATTTAGATTTTCACTACTTGGCCAATAAAAGGAACTGTTTGTGCATTTTCCAGCCTTAACTATATTAGATCCACACAACAGCATAAAGAAAACTTTATCGATCTGGTGAGTTTGCATGGACACGGGACCGAGACATGGAAGTGGAAACCAACTTGTTTGTTCATCAACATTAATCAGTCTCTTATTGGGCAGATACACTCTTGATGGCCACTATTTCAAAGTAACCCATGCCCTGTTGTCTTCATACATGAGCAAGACAGTTTTATTCAGCCATGTAGCCAGAGCACATTTTCTGAATAACGCCCCTGAGCATCTGAATAAACAGCAGGCTTCAAACCCGCCGCGACCCTCTTCCCCTCCCTCCGCACTCCGAGCCAGGCCCAGGCGCCATCTGCCAGCGAGTCACATGAGCGAGACAGGTCTGGAGAGGAGACACGGCGACCACTTACCCGCCAGCGCGCGACGATGACATCGCCCGCCCGCCCGCCCGCCCACCCGCCGTTTTACCCCGGCCGACTCACGTCACCGTCAAGGCATGCGAGTCACGGCAACTGGAAAGTGACAACTTCTCCTCCAAATTAAAATGGCCAGCATGCGAGGGCACGGGATTAGCACCGGTCACAAAAAATTACAGCCAACAGACGACCGTGGCTCCTGCCTTTTGATGTATTTATACTTATAAATCTATATATACACACACAGGAATAACAGTGTGTATTACTGCACGTTGCTGCATGCCAACCACATCTGATAATAAGATAATAATGAGACTGGCGAATAACAGAAATACACGGGAGATGAGTGCATGTTAGTCACTACCAGTCCAGTCCACATGAAAACTGCCATTGCTAGCAAAGACTACACTGCACATATCAAACATCTTACTGTTAGCAAAGACTGCACAGCACATATCAAACATGTTACTGTAAGCAAAGTCTAAACTGCGCATATTAAACATGTTACTGTTAGCAAAGAATACACTGCACAAATCAAAAATACTAATGCTAGCAAAGACTACAACTGCACATAATAAACATGTTACTGTTAGCAAAGACTACACAGCACATATCAAAACTGCTACTGCTAGAAAAGACTTCACTGCACACATCAAAAAATAGGGAAATAGGTTAATTATGTCGTCACTCAGTCTGGACTGAAAATTTGACACGTTGAATCTCAAGAGACCACAGCCACTGTCAGCAGAAGACTTGGTTCATTCACACTCAACTGAACCACACAACCTCTGGAAACAATCTATCACCGTCTCATCAGCTGATAACAGGATTGATCCGAACAGGCCATAACATGTTGGCAGAATTGAGTTGATTTCACAACCTGCCCATGCCAGAGGTATCTGCGTAAACGCTGGCGCTTAATTGCCAGTGAAATCTCCCTACCGTTGAGGTCGACACACTCCAACATGATGCGTCATCTGAAAATGTATTTAGGGGCATCACCAAGGAGAATGCCGCTGCAAAGTGCGTTCTGCCCTGTAATTTCAGCCCTATAAAAATCCTAGTACTGACTGGAAACTCCTGGAATTAAGAAGCAGAGAGGACAGAGCGAACACAGTACCGGAGTCTCTGGTGAATCTATAGAATCTCTGCTATAATCACAACTGTCCACCCAAGACAGATGGTTGTTTTGTGATGTCACAATACATTCCATTAATCTTTGATCCATTTAGAATCCTGCATTACATCCTAAAAAGAGGCCTCCCCTGAGATACATTAAAGGCAAAAACAAGCTAATTTTTTACAAAATTCTAACTGGAGTAGTTATGTTAACATTCAACTAAATAGCTAGCGTACATTTAAGATCACCTATTACATCTTCTGGTTATAAACAAGGTCCTTGCTCACTTGCAACAGGCAAAGTTCAGGGTGCAGAAAAATAAAAACCCACACAACAAAAAAAAAAAAAGGCAGTGCCGTTTGTGCAAACTGAGTACAAAAGCTCAGATTTGAACTGCTTCAGAACTTCACAGGCATCGGAATGTGCAAAAGTAGGAAAATGTAGCAAGATTTCAGTCGCTTGGCTGCAATTAGCATTCTAAGGCAGAATTTATCAATTATTTCCACTCTCCTTCATGCATTATCAGATTTCAGGTTTATCCGGCAATGAGACTTAACCTACCACTTTAGTACTGTATGACACTCATGTAAACACAGAGGCAAACGTTACGTAATGTCCACAGATTTCCATTTTCATCGCTTCTCTGTGAACTTTTCAGGCTTTAGCCTCTGGTCCGGTTCCAGATCAGAAGCTACGGCTCACAGAGCGTCACCATGCGAGCCAATGGGACGCAGGCGACAGGACCTGAGCCCTGCCCTGGGGAGCGTAACCAAAATCGAACGCTTGATCCAGAAGCGCCACCCAGAGGGCTCACACTTTCTTCATTTCGGCGGAACGGACATCTGCAGCAAGGCTACGGGGTCAATACCACTTAATTCAGTCAATGCAGGAAATAAAGTTAAATTCATCAATTATGAGCTGGAAAATTCCCAGAAAATGCCCCCCCGCCACAAAAAAGAATTCACTCAATTCACTGATTGAACTGAAATGGAATTGACCCCATTGGTCAGCAGCGTCTCTTTGCCGAAGCACAGAAAGGTGACCCCCTTGTGAGAGCGTGCAGGTGTCTGAGCGTGTTTGGCGGGGTGCGGAGAGGCGCGGGGCCTATCCCGAGGTGTTGATAGAAGGGCCTAGAGGGCAGATTTGAGCGAAAGCAGACCTCCCACCCCCCGCCCCGGCAGTGCACTGCCCGGTGCCTGTGCAGTCCTGGCCTCTCTCCAGGCCCGCGCTTCGGGTTTCCAGAGAGAGGCAACGGGGCAAAGATTTGAAGGGCTGAGAGAAACGGGACACCCTCGTTCCCCCCCGACGGGTCTCTCGCGCCGGCGCTGACACCCCACCCCCCCGGGGGAAGCGGGCCAAGACGTCCCACAGGAGACAGCTTTCCACCGGCCCGCATCGCGGCGGCATGCGACCGGGGACGACGGTACAGCGCCTGGCGCACGCTGGTGTGAGAGCGTGGGGAGGCCCTCTTGCCCCACCGTGCCGTGAGGCACAGAGAGAGCATTTCTCACCATGTCACAAGCGAGAAAATAAATGACTGTGGCCCCTGAGAGCGGGTTCCAGCCGCCGGGCCCTAGGGGCCCTGCAAATGGATGGGACTCCGGTGGTAGGCGGCAGTACTACGTTATGCATGCCGGCAGCAAAGCACGGGAGGACCGTTCCTTAGCGTTCCTGGTCAATACCATCGACCCGACGCTCGCTGCGTTTGGTCGAATTAGCCTGAGCCCCAACCCCAATTCCGCCGGGCACTCAATTATACAGAGCCCACAGCACGGGGCCTGCCCTCATTTTCTGGAATGCATTCATTGTGTGTGAATACGAGGACACTCAGCCAAGCAGAACAGCTCACTTTTAAAACGGGGGGGGAAGGGACGCGGGTAGCGGGGAACCTTTAATGGGGCCCGAATCACGGATTCTAGGAAAAGCACGTCTGAACATGAAAACAAACGGAGAGACAAAGAGAAGACAAACAAAAGGTGACATACGGAATAATAAATAAATAAACCTTTTAATTCACTATTTTCTATCTCCCAACTGTGCAGACTGTTTTTCTAATTAGTGACTAATTAAAAGGCCTGATTTTCATCACAATAACTGCGTTTGCATGTGGGACAATGGGAGCTGAGGGGCTGAACCGTGTCGTACTGACAGAGACCTGATCTCTCTGCCCGATCAGACCCACTGGCTCCCTGCCATACACACAAAGTCCCAACAAGGGGGACAGCAATTACAAAGCTGTTTCATCACAGCCCACACAACCACACACAAACACACCATCCATAACAACAACAACAGGCCATGTATATACCAATATGAAAATATATGAATACATAATCCTATTCACCCCACCTAAGATCACCATCAGGAATGAGTCCATGTATCATATAATTCAGTTACCATAAAGCACAGGAATGAGTCAGTGAATTACACTGCTCTACCATAAAGCACAGGGATGAGTCAGTGAATTACACCGCTCTACCATAAAGCACAGGGATGAGTCAGTGAATTACACCGCTCTACCATAAAGCACAGGGATGAGTCAGTGAATTACACCGCTCTACCATAAAGCTCAGTGATGAGTCAGGGTGTCGTATCACTCTACCATAAAGCACAGGGATGAGTCAGTGAGTTATATCGCTCTACCATAAAGCACAGGGATGAGTCAGTGAATTACACCGCTCTACCATGAAGCAGTGATGAGTCAGTGAATTACACCGCTCTACCATAAAGCTCAGTGATGAGTCAGTGAGTCATACCGCTCTACCATAAAGCACAGGGATGAGTCAGTGTGTCATACCGCTCTACCATAAAGCACAGGGATGAGTCAGTGAGTTATACCGCTCTACCAGAGCACAGGGATGAGTCAGTGTATCATACCGCTCTACCATAAAGCACAGGGGTGAGCCAGTGAGTTTTACCGCTCTACCATAAAGCACAGGAATGCGGGGCACAGTGATTATTCTTCCCTGGGGCATCTAAATGCATTTACTCTGGAGGAGCCAGTTCATGAGAAATATGCTGATGAGTAGACTCTCATGTCGGACAATGATGTATGGAAGCTCTCAGCCCAGACCCATCCTGCCACTGCTGCCTTAGTCATCGCTGGGGCAACGCAATGGGAGGGGTCGAGCTGCCCGTGTGTACACAGACTTCACTCTGAGAACATAACCCCGACCCCAGAGGACCTTCCCACATCTGCAGCAGCTGCCCAGGGGCCACGCCGCTCCCCCACCAGCCGCTACATGACTTTTTGTACAGCAGCCCAGCGATAATGGCCGGGAAGGGACCAGCGCCTTGCTGCGCCTGGGCGGTTTCGGGTGTCTCGTTCACGCCCCTCGCTGACGGATCAGTGCAAGAGGAGAACCCCTCCACCCCTGCCCTTCCCCACCCTCGGCCCTAGTCCGCCAACACCCCTGCCCTTCCCCACCCTCGGCCCTAGTCCGCCAACACCCCCTGCCCTTCCCCACCCTCGGCCCTAGTCCGCCAACACCCCCTGCCCTTCCCCACCCTCGGCCCTAGTCCGCCAACACCCCCTGCCCTTCCCCACCCTCGGCCCTAGTCCGCCAACACCCCCTGCCCTTCCCCACCCTCGGCCCTAGTCCGCCAACACCCCCTGCCCTTCCCCACCCTCGGCCCTAGTCCGCCAACACCCCCTGCCCTTCCCCACCCTCGGCCCTAGTCCGCCAACACCCCCTGCCCTTCCCCACCCTCGGCCCTAGTCCGCCAACACCCCCTGCCCTTCCCCACCCTCGGCCCTAGTCCGCCAACACCCCCCTGCCCTTCCCCACCCTCGGCCCTAGTCCGCCAACACCCCCTGCCCTTCCCCACCCTCGGCCCTAGTCCGCCAACACCCCCTGCCCTTCCCCACCCTCGGCCCTAGTCCGCCAACACCCCCTGCCCTTCCCCACCCTCGGCCCTAGTCCGCCAACACCCCCTGCCCTTCCCCACCCTCGGCCCTAGTCCGCCGCCAACGCCTTCATCGCAGCAGACAAGGTACTGATATCAGTCACCTTTTACTTACAGTCCGCACAGCCGAGAGCCGGAAGGTGTCCGTCTGTCCGCTGTTATCTCAGAAGGGCCGGTGATGGCAAAGGCTTTTGTTCTGGCCTAGTACGGCAACTAGAGTTGTGCCGATGGCTGATGACATAGGACATCGACGATGCGCTATGCCAATGATGATGTCACTTTTACGTTAGGCCTACATAGGCCTACAAATTATGCGTGCAACAAGCATAGGGCCATCTGTATGGGAATGCGCTCCACCACTGTATAAGCGCATTGTCGCATAAGGTGAGAAATGTAGGCCTAATAGCCTGTAATTTTACTATCTCAGTAATAAAAACTAAGCATTGACATTATTGCTCATCTTTACCGGTCGAGCGCATCGTGGAGAGATGCGGGGCTTTTTCACCGATTAAAGATAGGTGTTGTAGCCTAATCAGCCATTCAAATCGTAAAGCCATTCATATCACAAAACATGAGTTTATTTATGAAGTTTATAAAAACATTTGAATAGCCAATGCGAAATTACTAAATTAAACAGGCTACAAATTGGCAATGCTTTTGCAGAAGAAATTATATTGCAATAGCCTAATAACAATAGAAAAGCAATAATAATGTTAGAAATGTGATTGCACACAACAAAATATAACATTAATATGAATAGCATGCAATAACATCCAATAAAGAAGTTCATAAATACATTTGACAATAAAATATCTTCCAATAGAATAGCCTATGCTAAATCACAAAATTGAACAGGCTACAAATAATTGGCGATGCTCTGCACAACGAATTATGTTGCCAAACTAGCCTAATAACAACAATAAAAATCCAATTAAATTAGGCTACAAGGAGCCAACATTAGTATATCATACATCATTGACGTGGAATGTTTCTTTGCGCAAAATTTGCTCCCCCTCGCAAGCAGCCGATGACATCGTACATTGGCGATGTTTGATTAGTTGATGTGACGATGTGAAATTTGTTGACATCGAACAACCCTAACGGCGACAACCGATTCAGAAAGACATCGGACCTGCTTTTAACGGGTGTTTCGACGCTGCGATGTGCCCACGCAGATCCCAATACAGTCCTGACCCAGATTCACTCTAATCCAGATACACTCTAATCCAGATTCAGAAGAAGCGAAGCGGCTGAAGGGTTGAAGAGGGAAAATCTGGCAGCGCGTCTCGATGCCCTGTCCAGCGCCGCCCGCGTGAGTCATCGGCCGACACAGATCTGCCAGGAGGGAGGGAATGCGAACGAGCGTGAAGGGGGAGGGGGGGGAGCAGCACGCGGGCTCATCGTCCCACACAGCACACTGCAGTCACCTCACATTCCCCTCACCCGAGGGACAGAACCAGGGCTAACGCTATCGGCCGAACTACACACACACGCAGCACCTTCTCACACCAATGACTCCATTGAGTTATACTGTGTGTGTGCGCAATGCAACACTGTGTTTTGTGTATATGTGTGTGTGTGTGTGTGTGTGTGTGTGTGTGTGTGTGTGTGTGTGTGTGTGTGTGTGTGTGTGTGTGTGTACAGCTGGCTGCAGAGTCCACATGAAAGGCGGCAGCAGGAGCTGCAGTGATGAGCAGAGGCAGTTGAGGCCCTGCCCACTGCAGGACACATGGAGCTCATCACGGCGTCATTCCACACACAAAAACAAACATCAAAAATAGCAACGGAGACATGAGCCTGGCCCACTTTGAGACAGATGCATTTTTCAAGAGGAAGCGCTGCTTTACCACTCTCAAACCCTCTCAAACAGCGCAAGAGGCGCCGCGGAGCGACACACACTCGGGCCCACGCTGCCCGCCTTTCACAGCTGTTCTCTGCATCATTTAACCTCTGACCTCCGGCGAGACCCGTAAACGGGACAGTCAGCTGTGTTGTGTGCTCCATCGCAAAACACGCCGATAGCCTCTCCCCATATCCGACTCCACGCCACGACTCTGGCACAGTACAGAGCCGACGCACACCACAGCCATAGCCTCTTCATATGCGCCCTATTGCGCTGATGGCAATGGCCCAGGTTTACCTTAACATACTTTACAAAGTGTGAAATTACAGCTGTCGCACTGTACAGCCCATAATAACAGCACTAAAACTGAATGTTTTCTGCACCATGCGTTCCGAAATCCAGGCGAATATCAGTCAAAATAGGCCAAGTCTCCCGTTTCCTTCTGTGGGAGTCAGGCAACAGCACATCAACAGATCAAAGGTGTGAGAGTGAAAATGAGAGGTGACTGCATGCTGGCAGGCTTACAGTACAGCTGGTACCCATTTCTCTTTAGAAAAGTGACAAGGCACAACAGAGCAGAAGGAATCAGTGACGGAGAAGGATCACTTCGAAGAGAGACAATAATCCATCGCCTTCGACTAAAGGGGAACAACAACCACCAACAACAACGACCCCCAGACGCAGCACTGCAACTGTTAGCTGAGTCAAGAAGATTGAAGTCCAAACGCACGACTGCTGATCATCATACTTACACAAACTTTGGACTGACCATCGATTAAACTCAACTTACTGACTAGGAGTCTCCGGGATCCCGTGATGCTGGTATAGCATAAGAATAAATAATTCTGAACCTATGCTGGCCTTGTGTTTGACATCCTTCCTTCCGTCTCGATTCCTGGGCCATTTCCACTACAAAAGCATTCAAGCGTTTCCACTCCCATGTCCACTGTCCTTGCCTTTCCTGTCACAATCACAACACAATCAGGGTAACTTTCCCCGATTGTTTTAATGACAATGACCGCTTCCCGTTGGCGAGCCGGTCCTCTGGGTTCCCTGCGCGGCGGCTAAGCAGGGCTACGTGGCCGCACATCCAATCCCCAGGTACAGTATCCTCCGAACGTAGTGTACCCCCACCACCCCCCACCCCCCAAACCGTCAAGGGCACCGGTAGCACACACTTCCATCTCCCAGCGCCGGCAGGTTTGAGAGCAGCAGTAGATATGCTCTTTGGTACCGTGACAGATACTACTCCCTTTGTGCCAAGAAATACCCATTACCTCTCCCTCCCTCTCCCTTGACCTTGTGCTGAATGGCTGTTTAAGTCCATCCAGAGAGATAGGGGGAAGAAAGAAAGCGAGCCCAAGGTTCAGTTAGAACCCCTGACACAGCAGCCCTCCTGTCTGGAGCCCAGGCCCCTCAAACAGCGTTCATCTCCCCTGTCCTTTTTTTCCTCATTTTCTGAGGTGCTCAAATGCAGCCCAATGCAAACCAGATTTGAGGAGCTCCAGCATTTGCATCATCTGGCTCCATGACATTAGATTCTAGTTGCAGATTACGGGCTATTTCTAGGCCGCGAGATTAAGAGCTCTCTCTGCTGAGCTACATGAGCTGGGGTTTCCAGGAAAAGACCTCTGCAGGGCTTCCTGACAGAAACACATGCAATGCACACTATGTGCTCCACACACACACAGACATGCACACAAGCATGCACGCAGTATATACCACTCACAAGTACGCACACAAAAGCATACACACAGACACACCCCAAACACACAACATGGTGCACACATACATGCACCCCACCCCACACACACCACACACACCACACACACCACACACACCACACACACCACACACACCACACACACCACACACACACACACACACACACACACATTTCCAGGTAGCACACAGCAGTGTACGTGCATCTGAACACAATTATGGAAATTCATGTTTGTGAGATATGGGAACAGTAGAACAACGGCCTCCCCTCAGACCAACCACTACAGCGCAGCCTTTAAAATCTACGGGTGTGTTGTGTGGAAGCATAATGACAACAGGCCATCCAGTCCCTCATCCATTTACAAGACAGAGTAAATTAACCAGCACTGCTGCCTCACCCCCCCCGCCCCCAATCCACAAATTCAAGTTATTTCCGTCATTTGAAATCCTGTGTCAAGAGGCATCGTCCTCCACAAAAAAAAAAGGGGAAAAAAACTAAAAACTAAACACATCCTGCCAAGCACATCCCATTGCAGTTAATAAGGGTGCAATTACGACTGGTCCGGATCATGAGTATTTAACCCCAGGATGAGGGCTCTCCCTACGAGCCGTAGCGCGGAGCTCCACAATTTACTGTGCCTCAATGCAACTAAAGCATCTGGCTGCACGTCAGACCTGTAACCAGGGCATGAAATTTACCTTTTTCACCCACTAGCCAGAGTGGCATGTGGATTCTTAAAAATCACCAGCCATTTTCAACATTTTACCAGCCATATTACCTTTTACAATACAACACAACCTGGTTGGTTACCTGCAAAAGTGGCTTCTAGAGTAGAAAATCTTTTTACCAGCATTTGGCTGGCGGCGGGTGTTAATTTCACACCCTGCTTGTAACATATTGACAGGTCACAGAATCAAACCAGGTCCAAATTAACTGTAGTAGCCTGACTCCTGGAGAAGTGACGCCGCCTTGCCAACTAGACAAGGGACTCGCTGAAGTCCTGCTTAGGCCCATCTATGCACACTTCACTTAAACTGTCGCTGTCCTCCAAGTATAACGGGGAGTCAAAGTGAGTGCAAAACAGTGTACGCACGACTGACTGGACCAATTCAGAGCTTCATCTCACAAATCACAAAGCTGAATGCATAGTGTCATTTACTTTCCTTTTCAAAATTTCAAGGCAAGAAGCATGGCGCATGCATTTAAAATAAAACATGGCTTTACTCGCCAAATATACAGTAAAATTCAATACTGAAAACCCAACACTTTAATACGGTAGCTTCTATAAGGGTAAACAAGAGGGCGGAGACTCAGTCGCCTAATGAAAATGAGGGGCCCATTAAGTGCATAGCTAAGCTAAGTTGTGCTGCACGGCGCTTTGTAACCCATCCAGAAGTTAAGAAATGCGATAAGTTTGCGCCAGAATGCGACGGTAATGCAACATGCCTTGAAAATAATAGCGAGGCCGTATGAGGCACAGCTGTTGAGCCCTCGTGCCCTTTACCTTGAACTGCATCAGAGACGGCCTCCTTCTGCAAGCTCACACGACCAACAACCAGTCAGAGAGCCTGCAGTACCGTGACACCCTACACACACGCGCACGCGCACACACGCACACACGCACACACGCACCTGATCTCACGCTGTGCTCATTTTCACACTAAAAAATGTCACGGAACACTGGCGAAAAAGACGGGAAGATAGCCAGATGCTCTCTGGGACAAATAGCTGCTGTACATAAGAGGGAAGGACAGAGTTAGAGAGTACCTTGTTCTGCTGCTCAACAGTGCACTGAAGGTCCATCTGGACCCGAGAGAGAAAAGGAGACGGTGTGAAGCAGGGAAGAAAGGATAAAAGCAAGGATGCAGAAGGCAGGCCTCCGCTCTCCGCGGGTTCTGTGGCTCGGTTCCCAGGCACTTACTGTAAAGGCAGGATCCCGCACTCGACCTTCCACCTTTGGCCTCTCGATCGGAAAATGGCTGAAGCTGGGGCGCACGCTGGCATAGTCCTGCGCGCTCCCCAAAACCCCGATCGGGACGCTCTGCCTCGGAGTCCAGGGGAGGGTGCGGCAAATCAAAACCTCCTCCTCGCCCCCACCCAGGCGACTCCCAAAAAGAGGGAATGCTGAAGTGGCATGGACTGGCACGGGGGCGGGCACGCTTCAGTTCTCAAAGGGAGAGAGAGACAGCTGAGAAGAGGAAAAACAAGCCCGGCTGTCGTGCGGATCTTTGTTTTGACAAAATATTTGAGAGAGGGAGTGTAAAGAGGGAGGGCGAGAAGAGGGGGAGGGACAGTGAAGAGAGGCAGGGGCAAGGAGAGAGAGAGGTGACCCCTCTAAGCCTCTTTTCTGCCGTGGCAGTCCTGCTAGTAAGCAGGGCTGGATAGATAGATACCACGGTACTGCAGGCTCTCCATTTGGACGCCACATCTATTCCAGATCTATTCTGACTGCTGGCCCCAGGGCATTAATGGGCTAATTTTAGCTGGTGTTTACCGTGGATTTAGGGGGACGCAGTGTGTGAATCAAGGGCGGAGTGAAAGTGAGCGGGGATGATCGGCGGGCCTGTCCGGACCTCACACGCTTGCTTACTCACAGTGCCGCACCCATCCTTCAAAGATAAAGTTCTCTCTGAAGGCAAAGAATTAGTCTCCAGTTCACCTAACCTGCATGTCTTTGGGCAGAAACCGGAGTATCTGGAGGAAACCCACGCGGACACGGGGAGAACATGCAAACTCCACACAGAAAGGTCCTCGGCCGGGATTCAAACTCGGTACCTCCTTGCTGCGAGGCGACAATGCTAACCAACGCATCCCATGCCGCTCTCGGCCCATTTCAGTACAGAATGTAGAGCGTCAAAAAAACCAAACAAACGGGTATTTCACTGGCACCGAGAGCACATTCGCACGTCTAGTCTCGAAACCCAGGAGCGATCGATTTGCTGGTCGTGGACTTACAGGGCGGAAATTAAGGTGCTTTAAGATGTCACCACTTGATCTTGCCCCTTTGGACTTTAAACAAACACATTCACAAATGATTTTCTGCGGTAGGTGGACATGCAACTAAGCTTGTTCGGTCATACCTGCAGATCCTGCCTTATCCAGAGTCTGGCCTGGGCCTCAATAGGGACAGAATGGTCTGTAATGGAGGAATATTTCTGCAGTGTCTGCACTGCAATCAGTTGATGTACAGTACAGGCCTTGAGGTAGAGCACCATGGGAACATGAACACGAGGGACGTCTACATTCTGTACTGCGGTGTACAGATAGAAACCATAACTTATGTCAGCAGCGCTGCAAAGACTTCAAACCATAAACCCTTTGAATAATGCAGGTGATACAAGTACGTCAAGCAACACATTCCTCTGTAGAAGGGTGCCGCGAAACCAGGGACGGGGAAATGGGCCGTCCTCGTAATCACGAAGATGCCCTAGTGTCAGGAAATCACAGAGGCCCTTTTTGATTGACAGCCACAACAATGATAGCTCCACCCAGCTGGAATGCACTGTATGGACTTGTCCTTTTTTTGCGAAACCTGCTCTTGGTTTTGTGGTTTAAATTTAGCTTGCTTTGTTTTTTTTAATTAACAGTTCTTTCAGCTACATGGACGAATATGAAAGTAATGCAGTAATTGGCATGACCAAAGTATAATTGTAGCTGGAGGTGGAGGCGTGTTGGGGTTAGTGGAAAATGGCGAAACCTAGAGCTTGCTTTCTGATCATCCCAGCAGTGAAGATTATGCATGCACTCAACAATAAAATTACGTTCGCATTCACAGTCGCGCACCGGTCAGCATTTTCAACCTCAAAACAGACGCCATAAACAGATCAACACGTATAAGTGTATAATGCACCTGGAACCAAAGTGAACTGTCAACTTACCAGGCTTTAATGGGGCACTTAAAATCTCAAGTTGAAAAGTACAGAATTATACTTTCATTGTTCAACATTCTTCATGACACAAACTTTAAGAGCACTTAGGACGTGACCAAGGTCGATACAAGGCCAGTGGTGCTAATGTAAATGAATACAGGCTATGCGGAACATAGATAGCCAGAGAGCGGTCTTTACACCCTGTTGCTGCTGTATTCCCTTCCCCTCATCGGCAGAGTCCACCTCACCCTTGAAGTTCAGAGCTATGTGGTGATGCAACCAACTGCAGGCACAGAATGAAATCAACAACAAAAACACACAAGGCTGAGCATATATGACAATTGGGGGGGAAAAAACCCAAGACTGGAGTTTGGACACAAAATCCAATGATAAATGACCTCATTACATTCTGCCATTTTCCATTTCCAGGGACATTATGTTACTGACCGACAGCTCTGTACTAGCTTTTAGAAAAACTTAGAACGAAGCCTGAGAAACTCCTTTCAATCCCAGTGAAGTGAAGACATGGAACACGAACGCTTCAGCGAGTCCTGAAAGGGCAGCTCTCCTTTATCTCAAGACCTTCATTCTTCCATGTATTTCATAGAGAATTACCGACTTATTTATCCTGTACATTCCCTCTGCATTGCCCTGCACTTATTCTACAGCTCTGACCTTTCAATTTGGCTTTTAATGAATTCTCAAAGTGTGGGAAATCTTAAACGGCAAATGTGCTGTTTTTCTAGCACCATGGAAAGAACGTATGGCTTGGAAGCAGAATTGAACCTGAAAAAATGTGCACATTACCAAAAGACTACCCTTTAGTCCAGAGTTCTTCAACTACTTCTTCATGGGAGGTGGTTTTTCTTTAAAAATCATAAAAAACGCAAAACCTTCTCTGCATTACACAAGTAACAATGTGATTTTAGTCCAAGCTATCACTGTGACAACACCCATCCCTGCTAGAAATTTATTTTAGGAAAAGATCTTATTTTTTTAACATTTCCTGAATGTGATAAATGTATATATTAAAAAATAACGTTTTCAACCTCCTACATAAGATGAGTTATGGCTGCAGAGCTGCTTACTGGGAAATAGGCTAATCGTTTAGCACAGCAAACAGCACTTCCTTGATGTGTGCAAAAAAAGCACGTTCATCTAGCCTGCTCCGGCTGGTCTGAGCATTCCTGCAACATGTGCATCGCAAAACGCCACCGCAAACACACATTAATCACAGAGCTGTAAAAATGGTTCTCCACACTCTTTTTGCAACACGTACCAACATTTCCTGCTAGTTTGGATAAAAATGTGCTTAGAAGCCGCAGGCTTGCGCAGCTCTTTAGCTGTACTACAGTGCATTGCTACCTTTCCTTTATTCTTTGTGTCAGTAGGCATTTTACACAGTCTTAGGCTAGCCCTTACGCACGCACGCACGCACACACATCAATCTCTGGTATTTCACCCTTTACTCTGTCAAAACAAAGTCCAAAGTCAAAGTCTAGGTCAAATGAATTATTTTTACTTTTACATCTTAAGTACTTGTATTTTTACGCTGTTCTAAAACTGACTCTCAAGTACAATGAAATAAATGCCTCAGGTTTTAGAATGGCCGACCTGTCAAGTGCCCAACTTGCCATACCACAGAGTACAGCACGAGGGTCACAAAGTGTTTTTCAGTGCTTAGGCCTACCTTTGTAGTTCAGACCTGCTCACAGTTCAAGCTGGAAAATAGGCACTCTCTTCTGACCTGTATGTTAAATCTACACATATCAGCATCAGGCACTATTTTTTAAGAATGCCCTCTCCAAAAAGCACAATTATCATAATCTATCCCTCCATTATAAGCTAGCAATCAACCTCCAAATTTGGTAACTGATTTCACTCATTTAAGAAAAGTGAGACAGCTGAAAGATGGAAATAACACTCTAGATGCACATGGGTTTGAGCTACCCCAGATTTTAATAGAAAGATATCAGTTCACCGAGTGCACTGGCTCAAACATCCATGAATTAGGGGTTATAGTTTGATCTTCATATAGGCAATGGTCAGTGTTACACAATGTCAGAATAAATCAGTCGGAGAAGCAAGGCTGGGCATGGTTTAGAAGTTTGAGACGTTGCAAACCTTCCAATGAGCCTCTGCTTCTTCTTCTCCAAGTGTGCGTTCAGCTAGATGATGTCACAATGCTTCCAGAACTTCAGCAAGGCTAAACCTACTTATATTTTGTAAGTATCTGAAATGCTTTACCTGGTAAACAACAGTAAAATTCCAGCAGACTACTGACAATTTCAAAAGAATGCCTATTCTCACCAATATTCAGAACACATTTCTTCTGACATGTCTATGATTTGGGTCGGTAACTGTTCCCAGTGACCTTCACGAGTGTTTTTAAATTTGACCAGCATCAAAAGGAGTTAGTGTGTCAGATATGAATCTGACACGGGTTTGAGGAGCACGCTTACGGCTTTAGTCTGCCAGCGGTTTAAAAAGCATGCAAATGTTGGCTGTTGGTGACTGAAGGAGTTTCACACAGCCACGGCTCTGAGCGGGCTGCGTCCGCACGGCGCGCTGTATTTCACAGCGTGTTACGATCTGCGCTCAAGTAATGTGGTGACCTTGAGGAGGCCGAACTGCAGCAGCCCGCAAGGTCTATTCTGTTCAGCCCCCCCCACACACACACCCCCACAGCGTCACAAGAACAATTAGCACAGACCATCCCTGGAGTGACCGGCATGTGAACAGACAGAAAACTAGCGCTGCAGCAAGTCATCCAACCGAACGAGTAAACAGATTGCCGAAAAAAATCCACTGGAATTTTGATGCGCCGATGAAGTCATTGAATATCCAAATGGCTTCCCCAAAGCTTACGTCAATGAAGAAGCGCTGCCGACAAAAAAAAGGCTTCCCTTATATGAACATAATTATTAGTTTGTTTTGGGCTGGAGGGGATGCAATAGAATTTAGGTCATGATGAAAGCCAACCCAAGTAATTCTTTGTGAGACCGGCACAGTTGTCAATTGTCCAGATCACTCATTGCGTCAATAAATAGTTTGGTGCCGTTCAGAAAGACTTAATGTTTTTATAGGGCATTTGATTATTCAGAAAAATAGTTATCGATAAATAGTTATCAATAAAATAATCAATAGCTGCAGCCTTACGGGAAACGGCCGAAAGGGCAAACAGGAGAATACTGATCAATCATCGGGAAAATGGTTCACGTGAACAAAATAAGTCAAAGCGTCACAGCCGAGCCTGTTAAGTGTAGCGCCACGGCAAGAGGCTCATTCCCCGTTTTGAGGGATTCTAATCAAACGTCTGTACTAAACCCCGCGCTCTGCTGTGACCCCCTTTCCCAGGTGCCCGGCCAATTAGAAGCCACCATGAATCACCCTGTGGCGGACCCCTGGGATGTAGAGGCCAGCCGCACATAAATCAACGGCAGCGCCAGGGCTAACCTGACACGTCGACGCGCGGCAGCCTAGTTCAAGGGCAAGGACGCCATCGTCCCTGCGGGCTTTTACACAACGTCGCGTCTGTCCACCTACTCTGCACTGCAGCCGGGATGCACGGCCCATTCGTGAACAGATGACGCTTAACCCGAACATCGGCGTGCCTCGCCACCGCGAAAACCCTCTAACCGGCCTAATCAAGCTGACCGCATGGATCACGGGGGGGTGTGGGGCGACACCCCCTTAAAAACGCAAACCGCCGCGGAGGAGCTCAGCGCGGCTGTGGGGACAGATTGAGGACAATTACTTTAACGGGCTAACCACTGCCCTCCAGCCTAACCGCATGAATGATGTCAGATTTAATTTGGCCTTTCTTTAAACACACCTTTTCAAAAACAGGCTCAACACAAAGCGCTCTTAAGAATAACTTTCCACCTGGCACTGGTAAACCACGCCAACAACTACTTGGGATAACATGTCGGGCAGAGACTGAAAAGGCAGATTAGAGGTGGTGGCTTTGGGCGCGTTGGATGGGGTTTGAATGCTTAGACAGTAACGTCATAAAGTACACACTGCCACAGCTCCTGGCCTCGCTCCTGACTCAGGAAGGAGGAGGATTAGGCAGGTATTCAACCACCGAGAAAAACGTTCCACGTCCAGTGTCTTATTTTGGCTTAAAGCACAGTCCGCGGCACAGTACAGCCTAATATTTTGTGTGTGTGTGTGTGTGTGTGTGTGTGTGTGTGTTTGTGCCAGGGAGGAGCAGAAAACAAAGTTCAAGCACGGGTCAATACATTAAAACTGCCAGAACAGCAGCATGGCCACACACATTCCCACAAATACAAGTTTTGCGTCTGCAACTTCTTCTCCTTCATTGTTGCTGAGTGTGTGATTATATTTTTTGTTTATGCTTTCCATTACAGCCCTTTCCTCTGCAAACAAAATAGGGGGTGAGGCTTTGAGGGGAAAATACAGGGACAAAAAAAAAAAAAAGAGAAAAAAGGTTTAACGTTTAATGTTAACTGAGAACAACTGAACAATGTCATAAAAAGCACTGAGGCTTTTAAGGACACCGAACAGCACGTTGTTTTCGAGGGATCTAGGGAGGCAGTGGTTTTGCCATTTGACCTGGACTCTGTTCTGCAACCGCTGGGCCGGTCACCCAGGAGCAAGGCAGGGTCAGAGAGGGGTCAGAGAGGGGTCAGCTCCAGGGTGAGAGCAAGAGGCACAGGAAGGGGATCCCTCCTGGGGCAGGGCCACGTCCAGCAGGTGACCAGTGCTAACTGAGGGGACCTGAAGCCATGCCTACCTGTGAGGAGGGAGTGATGGGAAACGGGTTTTAAGATGCTAACAAAAGTGAGGGGATGGGAATACTTTGGGTATTAGTCAGTGTGCTTGGGCGCATGCGTGTGAGGAGACGGGGAGCCAGCTCTCTGGACCCACAACCAGGGGGGTGAGGCGAGGCCCCTCTAAACACGCCCAAGTTTGGGTCGCGCAGAGACAGGCTGACGACACAGAATTATCTTGTCTAAAAGGACGAGCATGCGATCCTAAATGTGCTAGGAATAACACACGTGGACAAACTCCTGGTATGTCTAAATATTTAATAGATATTTTGGGTTTGCACATGGGATTAAGGAAGTGTTTATCGGATAACTTTTTTATACTTTCCTTTTCCGTGTGATGACAAAAAAATACACAGCCATGCATAACAAGTGAGCTCTCCTCTCAGTCACCTGGCCTATCCTTCCACGTGTGTTTGCGTGTGTATTCGCGCGCAGTCCCGAGGTGGAATATACACACATGAGAACACGGGTAGATGAGCACACAGCAGCCCAACATGTGCACAGCCACACATTACCTTTAAAGGACACGCAGCCGACCCAATCACTCCACGTCCGTCTCAACTCAACGCGTGTCGCATGAAACTGAACACACGGAATGCCTCAAAACGACCGTCTTGCACACAAGCGGGAGTAGAGTGCGCGGAGACATTCCTCGGCAAGATTTCAAAAGCCGCCCTTTATTTTGGGTACTTGATTTTACTGCATTCTGTATAATGGTTCATAACCACTCACATTCTAGGCACTAAATCAAAATCTAATGTTAGAAAGCACTGGCTGCTAGTAAACCAGCACACAAATCATTACAATCCAATGGGCCAGAAAAAACATTTACAAAAGGAGCTAATCTTTACTAAGTATACTTTGTGTACAGTTCGATTGCTGAAAGACAAACCGCAATGCAAGTCATTACACAAATTGTTCCGTCTCCACGCAATTCAAAATATGCAAAGAAGCCCGAGAAGCCACTTTTATCGTTTTGTTTTTATTCAAGAAATAAAATAGCTTTGCATCTTAGCTCAATAGCCTGAGCACACTTTTGATGAAAACAGCACGATGCCCATTAGGCAGGATTTAGTAAGATTATTCTGATACCTCGAGCCTACGTGCCCTGTCTGCAGTACATGGTATTAAAGGGTGACCTGGTCACAGACAACAAGCAGCCATTGACCACCGTACCGCACTGCAACTCCCAGTGCCTGAGTCAGAAACTCAAGAGCAATCTTCCATTTACAAGCCAAAAACATACATTTGTGAACACACTGCCATGTCACAGACCAAACAAAGGTATGATTAGAAACTGCGTGAGGGCCACTGGGGGGAGGGGCAAAGAGATGCAGAAGAGAATGCAGAATCTGTACACAGCTAAAAATCTCCCATGTGTCCCATCATTCGTAGTGTTCTAAGGTAGTCTAAAATAATCCAGCCTTTTTGGATAGCAAAAAAATAAAAATCAACATTAAGTCACAAAAGTGGGTGCCCTGCATAGCAACATCACCAAGAAGTATAGAAAGAGTTCTACTGGTGCTTATACTACACAAGTCCTAGACCCAAATTAAAGGTCAGGCGGCAGAAATACAGGCAAAGTCGGTTTATGTGTGCTGATTCCACACCAGGGAGTTCAGAGGAAAGCTTTGGTTAATAACATAAATGTGTAAGGGAAGACCAAAAGGCCTCCAAGTCAGTGCTTACAATGTCTTACAGGGTGATAGAAGTGAAGCCTACAAGCTGGGCCTGGAGAGCTGACTACCTCCTGAAAGCTGATCCATTTACTGTTACAGCAAAGAAACAGACAGGTACTCCGTCAACTTATAAAATGGAATGTAAATGTACAACTAAACCAGAAAGAAACACTCCATGGTCACAGAGATGGTAGTTTTCTTGTTTAAAAAATCTGGTTCCTGAAGAATCTGAGAATATAGGCTAAACCAAACCTTACAAAAGTCCCCAGTGCACACACAATTTCATTAGGATGGATCATGTTTGTGCAGAAAAAACAGAAGCAATTTTTTTTTTCTTCCAGAACCACTAATCCCCTTTTGTTCAACAGCCACTTAACACAAACCAGCATCAGATAACATATGCCTGAGAATAGACACACAAACAAACAGATGCAATACAACTCCTGCAGGCTACCATCCATGTACAAAACTGTCAAAGCTCTGCTTATACATTAGGCTGTAGTATACAGGATTATACAGATTATAGCAGCAATGAAAATAACACTTCGGTGATATATCAAAATATACTTTCATATTATAAGACTTGTATAACAAGCCTGTTATTTTGTATAAATGCGACATATTAAACAAATCATAAATCAGTCATTAGCGTGATGTCACGTCCATACAACATGAAGGACAGACGTAACAGCATCAAAACCAAGGTAAAATATCCATGCTGTAGAAAGGTCATTTACCCCAGTTGTAAGTGTAAATTTGTAACAGAAATATTCAATGGACAATATTTCCCTAAAAATATGTTACAAAACAAAATTATGGATTTGGACAAGGTGATCGTGTTCTCCCTGGAGTTGTCAAAATTGTATTTATATTTAGCTTTTATTTGTGAGGAATTTTACACGTGAAGGCACATTTGTTCCACGACACAACCGTCTTACGTAATAAAGAATGCATCTGTGTGCAGCAAGCGGGCTTAGCTACTGCTAAACATGTCAAATGGATGTTATTGTTGCCAAAGGCATCGGTAAATATAATTGCAGCTCAATCTCTGCATCGTCTATCTATGACATTCGACAAACAGTGGATTATTTCGCAAAGGTCACCACAAACATTTTAACACAAACGTGTTTTAAAAAATAAATAAAAATTTTAAAGTAATAAAACGCATGAGTCATAGCTACCTGCCGAATATGCCAAGACAGTGGCAGTAAATATTCCCAATCCAGTGACAATAATATGTGATAGCTAACGTTAGCTGGTCACCAATTACATCATGGCAGTCCAAGAACCGTATCCGTGGTTATCACCGTCCAGGGGTCTTAAACAAGCAGCTACATCCGGCCAGTATAGTAGCTAACTAACTTGCTAACTAGCATGATATCCAGCTACCATCTGTAGTCAATAACAGCTAGGTTAGCTAGTCGCAACATTAGCCATGTACAACTGCCTGTATCACCTACCTAACCCGAAACGTAATCGTTATCTAACGTTAGCTACCTTAGCTACAGGATACGCTGGCTCCTGGTTTATAACGTTATAATAGCTATATGTGCAAAACACACAGACCGGGAGACGTAGACATTAAATCAGACTCAATAAACTTCTCTAGCTAGCTAGCTATACAACAGTATGTTAACTTAGCTTTTAGAGGTGTACATTACCTAGACTATTACGGTTGAACTAAGTTAACTTCGCTAACATTTGAGTCAATTTTGTGGACACTTCAGGCTATGGAAAAACGTCCATCCAAATAATGAAGCTATTGCATGCTTACCCTCTGGGAGAGGCTTCCAGCGCTCGCTATAACTAACGTTACTGACAGTTGTGCTAACGTTACGCCTACTGCCTGTACAGCAAAGTTGCTAGCTAACGTAACATATTCTGGATAACATTGTTAACGTGACTGAATATAAACGTTAAGACAAGTCACCAGTTTGGTTTAATTACTAGCGTTAGCAAGTAACGCGATTTAACGTTAGTTGACCTTTTCAGCTTGCAATCTTGAAATGAACTGCAACGTTCGTTAGAATCGCTAGCTAGCTAGCTAACTTAGCCTACACGAAACCCAAGTTAGGTAACTTAGCAAGCTAACGTGTAGTGCTACAGTAGCTTGTACTAATCAGTTAGCTAGCTGACAACAATGTTAGCTGGTAGTTACATAGATAGTTAGGTTCGTTGAAACAAATGTCAAAAATAAACAGTTAACGTTTGGCCAGTTATCTAGACTAGCTAACGTTAGCGAAGACGACCAATTTCCGCACATCATTGGTGCTATTGCTAATTATCCAACAGCAAGGGCAAATATCACTCACCGGTTTATCAATCTTGGCCTTGGGTCTTCAGTCGGACAGTTCAACCCGAAGGACTGGCTTATTTATCTAGACTTAGCTAGGTAACTTAGTGCAAGAAAAAAAAACACTGAAGAGTCCAAACAAAACATACAGCTAGTGCTAGCTAAAGTATTGTGCTGATAACGCGATTAGCTAGCACTATACTGCTGTTGTTTGTGCCTAACCACGCTTAACTTACCTCTACACTCAATGAAGTTTAAAAGCATAGCATATGGCTAGCTAGTTGACGATAGCATCTTTGGAATGCAACCACAATTAACTTACAACAAGCATGCACACATTAGCAAATCAGATAGTCCTCCACTCCCGCAAGTCAAATTAATCAGCGAGACGCGCAGGCTATGAACGTAGCTACCATCAAGTTGGCACTCGCTAACGTTGGCTCATGGAACAGGTTCCAGCTCCGCCAGGAATATATCTAGCGTTAGCTAAGTTCGCTTGAAAAATGCAATGCAATTAAAATGTGTCACGTTAAACATCTGCAACCTAACGTTAGTTAGGGAGCCTAACGTACTCCTGTAATCACGCTGAACCGTCAAATCCGAGGCTGGCTAGCTGGTAATCAAGCTAAAAAAATAAATAAAAAAAAGTACCGTTAGCCAGTTAGCTAAACACCAATATTAGCAACATTAGCTATCTAAATAGTAAGCAAATCTTACCTAATTGTATCTGGCTATGGAATAACGCTGGTTAGCTATGTTTAGGGAGTCCCTAGCTAGCTAACTAGAGTCGTCGCCCTTCGCAAGCGTTGTCTTGGACGAGTCTTGCTGGCAATTGTGACACGCGTGAAGGTTGGGGGGCTATTTCTTGTTTTTGATGTTTTCTCTTCGGGCTCAATAGCTTCTGTTGGTCAGCGACACGAGTGCTCCAGCTGTCCCCTGCCCCGGGTCCTTGTTCCCGCCGTGTTCCCAATCCGATTTATCTTATTTAGCCCTGACTGACTGTCTATCCGTCTCGACAATTCAATAAAATCATCAAGCTACATCAGCTTTTTTGGGTTGTGGGAAAGGAAGGAGAGAAACTGGCATCTTTTTATCCGTGCATTTGTGCCTTTCTTGCCAAAGATAAATCAACGAAATTTCCCTTCAGAATTAATATGGCGGCGCACTGTAAGAGCCACACTCTATTCAGTCCCAAGTTGTGGTCCATGAACCACCTATTCGCGAACAACAAAACTCACATTAATTGGTCCTCTCACGCATAGTTTTTACAACGAAAAATCTACACATACGTTTGCTTATCAGGACATCGAGAACGAGGGTACACCAATACAGAAATTTAACAACCTAGGTGAGATAGTCGATGACGTTTATCTATGGTCGATGAGATAAGGCACAATTTCATCCCCTTTTAACCCAAATATTCGGTGGTTGGTATTGGCCCAGACTCCGGGGAGTCATTTTTAATATGTATCAACGAGAAAAACAACATTGAGAGAGAGAAAAGTTGAGATAAGAAGTGTATCTAGTGTTGTAATATTAACCGTGGTTGGACTGGATGATCATTTCATCAGCCCAAATGTGCTGCGACATAGTTTGTTGAGTTTATAAACGTGGATGTGCAAATTAATCTTCGTCGTTGAATACGTCTTGTAACTGTAATTACATTAACCTTGTAGATAACGTTAGTGTAATCAACCTTGTGGTGAATTGCTGTGAATCATGTTCCCAACTGAACTACAAATTAAATCACAGACCAACACTGAGGATGTAGCAACAGCGAATAACTGCAGATAGATATTTGATAGGTGCAGATGTGCAAAGTGGGAAGGCTGCAGTGTACAGTTTATCCAGACCTATCATTCTTGTCTTCTAATTGTATGGTGTCCGTTGCGTTTGCATTTGCATCGAGAATCTACCCGTTACTGTAGATCTAGATGCGTACTCTCATCCTAAATTCAGCCAATTAAAATACAGCGTGAAAGGACCTATTAAAATAAAAAAAATTTGCGGTTCGTGAGTATACTAGGATTAGCCTGTTGCTGTTGGATTGTGCGAAAACGCAACTTTTGGCCATTTCTTGTCTTCAATTCCAGTTGTACCAAAAATATATATGCATGGTGTATTGTTGTTGTTTTTTAATGGCTGTAATGAAATAAAAAATGAGGTTATCAATGCGTCAGTAATGTAAATATTCTTGGTGTCATGCTCATAAAATAGTTTTAAACAAGCATATTCAGACACAGTTCCTTTTTTGTTGCCAGTGTAAGATGCCATAGCTTAAATCAACAAGCAAAAGCGAGTTCCAGTTTTTTATATAGCTAGGCCTATTTTATTTTGCTGTAAACGAAACTTTCCCCGCCCATTTTCTGACATATGTATGAAGAAGGCGTGTGATTGGCAGCTTCCTCGCTTCATGGAGGCGATGCACCAATCGACGAGAATCTTCTTGGTAGTGGCCAGCAACGGACGTACACAATAACGATTTCAGGAAGTGATGTCGCTGTGATGCACGCCAGACGGTTTAGGAATATATTGGTGGATGTAAAAGGTTTTTCCTGCGGTTAAAGGGAATTAAGACAAACATTCTCACGTATATACTGAGTTAGCTATATCAGCTCATACAAGCTAAATGACAGCGGAGTGCAATCATGAATCTGGGGTGAGTGAAAACTGAATTTTATCTAGCTCCAAGGATTTTCTTCGTGTTTTGTTGAGATATCAGCTGATCGGGGTAGGTAGCTAACCTTAGACAATCAGACAGGCGGTTTTTATAGCAAGCTGGCCAGCCATGTTAGTTGACTAGCTAGCTCCAAGACTGGTGAATGCAATTTTGTAGGCTGTAACCAGGTAGTGTGCTGAGGTTTGATAATGGTCCTGAAATGCAGACATTGTTGGTTTCGTGGCTGTAATTGAAGTATATTTCATTTGGTCGATTTTTCACATCAGCAACACTAAGCTAACCACGTCCTATATCTACAGGATTACATCACTATCCGTGATCTTTTATCACACTGCTTTGGGGGTTCCAACACTCGAAGATCCCTTTCATGATTTAAAACCCAACACCACCAATCAATTGTGCTAGAAGCCATACCAGCTTCTCTGGCCTGGTGTTCTGTCCTCCAGTGCCAAATGGTAAGGCATGGGTATCAAACTTAAGACCCGAACGCCTACATTGGTGGAATTTTGTGTATTCCTTTTAATCAGCAACAGGCCTTGGAATCAAGATGCATGGACTCGTTAACCAACCAGTGACGTAAATTAATAACTTAGGACTGGAGTCTGGCACTCATAGGCTAAGGCATGGTGGAAAAACGCCCCCAGAGCCAACCAAAATACTTGCATTGAAAGTGGTGTTGTTCATACAGTAGGGGGCACTCTTCCCTCTGCCAAAATAAATACAACACATTGGTGGGGGCAAGGTGTTGGATGTCCCTTCTTTTGAGACGTTTAACTGTGATAATTAAAGGTAAAAAGGAGCCAACTGAATTATTTGCATTACTATATGTATATTATATTCTTAAAAATTAATCTGCGAAAAAACCTATTTTAAAATGGCTAAAAGTTTCATCAAAGTTAGGTTATAATCCTGTCAACACCTCCAGAAAATTTGGTCTTGGCTTTCTGAGTGGTTGCTGAGATATCATTACTTATCTGAAGTGGGCTCACATCACTAATTCCTTATAATGTTGTTGAACAGTAGTTAATAATCAGAAATAGCCAGGCATATGCAAAATTATAATGCACTACCTTTCTGATAGGCCCTTCTTGTTTGTTTGTATTTGTTTGGAGGAACCTACAAATTGCAAGGAACTAACAAGAAATGGCCCCTTGGAAACCAAAACCAAATATGAGAAAGAAAAGCAAAAAGGGTTCTAAAAGGTACCGACAGAGGATATCCACTCAGAGTTGCAACACAACTAAGACAAAAGTACAGAAAACCAAAACACAGGGAGATCATCAAAACGTGGAAGAAAGTCTCAGCCTCAAGGCAAAATCTCTACAAATGAAGCCCAGATTCTTAGAGTCTTACCATACAAACTGACCCGATTCAAACCAAATGAAGCCCAGACCCTTATAGTCTTACCATACAAACTGACCCGATTCAAACCAAATGAAGCCCAGATCCTTATAGTCTTACCATACAAACTGACCCGATTCAAACCAAATGAAGCCCAGACCCTTATAGTCTGACCATACAAACTGACCCAATGCAAACCAAACGAAAACGCATCATCCACTCAGGGAGGGCAGGAATGATCATCCAATCAGAGAGCGAGCAATCAAACTACTTGAAAAACTCAAAAAAGATATGAAATGGAATGACTTGGCAAAAAAAAATGCTCTAGCACTATACTCTCAATTTGTGCTCCTTCAGAGCCTTTGATACAAGGACTGTGTCTCTGCTTGACGTTGTGCATGTCCGTCCAGTTGCCCCCACCGGTTCAACCACCACTAGCACATCTTGGTGGTCCATCACAAGTGTATCAGGGCAGTATGGGGACGTGTACGATGGAGATGGTCCATGTGGATGCAGAAAGTTCAATCTTATTTCTCCAGTGCTGGGTATTGTCTCTTCAACACAGCCCAGCCACCAGTTATTATCATATACAACCACAACATAACCGTTGATGCTTGCAAAGTCGAGTGATTCCTGAAGTGAGCACATCCTTTCAATCCTGCTTTCGGAGTATGCTGAAAAGGGCCGGACATCCACTTTGTCAGTTGAGAGTGGACGGAAGCTGTGTAAGTTCTGAGTACCAGGAATTGTTCTTGGATATTGTGAGTGGATATTCTTGATATTGGATTGGGCAAATTCAAACAGCTGGCATGGATGGGTCATTGCAGACTAGCTCGGGCAGCAAGGCACTTGACTGTCCCTCCAACTCCATTAGATGGGCCTTTGCCGTGTGACATTGCAAAGAAGTGCCATTCTGCAGGTATACCATAAATCCACCTCATGATGGCAAAAGCTGATGGCATTTTTCAGGTTCTTGTACTGACCTGGACAACCATCTGAAAAGTAGATCATGTTCTTTGGACACCCAGTGGTCTTATTGAGGACAATCACCTTCAGCTTGTCTCTCCTTGTTTTGGTGCCTCATTTTATTTTCTGTGTTCTCCTCTGTGTTTCTTGGAACTCCCCTCTTCTTCTGATTGAGTCTATCACTTGATTAATTTGAGTCCTGGTTGGGGAGTAACTTCCTACAACTCAATGGAGCAAAGACAGAGGTGCTAATTGTAGCGGCCCAACCAGTCGCTGCCAGGGTTGCTGCCCACCTGGGGTCCCTTGAGGGAAATGTCCGTCCTCACCTGAGGAATCTGGGTGTCATCTTTGACCAGTCAATGCTTTTGGACAAACATATACTAAACCTCACTCGCACCTGTTTTTTTCACCTTAGAAATATCGCAAAACTCCGGTCCATCATATCCCACACTGAATTAGAAATGTCTGTTCATGCTTTCATCTCATCTAGACTTGATTACTGTAATTCTCTGTTTACCTGCCTCAACAAATCATCTGTCGACAAACTCCAACTTGTCCAAAATGCCGCTGCTAGACTGCTGACCAGGTCCAAGAAATCATGCCATATCACCCCCATCCTCGCCGCCCTGCACTGGCTCCCTCTGCAGTTCAGGATACATTTCAAGGTTTTGGTTCTCACACACCGCGCATGTCATGGTCTAGCCCCAGCCTACATCATGGACCTCATCCGCCCTTACACCAACAGCCGGTCATTACGATCAGCCGACCAGGAGCTCCTGATGGTGCCCAGGACCAGGCTGAAGACGAAAGGTGACCGAGCCTTTGGGGTGGCGGCCCCTAGGCTCTGGAATGCACTTCCCCTGGTCCTAAGAAACATTCCATCAGAGACTCTTTTTAAAAAACAGCTAAAGACACACCTGTTTAGGCAGGCGTTCGGACCTTCATAGGCTCTCACTATCTGACTGTTATTGTTTTATTCCTGTTTTAATATGTTTTTATTTTTTATATTTACTCATGGCTTGTAAAGCACCCTGTGCATCCGTGCTGGGAAGGGCGCTATATAAATAAAATTTACTTACTTACTTACTTACTTACTAATTTGTGGGCGGCCATAGGGTGTGTGACATGCACCCCCATGGTCACCTTTTACAAACCCTTTTGCCCCATTATTTTTGTTTGTGTGTTGGTTTTGTCAGTGTTTCTCGTTGGTTACCCTGGAGCGACTCATTCGGGGAATGTAACACACTTGACTCCTCAGTCAGGGGATGGACAATCAGCAGTAATTTGGACCACAAGGAGCATAATCTGAAGAGCCCAGAGCTACACATTTGGTTATGGGTTATTGCTGTTCTTGCAGGGTATTTGTTCTCCTGATAATAATGAAACCATTTGATGAGGTGTGTTACACAGTACAGCAACAATATAAGGAATCTGTGATATGAAACCATGCGATGCTACTTCAGATAAGTAATGATATCTCAGCAAGCACTCAAAAAGCCAATACCAAATTTTCTGGGGGTGTTGATGGGATTATAACCTTGAAAATTATAGCCAAATTAAAATATAGGTTTTTTTGCAGATAATGTTTTAAGAATATAATCAATCCTGACTCTTTTACCTTTCATTATTTGCAGAATATAGTACATGAATAAAAGATGGAACTGGACTATACCTTTTAATATACGAACCATTTATCTACGACCTATAATAATGGAGATACAGCAAGTCAAAATCATGGTTGCGCACTCAAACCTCGTTAGCCCATATCTTCCAGAGTAATGATCTGGAAGTGTAATTTTGGTTCAAGAGGTTTCTTATCAAACCAAATCAGCATGCCAAATCTCATTCAAATCTGTGTCGATGCGGTCAAAAAGCATGTTGAATTGACATCAGATTGTGCTGCATAGTTTCTTACATAATTTTTGGCAATATAAACTCCAAACCTTTTTCCTCCTTTTTGTTTTGCTTACATTACATTTGCTTATAGTTTTTTATTTCTCTTTTATGGGTACCGTTGGCACTCCACAGAATCAAACACTGCTCTTGTGTAGCTATTATGTCTCTTGTCTTGTGTGCGCTTCATTAAAAGGGTAAACTCTAGATAGCTGTTATCCGTGTACCTTTTCTGAAGCAGTGTGTGATGTCATGAGTCATGACCATTTTAATGTATTATGCAGGGATGGTCTGACATTCCAACTTGAGGATGGGAAGCCAAAGCTGATTTTGTCCACTTATGGTAGGTGACACTCCTCCTTTTGCTCTATTTATTAACCAAAAACCGTTGTGGGTTTTTAGGTAATACATTTACCAAAAAACAACATAGGCCTTAAATGTGAAAGGCTTATGTGTTTTTTTGGTTAATGTATTTCTGTTATGTCCATGAATTGTGTATCCATTCAAAGATGGGGTTTTCTTTCCATTGCAGGTGTACAGTCAA
The DNA here is from genome assembly GCA_029718625.1 of Synaphobranchus kaupii. Taxonomy (NCBI): domain Eukaryota; kingdom Metazoa; phylum Chordata; class Actinopteri; order Anguilliformes; family Synaphobranchidae; genus Synaphobranchus; species Synaphobranchus kaupii. The sequence continues at coordinate 93,711,680 of CM056380.1, forward strand.
AGAGTTCAAAGAAGGTATGATCTCGTTTTATCAATACTTCCGTTTGTGAGAATTATATAGCAAACGTATATAAAGTAACATTTTTATGCACAATATAACATGTTGTATATTAATATGCAAGACCTTAAGAAGGGTTACGTGGAGTATAAAAAAATTCCTTTGAGCTCCCTTAGTGTTTATGTGAAGAAATTTGTAGAAATGATTTTTTGTGAACAAAGACAAGAGAAAAGACTGTTGAGCAAAAAAAAGAAAGCTGATTATTTTCCCCCTTGTTTTGGGAATAGACAGTCACTAGAACCAGGCCTCAAAATGCCCTTAAGTCAAAGCAAGGTCCTGAAGAGCCAATGGTGGATCAGCCCCAGAGGGCCCAGGAAAAGCTGGCAGATTCAAAGAAATGGGTCGGCCCGGAGACGACAGCTGTCGGACGCAAGGAGCAGGCTGGTCCGAAAGCCCCGGGGAGGACCGCGTCGAAGGCCAACCCCAGTGTCAACGCCAACAGCAAGGCACATGCGCCGGTCAAAGCTCCATCCAGAGCGCAATCTGCCAAGAAGGCTGAGGCAAACAAGCAGGTCCCCAGCAGGGGTCCCTCAAAGGTCACAGCGGATGCCCTAAAAGAAAGCTTGGTGTGCCTGACGCAGGACCAGCTGCAACAGATCCTCAGTACCATCAGCCGGTCCTCAGGCAGCAGCCCACAGGACCAGGGCACCCGCAGCCGACCCGAACCGGGTGAGTACTCGCCGCCCCCTGCTGCCCTTTAGGCTCAAAGCAGGCGCCCCCCTGACAACGATTGGCGGTTATGAGGGAATTAATACAGTGGTGCGAAGTGGGCCACCTCTTACGCAAGCGTTTATTTCTCTTGTGCCAAATGCACCAGGGGAGGACTCGAAAGAGGACAGCCCCGTCAGTGAGGCAGCAACAGAGGGAACGGCCCATACGCTGCCTTCAAAAGCACTTCACTCTGCACGCAGTGACAAGAGCGGGAGGTCTCAGGATGAGAGGTGGGGCCTTGCCTGGAAAACCTCCGAGCCCCTTTATAAAGATGACACTATCTGGGCAGAGGAAAGCTGCGCCCAGGTGCTCTCAATTTTAACCAGTGTTGCTCTATTTCTATTGGCTAGGATGATTCCGAACGGGATGCCAGCTGGTCTCTTCAGCACTCTGGGAGAGAGAGAGAGGGAGAAGGAAGCTCTGGAGGCGAAGAGGGCGCAGTGGAAGAAGGGGCTAGGTAGAAGATACACACTCAGCATTTTGAGAAGAAAGGAGGAATAAACACCACAAATATAAGCACATATTGCCTACATCAGTGAAATAGTGCTATGTAGACACACAAACGCATACACATCCATTTATGCTGCGTATACACATACACACACACACACACAAGAGCCTCACTAAGCTGCATGACCTGACTGTAGCTAGTTATAGCATCCAGCTACTTTCAAGGTGCTTGTGATGCTCTGCCCTAATAGTTGCAAGTATATGAGCTTCATTTACACGTAGTGATATTTTCAGAGAAGACGCGGCATATAAAGGCAGCTGTAGCAAGGTAGCCAAACTAACACAGGGAGCACATGTGCTGTACAACCTTGACTTGGCAACAGTGTTCGAGTCCCTTCGGGCGAAAGACGGGCGGAGGGGAAATTTGCGACATCTTGAGTAACACTCCACATCCGACGTTTCCCGCACACATAGCTACACCACAGTCTGTCGCCCTCACAACATTTACAAAGGAATAAATAAATAATAGATTTTTTGGACTTTCGCCTTGATCTCTAGATATCAAAGCATGTTTTATTCATTCCTTCAGGTGTGCTTTTTGTTATTGCGCTCAAATTAATTCCCTGCATGGTTGCATTCCATATTCATCATTGGCATTTTGCCAGTACGCTATTCTTTAATTGACAGCATTATTTATTTATCGCGGGAAAGGTAATTCATAATGGAGTGTTAGGATTAGAGTTTGGTGGGGGGGGGGGGGTGGCTGTGAGCTGAAACACCGTGATAAATAGTAACTTTGCCGTCTCGTCTCTGTGTGGTCCAGATGAACAGATGGCTCACAGATTACACCAGAAAAAGATTGCAGCGTCATCTCTGGAATACAATCCCTGGACTCAACCTACTACTAGGGATCCCTCCAGGGCCACCTCAGAGGGTGCTGTAGGAAGGGTAGGCCAGATTTGGGTTCATGGTTGTGTTGCGGATAGCGCGAGGTGTGTTTTATTAGAGGACGCTGATGGCCGTGTGGCTCTGTGCAGGAGGACGAGGAGAGGGCGAGCAGGACAGTCTTAGGCCTGGAGGAACGAACGCGGTCCACAGCACAGAGCTACGGCAGCCAGCAAGACCTGCCCGCTGCCATACGCTGTGCTTTCATTCTGGGGGTACCAATAACTGCCTCTTTCTGTCTCTCACACACACACACACACACACACACACACACACAGACCTGCCCGCTGCCATATGCTCCGCTTCCATTCTGGGGGTACCAATAACTGCCTCTTTCTGTCTCTCTCACACACACACACACACACACACACAGACCTGCCCGCTGCCATATGCTCCGCTTCCATTCTGGGGGTACCAATAACTGCCTCTTTCTGTCTCTCTCACACACACACACAGACACACACACACACAGACCTGCCCGCTGCCATACGCTCCGCTTCCATTCTGGGGGTACCAATAACTGCCTCATTCTGTCTCTCTCACACACACACACACACAAACACACACAGACCCGCCCGCTGCCATATGTCTGGCCTGAGACTTAGAAATAGTACATTTTTACAAAGTCACTGTCAGAAAGCTATATAAAATATATGAAAAAAAGAATGACATCAGAAGTAAAACTAAAGGAAATTAAAAGTTTGTGTGTGTGTGTGTGTGTGTTTGCGTGCGTGCGTGTTTGCGTGTGTTTGCGTGCGTTTGCGTGCGATTGCGTGCGTGCTATAGAATGTGAGGCTCTAGGAGCACCTTGCTGACTGGATGTGTGCTGGTTTCAGGAGGCGTCTCCAGTGGAGCACCCTTTCAGTGCACAGAAGCAGGAGCAGCAGAGACGCTGGCTGCAGGACCTGGAGCAGCAGAGGGAGGAGAACAAGCTCCGCAGGCAACAGGAAAAACAGGAGCTCAGCCAGGTACCGTCAGAGCGCTAGCTACCACTGGCCTGGGCTGTCTGTGCCCTCACACGCCCACACACACATACACACACCGTCAGAGTGCTAGCCACCACTGGCCTGGGCTGTCTGTACCCTCACACGCCCACACACACACACACACACACACGTACACACACCGTCAGAGCGCTAGCTACCACTGGCCTGGGCTGTCTGCCCTCACACAAACGTGCACACATGCTCTCTCTCGCTGTCGCTCTCACACACACACACACACGCACGCACGCAGACACACACACACACTCACACACAAAACACTGATTCCTGAGTCCTGCCCCTCTCCACCAGACAGAGGACCACGAGCGCTGGGCCATGCACTTTGACTCCCTCCAGAAGAGGGCGCCCTCCCAGCCGGCCCTGGGTCCAGATCGGGGGGAGGCCGACACCCTGGCCCGCTCTGCCACCCACCAGCTGTCCTCCTCGGGCGCCCTCTCCGTGGCCTCGGAGGGAATGAGCCCTTTCGGAGGGGGCACCCCGGGCAGGGCGAGCGTGGACACCACCACAGGGATCGTCCCCAGGTCCAGGTCAGCTCCCCAGAACACACAAGAGCAGCAGGAATACACTGTGTGCGCACAGCAGTGACGGCGTATTTCAGGAGCGCTTAATGCCGGGTTCACACCATCTACTCGCGACAGCGACAAGATTCCATTCAAAGTCGACGGATAACGGCGACAAACAGCGGGAGGGGTGGAGTCAGTACACAGCGACAAATAGCCCGTATGTTTGTCTCTCTGAAATGTTGACTAGCAGTCAACTTTGTCGCACTACCGTCGCTCTAGATGGTTAAAAAAAAAAGTGACAGACGAACTCGCGTTCTTTTCTGTATTTTTGAAAAGCAGCTCATTGTCGCGGTCCACCCAGTCTGTACGGCTATAGGGATGTTATTAAACATGCGGCTTGTAACAGAATTGCCGAGACCGTTGGCATGTCTAGTGACTGTATTGGACTTTGAAATCAAGTGTTTACAAACGGAAGTTGTTGGCGTCGCGTCAAATGCGCTTACAATGCCCCCTTGTCGCTGCACGTGACCAAGTACAGCGTTTTTGTCGGTGTCGCTAGTTGATGGTGTGTACCCGGCGTAATGCTGGAATTTTCCCTCTCCAGCTACCTCCGCACCATGACATCTCTCCTGGACCCAGCCCAGATCGAGGACAGGGAGAGAAAGCGTCTCAAACAGCTGGAGCATCAGGTATAAACTGCTCTGCATAAGGGCTACCCAGTGGACCACTCAAACAAGTGCAGGCTGGGCCGTAGAACGTAGACAGTGCTAGTTAGTCAGAACAATTGGCTTCTTTGGGTTACCACTGCATCATCGCCTCCCTAGCTACTGACCAGATACGCACAGGTTACCTGGTTACCACTCATGCGCTATGCTCATAAATCGCCACAGGTCTCCGTTTAGCAGGGACAATGTGTGAGTTTAGATGAAAAATTCACTTGACATCTCAGATTTACTTTCCACAAAGGAACTACCTATAGAAGGATATTTGATGCAAATTTGCTATTTGGGTCATAAATACATTTTAAGAAAGTTGCATTCAAAGTTTGGTGCATTTGTGGCCCTATAGGTGCCTCCTTAAAGGTCCTGAAATCTTTTAACCATACATTACACAGACAACATCTTTATCTCTATAATTCGAATATAATTTTCTAAATTATGATGGTAATAAAATTTTTTACAGTAATTATTAAACTAGTAAATTATAAATATTGTTTCAAAATAAAATTTCTCAACTTTTCTTGAGAAAACAAACAAAATTAAATTATACAGCCAGATAATTTACTGAAGCAGCTCAGGTTATGTCCTTGCTCTAATGTACCATGGTAGAAGTGCCCCACACATCAAACCTGCAACGTCTTGAGTTGCAAGCCCAGTTCAGCTAACCCTTATACCCCAACCTGCTCATTACCTGTGACTGTCCCCATGGCAGCGTGCCATCGAGGCGCAGGTGGAGGAGAGGCGGAGGCAGCGGGGGATGGAGGAGGCACTGAGGAGGGCGGAGGAGCAGGAGGAGGAGCAGAGGCTGGCCCGGGAGAGGGATACACTGCAGGAGCAGTACCAGCTGGACGCCCTGCGCGAGAGGCAGAAGAAGGTAACATGAGTGTGATGCTACAGACATGATTAGCCACTCAGCACCCTGTGCACAGTTGAACAGTTAGACACTTAGCACCCTGCAAACAGTTGTACAGTTAGACACTTAGCACCCTGCAAACAGTTGAACAGTTAGACACTTAGCACCCTGCAAACAGTTGAACAGTTAGACACTCAGCACCCTGCAAACAGTTGTACAGTTAGACACTCAGCACCCTGTGCACAGTTGAACAGTTAGACACTTAGCACCCTGCAAACAGTTGAACAGTTAGACACTTAGCACCCTGCAAACAGTTGAACAGTTAGACACTCAGCACCCTGCAAACAGTTGTACAGTTAGACACTTAGCACCCTGCAAACAGTTGAACAGTTAGACACTTAGCACCCTGTGCACAGTTGAACAGTTAGACACTTAGCACCCTGCAAACAGTTGAACAGTTAGACACTTAGCACCCTGTGCACAGTTGAACAGTTAGACACTTAGCACCCTGCAAACAGTTGAACAGTTAGACACTTAGCACCCTGCAAACAGTTGAACAGTTAGACACTCAGCACCCTGTGCACAGTTGAACAGTTAGACACTTAGCACCCTGCAAACAGTTGAACAGTTAGACACTTAGCACCCTGCAAACAGTTGAACAGTTAGACACTCAGCACCCTGTGCACAGTTGAACAGTTAGACACTTAGCACCCTGCAAACAGTTGTACAGTTAGACACTTGGCACCCTGCAAACAGTTGTACAGTTAGACACTTAGCACCCTGCAAACAGTTGTACAGTTAAGACACTTGGCACCCTGCAAACAGTTGTACAGTTAGACACTTAGCAACCTGCAAACAGTTGTACAGTTAGACACTTAGCACCCTCCAAAACAGTTGTACAGTTAGACACTTAGCACCCTGCAAACAGTTGTACAGTTAGACACTTGGCACCCTGCAAACAGTTGTACAGTTAGACACTTAGCACCCTGCAAACAGTTGTACAGTTAGACACTTAGCACCCTGCAAACAGTTGTACAGTTAGACACTTAGCACCCTGCAAACAGTTGTACAGTTAGACACTTAGCACCCTGCAAACAGTTGTACACTTAGACACTTGGCACCCTGCAAACAGTTGTACAGTTAGACACTTAGCACCCTCCAAAACAGTTGTACAGTTAAGACACTCAGCACCCTGCGCACAGTTGTACAGTTAGACACTTAGCACCCTGCAAACAGTTATACAGTTAGACACTTAGCACCCTCCAAAACAGTTGTACAGTTAGACACTCAGCACCCTGCGCACAGTTGAACAGTTAAACACTCAGAACCCTGCAAACAGTTGTACAGTTAGACACTTAGCAACCTGCAAACAGTTGTACAGTTAGACACTTAGCACCCTCCAAAACAGTTGTACAGTTAGACACTTAGCACCCTGCAAACAGTTGTACAGTTAGACACTTGGCACCCTGCAAACAGTTGTACAGTTAGACACTTAGCACCCTGCAAACAGTTGTACAGTTAGACACTTAGCACCCTGCAAACAGTTGTACAGTTAGACACTTAGCACCCTCCAAAACAGTTGTACAGTTAGACACTTAGCACCCTGCAAACAGTTGTACAGTTAGACACTTAGCACCCTGCAAACAGTTGTACAGTTAGACACTTAGCACCCTCCAAAACAGTTGTACAGTTAGACACTCAGCACCCTGCGCACAGTTGAACAGTTAAACACTCAGAACCCTGCAAACAGTTGTAGTGTTAGACACTTGGCAACTTGCAAACAGTTGTACAGTTAGACAATTAGCACCCTGCAAACAGATGTGCAGTTAGACACTTAGCACCCTGCAAACAGTTGAACAGTTAGACACTTGGCACCCTGCAAACAGTTGTACAGTTAGACACTTAGCACCCTGTGCACAGTTGAACAGTTAGACACTTAGCACCCTGCAAACAGTTGAACAGTTAGACACTTAGCACCCTGCAAACAGTTGAACAGTTAGACACTCAGCACCCTGTGCACAGTTGAACAGTTAGACACTTAGCACCCTGCAAACAGTTGAACAGTTAGACACTTAGCACCCTGCAAACAGTTGAACAGTTAGACACTCAGCACCCTGTGCACAGTTGAACAGTTAGACACTTAGCACCCTGCAAACAGTTGTACAGTTAGACACTTGGCACCCTGCAAACAGTTGTACAGTTAGACACTTAGCACCCTGCAAACAGTTGTACAGTTAAGACACTTGGCACCCTGCAAACAGTTGTACAGTTAGACACTTAGCAACCTGCAAACAGTTGTACAGTTAGACACTTAGCACCCTCCAAAACAGTTGTACAGTTAGACACTTAGCACCCTGCAAACAGTTGTACAGTTAGACACTTGGCACCCTGCAAACAGTTGTACAGTTAGACACTTAGCACCCTGCAAACAGTTGTACAGTTAGACACTTAGCACCCTGCAAACAGTTGTACAGTTAGACACTTAGCACCCTGCAAACAGTTGTACAGTTAGACACTTAGCACCCTGCAAACAGTTGTACACTTAGACACTTGGCACCCTGCAAACAGTTGTACAGTTAGACACTTAGCACCCTCCAAAACAGTTGTACAGTTAAGACACTCAGCACCCTGCGCACAGTTGTACAGTTAGACACTTAGCACCCTGCAAACAGTTATACAGTTAGACACTTAGCACCCTCCAAAACAGTTGTACAGTTAGACACTCAGCACCCTGCGCACAGTTGAACAGTTAAACACTCAGAACCCTGCAAACAGTTGTACAGTTAGACACTTAGCAACCTGCAAACAGTTGTACAGTTAGACACTTAGCACCCTCCAAAACAGTTGTACAGTTAGACACTTAGCACCCTGCAAACAGTTGTACAGTTAGACACTTGGCACCCTGCAAACAGTTGTACAGTTAGACACTTAGCACCCTGCAAACAGTTGTACAGTTAGACACTTAGCACCCTGCAAACAGTTGTACAGTTAGACACTTAGCACCCTCCAAAACAGTTGTACAGTTAGACACTTAGCACCCTGCAAACAGTTGTACAGTTAGACACTTAGCACCCTGCAAACAGTTGTACAGTTAGACACTTAGCACCCTCCAAAACAGTTGTACAGTTAGACACTCAGCACCCTGCGCACAGTTGAACAGTTAAACACTCAGAACCCTGCAAACAGTTGTACAGTTAGACACTTGGCAACTTGCAAACAGTTGTACAGTTAGACAATTAGCACCCTGCAAACAGATGTGCAGTTAGACACTTAGCACCCTGCAAACAGTTGAACAGTTAGACACTTGGCACCCTGCAAACAGTTGTACAGTTACACTTAGCACCCTCCAAAACAGTTGTACAGTTACACTTAGCACCCTCCAAAACAGTTGTAGTTAGACACTTAGCACCCTGCAAACAGTTGTACAGTTAAGACACTTAGCACCCTCCAAAACAGTTGTACAGTTAGACACTCAGCACGCTGCACCCACTCAGCACCCTGCACCCACAGTTGAACAGTTACACTCATAACCCTGCAAACAGTTGTAGTTAGACACTTAGCACCCTGCAAACAGTTGTACAGTTAGACACTTGGCACCTTGCAAACAGTTGAACAGTTAGACACTTAGCACCCTGCAAACAGTTGTACAGTTAGACACTTGGCACCCTGCAAACAGTTGTACAGTTAGACACTTGGCACCCTGCAAACAGTTGAACAGTTAGACACTTAGCACCCTGCAAACAGTTGTACAGTTAGACACTTAGCACCCTGCAAACAGTTGAACAGTTAGACACTTAGCACCCTGCAAACAGTTGTACAGTTAGACACTTGGCACCTTGCAAACAGTTGAACAGTTAGACACTTAGCACCCTGCAAACAGTTGTACAGTTAGACACTTGGCACCTTGCAAACAGTTGAACAGTTAGACACTTAGCACCCTGCAAACAGTTGTACAGTTAGACACTTGGCACCCTGCAAACAGTTGTACAGTTAGACACTTGGCACCCTGCAAACAGTTGTACAGTTAGACACTTGGCACCCTGCAAACAGTTGTACAGTTAGACATTTGGCACCCTGCAAACACGGGGTTTCCCATCCCTGTTGAAAGGGCGAGGGAGAGGTCCTCTCTGACTGGTCCCTCTTGTGTGGGGGCGTGGCCTTTTCAGGAGCTGCACTCGCGGAAGACGGAGGAGCTGTACCTGAGCGTGCAGAGGGCCCAGCAGGAGGCAGCGAAGGACAAGCAGGAGCGGCGGATCCGCAAGCTGGCCAGGAGAGGCCATGACGTCTCCAAACTGCTGCAGTGCATGGAGGAGGAATCTCCCACGCCGTCGGGTGGGCTGAGATCCCAACCCTTACCTCCCATAATGCACCTCTTCCTGAACTTGACTCAATTCTAGTCTTTTTTTTCTCCAGGGCTCGACAGCAGAGGCACGAGCAGCCTGGCATTGGGCAGCGTGGGCATGGAGGTGGGGGCGGCAGCCAATGAGGGCGAGGATCTCCGCAGACCCTCTTCCAGAAGAGATGCTGCGGTGCAGACCGGTAACTGATAAAAGCTCCATTGCAGTTATGAACTGATTTATAGGCTTTTATTTTGAAATGCTTTTTGTTTAAGCGGCGCAACATCACAGTGTCTCCCTTATCTGGAGGCATGTAGCAGATGCTGTTATTAAGGGCGAATAAAGTACATCCAGATTTAAGCAAGGAGCAGAGCTAGGGCCAAGTCATTAGCATCTCAACCAGTAGTAGTTAATAAATAAACCTACAACATCAAGTCAGGCGTCACAGTAGGTATAAGAGGGAGATTGAGGATGGAGTGCTTTAAGTAGCAGATTGGCTTGAGGGTACAGTTTTCAAGAAATGTTCATAGTTCACCGTTAGTTGCCGTGTTAATGGATGTGCTTTCAGTTTGTAGCAGAACAGAGTGACTCTGCTGTCCTGACTGTTCTCGGGGTCCAAAGCAGAGAACAAGTGTAACATAAGCAGTCTTTGCACTGCTATACCGGTAAAGAATGCCGGATTTCAGCCGGGAAAAATGAAATGATGAATTTACACAAACGTTCTTTTAACCCCGTATTTGCTCTTTACACTGCTCCGAAGAACCAGCAGGTGACTATCATAATAGCCTAAAAGTTATATTTAGCCTATGTTTTAAAATGTATCAATAACAACTCACCAATTAAACCAGATCAGGGCATGGGAATAATGCTTCAGTCAATTTTTAGTCTACTAACATGTTTCTGCGCCAGTGACCAATAATATAGCAATATAGCAAGAAATTGAACGCAATCAAGTGGACAATACAACAAACTACTGCTAAGCTAATGTCCCAGAATCAAGAGAAAATTAAACTAACGCAATCATCGCTGTCTCTCCGCAGCGGCAGTAAATAACACAGTAATGTTATTAAAACCCTCTGCTGCAACGCGATTGCGATTTCTGTTGAAATTGTTGATACAAAGTAGCTCACGCGGACAGCTGACAGCTGATGGAATGTATGTGGCGCGTTACCATGGCAATTCACCGGCATTTCTGCAGCTTTACTTTACACAGAAGAAATACCGGGTCAGGTCGGACTTTTTACCTATGTCGTGAGGTGGGTCAGAGCAGAGTTATTTTAACCCTCCTTTGCTCCGGCTTGACATCTTTACACATAGATACCGGGTCAGCTCCACCAATTACCCGGTATTTATGCTCTGTGTAAAGATGGCCAAAGAGGAGGGGCTATTTAGGGAAGGGAAGGTAAGTGTCTCTCCGTGTCCTGGCACAGATGTTGGCAAACCAATCCTGGGCAGGGGAGCCGTGGCAGCAGCGGCGGCGCAGAGGAGCCAGACCCCAGACGTCCCGGCCGAGTACAGGCCCCCGGCCGGCGGGAGGAGGCACAGGCGGGAAGGCCCGGGTCTGGGGAAGGAGAACGTGAACATGCAGACGGAGGAGGAAGGAGAGGGTGCGGCAGGCGACCAGTATGAGGCCTTCGCCCGGCGGCCCAGGCAGGCCCAGAGGCCCGGGAAGAGGCCCGAGTGGAACACGCACAGGCCCGGTAAAGCCTTCGTCCCCGCCTCCGACCGCTACCCGCCGGGGCTGCGCAGGAACAGGCAGGACAGCCGGCTGCGCAGACAGATGGAGCTCCTGACGCTGGTTGAGAGGAACGCTCCGTACAGGCCCAGCCACAGGGAGCCACGCCCACCACCACAGGCCCAGCCCAGGGGCAAGCCCCTCCCACACAGACAGGTGAGACCAGAGAGAATGAGAATGTCAATGTACAGGTGCACAACCAGGGCCGATCCATTTCAGGATTTTGTGCAAACTTCTGCTCTTAATTATTGAAATTAGCTCAATCGTATCTTAATCTGACATTTGTATAAACACCAGCTATAGCCGCAGACTGCAAGTGTATCCTAAATATTTTACTATGCTCAAGTACAGGGGTGAAACAGCGTAGTTTATAGAGCTGTCAGAAAGCTCAAACGAAGGTCATTGGTTGGAACAAAACCAGCACGCAGACCATCCCTCCAGGACCGGAGTTGCGCACCCCTGGTTTAGATGAGAACAGGCCATTCAGCGGAATACTGTGGTGTCCAATCTTATCCGAAATGGGCCAGTGTGGGTGCAGGATTTTGTTTTAGCCCAGCACTAAGACACCTGATTCTAATTATCAAGCTCTTGAATTAAGACCATGATGATTAGTTAATTAGTAGAATCTGGTGTCTTAGAGTTCGGCTAAAACAAAAACCTGGACCCACACCAGCCCTTTTCAGATAAGATTGGATTGATACCTCTGGGAGGGGCATGCAAGTGAGAGAGACCTGGGTCAAGTACATATTTGAAATGCTTGGTTCCTGCCGCTGCACCACCTGCATAAGCAACCTATGGCTCCACCAGTGTGATTGTAGTTCATACACAAAACATTTTTTGGAGGTGTTTATTTCAATTTTTATTCAACCTTAGCTGGGTCAAATCCATATTTGAAATGCTTTCACTCATGCTGGTGTGCTCTTGTGTGTGTGTTCTTGTGTGAACAGCTGAAAATTATGTTTTCCATTCCCTTTGTCAGGAGGAACACATTTCCACAAGCCCTCCCCACTCTATGGCTGCCCATGTGGAAAAGAGGTTTGCCCCGCCCCTCACAAATCCTACCGTCTGGTGATAACCACAATAACCCAACCATGAAACATCACCTCGGCTCTGTGCAGAAATACTGCCAGCGTCAAACATCACCTCCACTCTGTGCAGAAATATTACCAGCGTCAAACATCACCTCCACTCTGTGCAGAAATATTACCAGCGTCAAACATCATCTCCACTCTGTGCATAAATACTGCCAGCGTCAAACATCACCTCCACTCTGTGCAGAAATATCACCAGCGTCAAACATCACCTCCACTCTGTGCATAAATACTGCCAGCGTCAAACATCACCTCCACTCTGTGCAGAAATATCACCAGCGTCAAACATCACCTCGGCTCTGTGCAGAAATATCACCAGCGTCAAACATCACCTCCACTCTGTGCATAAATACTGCCAGCGTCAAACATCACCTCCACTCTGTGCAGAAATATCACCAGCGTCAAACATCACCTCCACTCTGTGCAGAAATATCACCAGCGTCAAACATCACCTCCACTCTGTGCAGAAATATCACCAGCGTCAAACATCACCTCCACTCTGTGCAGAAATATTACCAGCGTCAAACATCACCTCCACTCTGTGCAGAAATATTACCAGTGTCAAACATCACCTCCACTCTGCAGAAATATTACCAGCGTCAAACATCACCTCCACTCTGTGCAGAAATATTACCAGCGTCAAACATCACCTCCACTCTGTGCAGAAATATTATCAGCATCAAACATCACCTCCACTCTGCAGAAATATTACCAGCGTCAAACATCACCTCCACTCTGTGCAGAAATATTACCAGCGTCAAACATCACTTCCACTCTGTGCAGAAATATTATCAGCATCAAACATCACCTCCACTCTGTGCATAAATACTGCCAGCGTCAAACATCACCTCCACTCTGTGCAGAAATACTGCCAGCGTCAAACATCACCTCCACTCTGTGCATAAATATTACCAGCGTCAAACATCACCTCCACTCTGTGCATAAATACTGCCAGTGTCAAACATCACCTCCACTCTGTGCAGAAATATCACCAGCGTCAAACATCACCTCCACTCTGTGCAGAAATATCACCAGCGTCAAACATCACCTCCACTCTGTGCAGAAATATCACCAGCGTCAAACATCACCTCCACTCTGCAGAAATATTATCAGCATCAAACATCACCTCCACTCTGTGCAGAAACATCACCTCCACTCTGTGCAGAAATATTACCAGTGTCAAACATCACCTCCACTCTGTGCAGAAATATTACCAGCGTCAAACATCACCTCCACTCTGTGCAGAAATATTACCAGCGTCAAACATCACCTCCACTCTGTGCAGAAATATTATCAGCGTCAAACATCACCTCCACTCTGTGCAGAAATATTACCAGCGTCAAACATCACCTCCACTCTGTGCAGAAATATTACCAGCGTCAAACATCACTTCCACTCTGTGCAGAAATATTATCAGCATCAAACATCACCTCCACTCTGTGCAGAAATATTATCAGCATCAAACATCACCTCCACTCTGTGCAGAAATATTACCAGCGTCAAACATCACCTCCACTCTGTGCAGAAATATTACCAGTGTCAAACATCACCTCCACTCTGTGCAGAAATATTACCAGCGTCAAACATCACCTCCACTCTGTGCAGAAATATTACCAGCGTCAAACATCACCTCCACTCTGTGCAGAAATATTATCAGCATCAAACATCACCTCCACTCTGTGCAGAAATATTACCAGCGTCAAACATCACCTCCACTCTGTGCAGAAATATTACCAGCGTCAAACATCACTTCCACTCTGTGCAGAAATATTATCAGCATCAAACATCACCTCCACTCTGTGCATAAATACTGCCAGCGTCAAACATCACCTCCACTCTGTGCAGAAATACTGCCAGCGTCAAACATCACCTCCACTCTGTGCATAAATATTACCAGCGTCAAACATCACCTCCACTCTGTGCATAAATACTGCCAGTGTCAAACAGCACCTCCACTCTGTGCAGGAATATCACCAGCGTCAAACATCACCTCCACTCTGCAGAAATATCACCAGCGTCAAACATCACCTCCACTCTGTGCAGAAATATCACCAGCGTCAAACATCACCTCCACTCTGTGCAGAAATATTACCAGCGTCAAACATCACCTCCACTCTGTGCAGAAATATTACCAGCGTCAAACATCACCTCCACTCTGTGCAGAAATATTATCAGCATCAAACATCACCTCCACTCTGTGCAGAAATATTACCAGCGTCAAACATCACCTCCACTCTGTGCAGAAATATTACCAGTGTCAAACATCACCTCCACTCTGTGCAGAAATATTACCAGCGTCAAACATCACCTCCACTCTGTGCAGAAATATTACCAGCGTCAAACATCACCTCCACTCTGTGCAGAAATATTATCAGCATCAAACATCACCTCCACTCTGTGCAGAAATATTACCAGCGTCAAACATCACCTCCACTCTGTGCAGAAATATTACCAGCGTCAAACATCACTTCCACTCTGTGCAGAAATATTATCAGCATCAAACATCACCTCCACTCTGTGCATAAATACTGCCAGCGTCAAACATCACCTCCACTCTGTGCAGAAATACTGCCAGCGTCAAACATCACCTCCACTCTGGGCAGAAATATTACCAGCGTCAAACATCACCTCCACTCTGTGCAGAAATATTATCAGCATCAAACATCACCTCCACTCTGTGCAGAAATATTACCAGCATCAAACATCACCTCCACTCTGTGCAGAAATACTGCCAGCGTCAAACATCACCTCCACTCTGTGCAGAAATATTGCCAGCGTCAAACATCACCTCCACTCTGTGCAGAAATATTATCAGCATCAAACATCACCTCCACTCTGCAGAAATATCACCAGCGTCAAACATCACCTCCACTCTGTGCAGAAATATCACCAGCGTCAAACATCACCTCCACTCTGTGCAGAAATATCACCAGCGTCAAACATCACCTCCACTCTGGGCAGAAATATCATCAGCATCAAACATCACCTCCACTCTGTGCAGAAATATTACCAGCATCAAACATCACCTCCACTCTGGGCAGAAATATCATCAGCGTCAAACATCACCTCCACTCTGTGCAGAAATATTACCAGCATCAAACATCACCTCCACTCTGGGCAGAAATATCATCAGCGTCAAACATCACCTCCACTCTGTGCAGAAATATTGCCAGCGTCAAACATCACCTCCACTCTGTGCAGAAATATTATCAGCATCAAACATCACCTCCACTCTGCAGAAATATCACCAGCGTCAAACATCACCTCCACTCTGTGCAGAAATATCACCAGCGTCAAACATCACCTCCACTCTGTGCAGAAATATCACCAGCGTCAAACATCACCTCCACTCTGGGCAGAAATATCATCAGCATCAAACATCACCTCCACTCTGTGCAGAAATATTACCAGCGTCAAACATCACCTCCACTCTGGGCAGAAATATCATCAGCGTCAAACATCACCTCCACTCTGTGCAGAAATATTACCAGCGTCAAACATCACCTCCACTCTGTGCAGAAATATTACCAGCGTCAAACATCACCTCCACTCTGTGCAGAAATATTACCAGCGTCAAACATCACCTCCACTCTGTGCAGAAATATTACCAGCGTCAAACATCACCTCCACTCTGTGCAGAAATATCATCAGCGTCAAACATCACCACTCTGTGCAGAAATATTATCAGCATCATACATCACCTTAATTGATAACATCACCAATAATTAATTGAAATCATACACTCATTAATGAACTTAGGCTCACTACTTATAATTAAAGAGATGACATTAAACTAGACTAGTTAATTTAAAATTACCAGTAGAGAGAGCCTGATGAGCCAGGCCCACGTTTTATGTACAGTGTCCTCCATAATGTTTGGGACAAAGAAATATTTTTTCTTCATTTGGCTCTGTTCTCAAGTTTAGATTTGTAACCTTTCATATGTGGTTAAAGTGCAGATTCTCAGCTTTTATTAAAGGGTATTTTTATACATTTTGTTTTCAGCATGTATAAATTACGGCACTTTTTATATATAGCACCCCCCCCCCCCCCCCACACACACACACACACACACAACCCATTAATATTTCATTAAGGTGAAAAGCAGAAAGAACAAGAGTCCAAATATTAGGGGCTTATCACCGCATTAAAATTTAGCAGTATTAAATTAGCCACTCTTAACTGAATAAAAGTCTTTTTTAATGTATCACATTTCATTTATCTGCAGTTTTCTGCCAGAAGTCCTCTCTCATTTTGGCCAGGATTGCTTTCTCTTTTACATAACCCTCAATGATGAGTTCTTGCTCTTTAAAGGTGAAAGATATGCCCTCTCAGTGTTGCCATAATTAAGTGATCTATAACCACAAAATAAAAACAACATAGGTTACATTGAGTTTTAAAAAATAGTGATTTTTTCCATTTCAATGTGTTATGGGACCCTGCAAAACACCTCGTCTATATAAGGAGTGTGATCCTGTTTTTGGCGTGCGATTCATCTCCCCTTTATAGCAGAGCGGGTGTGCGCAGTTATCCGAGATGATTCAATGCTACAGTGGGGTGCAAAAGTTAGGGCACCCCTGGTCAAAATGCATAAACATGACATTTCTTCACATTTGAAAGCAAGATTACTTTTTCTTTAAATTTTTTAGTTTCAAAATAATTTAAAAAAAGGAAAAATGCAAAAGTTTGGGAACCCTTTTGGATTATTATTTTACTTTTTAAAAAGATGATTACTAAGGCCCAGGCCCAGGTGATTTACTCGTTAGGGCTTCAATGAGTCAAATGAATTCCAGAGCTGAACTATTTATTCTGAAGTAACTCCATGCCTTCTAAAGCATCCGAATGGCTGTTCTGTCTGGTGTTAACAACCACGGATTCCTCTAACAGTTGTCCAAGGATGTCAGAATCAAGATAGTTCACTTCCATCAACAAGGAGAAGGCTACAAAAAACTCTCAATATTTCAAACTACCCATTTCCACTGTCAGAAGATGTTAGATAAATGGAACAGTTGAAGTGAAGGCAAGATCTGGAAGACCAAGAACAATTTCAGATGGAATGGCCCGAGACCTGGTGAGAAATGCTCAGAAGAACCCACACATCACTGCAAAAGAGCTGCAAAAAAGAGTAACAAAAACAGGTCTAGTTACACAGGACAACAATACAATGTACTTTAAACAACAACAATGACCTACTTGGCAGAGTTGCCAGAAAGAAGCCTTAAAACATCTGATGTATACAAAAGAAAACCTTGAGAAGCCTGAGGCCTTTTGGAACAATGGGCTTTGGACTGACAAAACCAAAATGGAACTTTTTGCCCACAACCAAAGAAGGTATGTTTGGAGAAAAAAGGGTGAAGCATTTGTAGAGAAGAACAAGGGCGGCAGTGTAGTATAATGGTTAAGGAACTGGACTTGTAACCGAAAGGTTGCAGGTTCGATTCCCAGGTAGGACACTGCCGTTGTACCCTTGAGCAAGGTACTTAACCTGAATTGCTTCAGTATATGTCCAGCTGTATAAATGGATACATGTAATAAGAAGTTGTGCAAGTCACTCCGGATAAGAGCGTCTGCTAAATGCCTATAAGATAATGTAATGGAACACCTTGCCAACTGTTAAGCATGGAGGTGGATCCATTATGCTTTGGGGTTGTTTGGCAGTCGGGGGCACAGGAAATATTGTGCAGGTGGAATTAAGAATGGATTCCACCAAATATCAAGAAATTCTAGAGGCTAATGTTCGAAGGTCAGTCCAGACATTGAAGTTGAAGAGAGGTTGGGTATTCCAGCAAGACAATGATCTGAAGCATACCTCAAAATCATCCATGAAGTACCTCCAGGAAAGATGGATGAAGGTTTTGGAAAACCGGCCATCACAGTCCCCAGACTTGAATATTATTGAAAATCTGTGGAGAGATCTCAAACATGCCGTGCATGCAAGGAGGCCGAAGAATATTTCCAAGCTAGAGGTGTTCTGCCAGGAAGAATGGGGGGAAAATTCCAAAAGCAAGAATTGAAAGACTCTTAGCTGGCTAAAGGAAGTGTTTGCAAGCTGTTATAGTTGCCCGAGGAGGAGTTACAAAGTACTAACTGACAGCGTTCCCAAACTTTTGCACAGGGCCTTTTTCCTTTTTTTAAAATTATTTTGAAACTGTAAAAATCTAAATAAAAAGTAATCTTGCTTTAAAATTTGAATAAATGTGCCATGTTTAACTTTGTAGCATTTAGAGGTCAGGTCAGCTTCTGTTCACTTAGATATTAATTGTAAAAGGCATTTTGACCAGGGGTGCCCAAATCTTTGCACTCCATTGTAGATTAACTTATCAAATGTAACCAACAGTCATGAAATGGAGTAAGCCCAAATTGAATTAATGAGAATTAGGGGCAAATTATCTTGGATTGTTTAAGTGATGTACGTGACACAGGGGCTGCGTCCCAATATTCTTCACTCCCCACATCCTTTCCTCCACTCCCCCACTACCACTCCTCTCCTACCCGGAAGTATGCAAAACTGCCTGAACGTTTCGAGTACAATTATTTGCATGTACAGTATACAATGTAACTGACGATGTGAAGCTGCCTTTTACACCTCTCACCACCAGGGGGTGCTCTCCTCCAGTCCCGGCGATAAAACACAAGCTTCAGCAGCAGGCCAAACTGCCCACCCAGCACTCCTCACAAGGGCCTGTAGAAGCCGAAGAGCGTCCCCCCTCCTCGCCCTTCGTCCCGTACGTGCGGACAGACGAGGTGTACCAGCTGGACCCCTTGGCGCCGGTCTCCAGGCCCCCAACGCAGGGGTCCCAGCAGCCAGCTCAACCAGGTAACGGCTCAACCAGGTAACGGCCCACTCAGGGATCCCAGTGCCCTTTATCCACACCACACCTTCAGTTTTAAATGCAAACAAGAATAGGAGGGCATTTGGATGGTTGCTGGCCCATCCTAACCATGTTTTTATTGGGAGTCTTTGAACCAGATGTTTAAAAAATAAAAATAATAATAATTGATTTGAACCGTGTCCAACCTTATGCTTTCAAACGTGATCTTTTGCTCTATTCTCCTGGCATATTGTAAGACCAGACAGGGTGTTTACGTGCCCTGATTGTCGATTTGAGCAGGGGGAAAAGATTAATGGCATGCCACTTAGTTCTGGTAGACAGAGGCCGTGTCTGAATCAGCACACTTGCCTACTATTGAGTATTTAAAAAGCTGTTAAGTACGCGACAGTTCTGAAAATTGAGTGTTCTTAATATCCCCGGATGATATACTTATTTCCGGGGTTTTGCTGATAATAGTATGGAGGATATTTTTTGTATACAGTATGCTAGTACACAGGAGGCAGGACACAGTAGATAGGGGGCTGATTCGGACACAGCCAGAGCGCGGCTTTCCCGCGCCGCTTGTGTACTTCACCTGTTCTGGTTTACCCTGCGCTGCGAGTGTACTTAATCTCCTCTGGCTCACCCTGCTCTACGGCGTGCTCAGGTGCTGACCTCGGCCGGCCCACTCCCCCTCCCTCCGACCGAGACCCTCTCCTGCACCCAGAGCTTCTGCGGAACAAGGAGAGACAGCAGGCTATCCTCAGGGGCTTGTGTGAGCTGCGTCAGGTAAGGACACTCCTCATCTGCTTATGGCCCTCTAGAGCACCATACCAGCTTCCCTGGCCAGACTGTACACTGAATAAGAAAACTTCATATACTTTATTTGAAATACTCAAACCATTCAGACCCCAGTAAAACCCCAGATTACTTGCCATTTTAAAAGAAACATCTACTGTATGGTCACCAGTGTTCAGAACGAAATTCTTTGTGCTTACCGTTTTGGGTGTTTAGCAAGCAACGTGCTCACTGGTTATCATTTAACTACTGCTTACAGGTTATACAAAGATACTAACAATTAATGAAAACTTTGGGGAATTAGTTACACAAACGAATGAGAATTCTAGAAAACCTGCAGATCGGTCAGTGACGTAACCGCTTGAATCTACATTAGGTCCACCTCACAAGTTTTTCGGTATCTCAAAAATGCCACAAATGTGAAACCATTACAACCAGCCGCATCAAATATACTGTATTTCTGACTGCTTGGCTCTAGGCTTACTGTATTAGTACATTGTTATTTTTCCATGAACACCCACCAGATTTGCCTGAAATGGTCATAACAGATGGACAGAACATCCTTGTTGGAAACAAACGCATGCGATTTAAATGCAATTTTCCTTTTAAGTATTGTAAAGGGCACCATTTCCCCTGGGAGTCCTCTGGCATCAATAATTTATTACATTTACAAGGCAGTTCTTCAAAGGATTTACCATTAGCGCACCCTGCTGGGAAATTTAGGTATCAACCCCAAGTAAATATTTTTTTCGGTTAAACTTTTCCAGAATTACAGCTGAATATATAACATCAGACATAGGAAAGGTCATTTTTTATGTCTGCATCCCGATGATTTATTTACTCCTTGTTAATGATTAATTAAACGGCCAGGACTCTCAATATAAAAAGATAATGTAATTAATACAGGTATGCTGATGGACGCTGTGTAGCCGAAATGTGTCCTATTGAAATTGAGTGCTGGCCATTTCCTTTTCTTATTGAATGTTCCCTGGGCTACAGCACCCGTAAGCTAATTTACAAGTCTTTTGCCTACTACTAACTGGAAATATGTCATTTGTTTTATTTAATTTTTTTCTATTACACTTCAGTAACATTGTTAATACAGCTAGCCAGCTAGTGTTCATTATCTGTACCGGTTTTGAATTCATGCGATTGCCAAGTGGTGTACGCATGGAGACAATTTTTAGTCTAGTTTATCGGCTGGATTCAAAGTTCAAAGCCAAAATAATGCAGCTGAACAAGCTCTCGGTTGACAAATTAGCATGTTGGCTCCGGCAGTCAACGAAACAGATGGTGTGGGCGAAGTTCAGGGCATGTTTGCCTGACATTCGATTTGTGTGTGTAAATTGACTTTCAGGGCCTGTTGCAGAAGCAGAGGGAACTGGAGACGGGACTGAACCCGTTACTGTTCAGACAGGAGGGCAGCCTCTCACCCCATTATCAGCACATGTGAACAGACAACCCCACTTTCTCTCACAGCGCAGGAGTAGGACAGACTGTGACATCCACGCATTGGTGCCAATCTGGAGTAGCTCCATTCCTTTACATGGCTAGTTTACTTGTGGTTTGGCAGTTATGGCATACTGTAGATACCACACAGTCTGCCCTAACCCACGTACCGGCACTATATTAACAGAATGAATGGCACTTTACTCAAGCTGGTCAACATACATTTGAACTTGGGATAGCACTGACAACAGAAACCTTTGCACAATGATTTTCTGTATGGGACAAGTCCAAAGCAGTGTTTAAGTTACTGTGTTTGTGTGTGTGTGTTTGTGTGTGTGTGTGTGTGTGCGTGAAAAATGTGTTTTGAATATTCCTTTGGTGTGAAATCTCATCATTGAATGTCCACAGGATGTAATTTACTTGAAGTCTGAGACTTGAAACTAACTGTACTACTGAACACGACCATCTGAACCACTATAATCATGTTTGTGGTACACGGATAATGAAGAAAAATAATTTTTAACAGTTTAATTTTGTTTAAATAAAAGCAAGTGATTATAATCAGCACTGTCCATCCACCAGTCCTTTTGAGTTGGGTTGTGTGAGGTCACATTCAAAGGGGAAGTAGTGAGTGATGTCACACCCAGGAAGAAATAAAGGAAACCCTTTCATATTGAAAATTACTTGCTAAAAATAATGCCAGCTTTCCGATCAAGAATAAATATGAATTAAATTTTTTTTTTTATTTTTTTTTATTTGAAATGGTATACACCAACTGTGGAAGTGTCCAACAGACAGGATCACATAGCCGGTGTCCTGTCAGTAGCTGACATACCTTTAATCTTGAGATCCCTTTGATGTGTTTGGTGTTTGCGATGCAGTCCGTCTTCCCCTCCAATGCTGTTTTTGAGTATAGGAAATTCAGCACAACTTCTACAAGTAAAAATGTGTTTAGAATAAAAAAAATCAGTAGCAGTAACCTAAGTGAAACATGCCGTTGAATTAAAAAGGTTTTTGTTTCCGAGTGAAGCTGTTAGTAATGCTTTAGTAATGCTTTCATTCTACCCTTCATATTAATCCACGTTCACTCCAGGCTTTTTGATTATGGTCTGATGATCACAATCAAAAAACGGGAAAAACAGTATGCTCACTATTTTGTTTATTCAGAACATGTTTTGAATGTTTTGAATAATGATTATATCACATTTGATTTGGAACTTCTTACCATTTCTGCATTACATGCCAACCGTGTGAAATGTGGCAGTTAGCTTCTCTTATTCCGGAGCGGATGTAGCCAAGAGAACGGATTTACAGAATTAAGTCAATAAAACCTAATAGGAACCATGGTTTGTGACCCATTTTTCGGTAGAACACAAAAAAAAAAAAAGTGAATTTCCCCAGTTTCCTAAAAGGAGATTTATTGTGGTTTTTGAAGGCCTAACTACTTGCCCCATTAAACCCAGTTGAAACACAGAAAAGCTGCGGTTAAAAGGTAAATGTCTCGATAATAAAGGTTTCAGTGAGGCTGTGCTATGCACAATTTTAAATTATGGGAAACAACCTTTCAATAAGGTCCAGGTTGAAAAATGGCAAACCAATCCTTTAATAACTAATTTAAACTAAAGGAATTAGATATGGATTGAATTTTTACAAATCTGCACAAAGTTATTGGATATGAAGAAATTGGGTTTGTCAGCTGCATGTGTAAACAGGGCATATTCATTTAATTCAGTCAAATTTGAGGACACATCCAGGCCTGTGTGCTCTTACATTAACTGAATGTTCAACAGAAAACCAAGAGGTTTGATACAGGCATGTTTTAATAGAAAGTTCCAACAATTTTGAACAACCTAGTATTAAAAAAAAAACAAACAAAAGAAATAAATTTAAAACCAGCAGCCGACAACGCCACCTGGTTGAGCTGTCTGAGGGTGAAAGTTGATGCATTGCACATCCCCCGCCCACCCCCACCCTCACCCCCCCCCCCCCTCCCCTACAGAGACTTGGAGAAAAAAAATAAAACATAACAAATAGATAACAAAAGAATCATTTAAAGGCAATAAAACAATCTTGGCAAATACAAATTTAGTGGTCTGAACAAGATTTTTGAAACATGAGGAGCATCCACCAGACAATAGGACACTGGGCTGGGCCTGTATCTTTTCACTTTTTTTCTATTTTTTTACTCTTCACTCTCTCACTGGTAGAAAACAAGGGATCACTTTAGTAATTTCTTTTTTTTTTTTTTTTTTTGCCATTTAAAGCGCTCTGAAGATTTAACTATGTACATTCAATGCTGGCTCACCAGCCGTTATAGCCATCTCTGTGAGTGCCATAGCCGTCCCCCGGGGACCAACGGCCCTCCCCCCAGGAGAGGTAGGTGTCCTGTGTAAAGTCTGTGTAGTAGCCGCTATGTTGGCCCCTTCCCCTGCCAAGGGGGAAGCCCCTAATGCAGGCCCCGCCCCTCAGCTCCCTGCAGCCCCTGGGTCTAGACCTGCCGAGAGGGAGTCCCCTGTAACCCATGGCAACGGCCCCAGCCCCGTTCCCCCACGTGCTGTCGAAAGGGATGGGACCCGGTCCGCCCCCCCGCCCCCTGCCGTTCACGCTGCCCGCCCCCTGGGGGTGGGGCAGCAGGCCTGAGCCCTGAGCGCCCCCTCTGGCCGAGGCCGGCGTTGGCGTTGGGGCCGTTGCCTTCTCCACGACCTTGCTGGGCACCGGTGTGAGGCTGCGCTGGCTACTGGGGGTGCTGCTGCCCCCGGGGTTGCTTGTTTTGGCTGCTCCCTGGGTGCTGAAGCTGGCCAAGCTGGGCGTAGCACCTCCCTGACTGTTGGGAGTCCCTGAGGCGCTGTTCCCGCTGCCGGGTGTAGGCGCCTTCCCCCGAGGGGTCTCCAGCGCGGGGACCAGCGCCCCGTCATCCTGGCTGGTGGGCGTGCCACAGGCGCTGCTGACCCCGCCCAGGTGACCCCAGCTGTGCTGCGCCGCGCCCGTGTCGCCCAGCGCCAGGTAGCAGGCCCCGCCGGTCGCCTGGGGGCCGAGGGCCGTGTTCCCGGGGACGTGGCTCGTCCCGTCCAGAGGCCCTCCGGGGCCGGGCAGGGAGGAAGGGAGGGTCACAGCCGAACGCAAGTCGTCCTGCCCGAGGGGCAGCGAGTGGCTGAGGCCCGGGGCCGCTTCCTGGAGAGCGCCGCATGGGGAGCCGGGGTACGCAGGGGGGCCCGTGTACATGGACGGGGCCTGGTAGGAGGACGTCTGCAGCGACAGCGGGCACAGGAAGCTCTGGTGGGGGTTCACTTTGAAGGCCCCCGGCGACGACCCGCCCACCTCATAATCCAGAGGCTGCCTTTGGCTGGAGGCCTTGAACTGCGAAATGGCCGACTTGAGCGCCTCAAAGTCCAGCGGCTTTGGCGTCTCGCCGGAGCTCGGCTGCAGAAAGGACATGTGCACCGACCTGTCCAGGACGTCCTGGTTGGGGAGGGGTGGCCGAAACTCCTGGGTCTGGGGCAGAGGGGGCTGTTGAGCCACGTCCTCTGCAGCCGTTTCCTGAATCTGGACACTGGGCTCCTCGATCACAGGGGCGTCGTCCTCAGAATCCAGAGACATGTCCTCCTCCTCCACACACTCGTCTTTCTGCACTGAGGGGGGGCAAGAGCACAGCATTATGGGTATCCCTCTGCATAAATCCAATCAGCTTATTGTGAGACTACACCCACTGTTGATACTGGTGCCTGTACACCCACATGGAAGTGAACCTGAGCCCTGCCGCAATACCACTCATAAGGCCCTTTACACAATATTCCACCTCCATGCCATGGAAACAAGTATTTTAATACTGACTGAGGCAAAGGTTTCAGCAACAACTAAGGGAATTCTTCCAATATAAAATACTTTTTCCAATTAGACTGTATGCATAGAATAAAAATAAATGACATAATAAAAAGGACACCAGTTAAGAAAGCAACTGTAAGCTTGTGGAATTTATAATATCAATCAGAAAACATCAATTTCTAAAATATGTTTTTATCTAAAATATGTTTAAAAAAAAGAACATTCTGGCCATGCTAATAAATAATTTAAACAAAATAAAGGAATTCAGAAGTAAAATAACGTGCAGCTTATTGAACATTTTGACGGGGGAGGAAAGCTCCGTTGTTTCTGGTAACGTTATCTCCTTCTGCAGCGATGTATGACCTCTGCCTTCCGCCATGGTACAATGAAAACTTCCTTTGTGTGTCTGTGCCTACTGAGGGTCAGAATAATAAGTGCTCTGCCCATGTCCGTAGCCGGTTATTACTCCTCTTCAGTTTTAGAGGCGGTTGACCAACGCTAAGGTGTAACAGCCGGTTATTACTCCTCTTCAGTTTTAGAGGCGGTTGACCAACGCTAAGGTGTAACAGCCGGTTATTACTCCTCTTCAGTTTTAGAGACGGTTAACAAACGCTAAGGTGTAACAGCCGGTTATTTCCATAACGAGTGATATAAATTTATGACAATTAAATAACCGTTAATGTTTTTTAAAATCGAGATATATAGTTATATCGATTATGGTCCCATCCCTAATGTAGGTTGGCCTTTGTCTAGTTTGGCATTTCCAAATGTCTGAAGATACGACGCACCTCTTCTTTGCTGTAGATGTAAATGTTAAAAATGCACACTTCCCTTCACTGCATTTTATGAAAAATACTAAATGCTGAAAGTACATTCAGGTAGCGGTTGTGCTTTTCTATGGTTTCCCCTGCATGGACGTGCTGCAGGCCAGAAGTGATCAGCAGTGCACTCATCTGGCAGAGTCCACTCACCTGTAGGGGGAGTCTGAGGAGAATGATTGTCAGAGTCACTCGACTCCTCTGTGTTGTCGTGGAAACCAATGAGGCTGTGGAAGCTGTTCATGACGTCGTCGATGTTTGCAATGACGATGCCATTGCTGGAGTAGTGCGGGAACATTTCAAACCGCCGCTCTGCCAATCAAACATCACAATTAACTCATACTGTACTGGCTGGCTGCCAATCAAACATTACACTGACCTCATACTGTACAGTATATTGCATGTACACGCATTTGAATTGCTGTTCATTGCTGGTCCCAGGTGTGGTGTGTAGCATGCAAATGAGCAGCTACCTGTGAGGAAGAGGATGTGGCGGTGCTGGGTGTGATGAGCCTGCAGTCGGATCAGGCAGTCCAGGTCGGGGGCATGGCGGGAGGGGGCGTCGCACTCGTGGTACGGTAGGAACTCGACCAGGTGCCTCTTCTGATAGGTGGTGAGGAGATTCAACAAGCCCAGTGCATCGCTGTTCAACCTGACACACACACACACAAACACAGTGTTAAGTGTTATAAGGAACAAAAGCCAAACTGGACAGAGCTGTCTGTGCTTGGTGAAGATTGACAATGTAATTTTAAGAATAATTTGTCCCACCATTTCTCCTAATTTGGAATGGCCAATTAGTGCTCAAGCTCATCAGCTGCAAACATGCGCTCGCTCCGTACAAACATGCGCTCGCTCCGTACAAACATGCGTTCTAACATGCGCTCGCTCCGCACAAACATGCGCTCGCTCCGCACAAACATGCGCTCGCTCCGCACAAACATGCGCTCGCTCCGCACAAACATGCGCTCGCTCCGCACAAACATGCGCTCGCTCCGCACAAACATGCGCTCGCTCCGCACAAACATGCGCTCGCTCCGTACAAACATGCGCTCGCTCCGTACAAACATGCGCTCGCTCCGTACAAACATGCGCTCGCTCCGCACAAACATGCGCTCGCTCCGTACAAACATGCGCTCTAACATACGCTCGCTCCGTACAAACATGCGCTCGCTCCGTACAAACATTCGCTCGCTCCGTACAAACATACGCTCGCTCCGTACAAACATGCGCTCGCTCCGTACAAACATGCGCTCGCTCCGTACAAACATGCGTTCTAACATGCGCTCGCTCCGCACAAACATGCGCTCGCTCCGCACAAACATGCGCTCGCTCCGCACAAACATGCGCTCGCTCCGCACAAACATGCGCTCGCTCCGCACAAACATGCGCTCGCTCCGCACAAACATGCGCTCGCTCCGCACAAACATGCGCTCGCTCCGCACAAACATGCGCTCGCTCCGCACAAACATGCGCTCGCTCCGCACAAACATGCGCTCGCTCCGTACAAACATGCGCTCGCTCCGTACAAACATGCGCTCGCTCCGTACAAACATGCGCTCGCTCCGTACAAACATGCGCTCGCTCCGCACAAACATGCGCTCGCTCCGTACAAACATGCGCTCGCTCCGTACAAACATGCGCTCGCTCCGTACAAACATGCGCTCGCTCCGTACAAACATGCGCTCGCTCCGCACAAACATGCGCTCGCTCCGTACAAACATGCGCTCTAACATACGCTCGCTCCGTACAAACATGCGCTCGCTCCGTACAAACAGTCGCTCGCTCCGTACAAACATACGCTCGCTCCGTACAAACATGCGCTCGCTCCGTACAAACATGCGTTCTAACATGCGCTCGCTCCGCACAAACATGCGCTCGCTCCGCACAAACATGCGCTCGCTCCGCACAAACATGCGCTCGCTCCGCACAAACATGCGCTCGCTCCGCACAAACATGCGCTCGCTCCGCACAAACATGCGCTCGCTCCGCACAAACATGCGCTCGCTCCGTACAAACATGCGCTCGCTCCGTACAAACATGCGCTCGCTCCGTACAAACATGCGCTCGCTCCGCACAAACATGCGCTCGCTCCGTACAAACATGCGCTCTAACATACGCTCGCTCCGTACAAACATGCGCTCGCTCCGTACAAACATTCGCTCGCTCCGTACAAACATACGCTCGCTCCATACAAACATGCGCTCGCTCCGTACAAACATACACTCTAACATACGCTCGCTCCGTACAAACATGCGCTCGCTCCGTACATACGCACGCTCTAACATGCGCTCGCTCCGTACAAACATACGCTCTAACATACGCTCGCTCCGTACAAACATACGCTCTAACATGCGCTCGCTCCGTACAAACATGCGCTCGCTCCGTACAAACATGCGCTCGCTCCGTACAAACATGCGCTCGCTCCGTACAAACATGCGCTCGCTCCGTACAAACATGCGCTCGCTCCGTACAAACATGCGCTCGCTCCGTACAAACATGCGCTCGCTCCGTACAAACATGCGCTCGCTCCGTACAAACATGCGCTCGCTCCGCACAAACATGCGCTCGCTCCGCACAAACATGCGCTCGCTCCGCACAAACATGCGCTCGCTCCGCACAAACATGCGCTCGCTCCGTACAAACATGCGCTCGCTCCGTACAAACATGCGCTCGCTCCGCACAAACATGCGGTCGCTCCGCACAAACATGCGCTCGCTCCGTACAAACATGCGCTCGCTCCGTACAAACATGCGCTCGCTCCGTACAAACATACGCTCTAACATGCGCTCGCTCCGTACAAACATACGCTCTAACATACGCTCGCTCCGTACAAACATGCGCTCGCTCCGTACAAACATGCGCTCGCTCCGTACAAACATGCGCTCGCTCCGTACAAACATGCGCTCGCTCCGTACAAACATGCGCTCGCTCCGTACAAACATACGCTCTAACATACGCTCGCTCCGTACATACACTCGCTCCGTACAAACATACGCTCTAACATACGCTCGCTCCGTACAAACATACGCTCTAACATACGCTCGCTCAGTACATACACTCGCTCCGTACAAACATACGCTCTAACATACGCTCGCTCCGTACAAACATACGCTCTAACATACGCTCGCTCTGTACAAACATACGCTCTAACATACGCTCGCTCCGTACAAACATACACTCTAACATACGCTCGATCCGTACATACACTCGCTCCGTACAAACATACCCTCTAACATACGCTCGCTCCGTACAAACATGCGCTCGCTCCGTACAAACATACGCTCGCTCCGTACAAACATGCGCTCGCTCCGTACAAACATACGCTCGCTCCGTACAAACATACGCTCGCTCCGTACAAACATACGCTCGCTCCGTACAAACATGCGCTCGCTCCGTACAAACATTCATCTGCTGCTTCTTTTCTCTCCTCAGCTTACACTGACATGGTGTCCACAGCACATGAATGTGTGGCTTTTTGTTGGCTGACGGTGGGCGTCACTGGTGAGGAATGAGACCTGAAAATCCCTCCCTCCCTGAGCGATGCTACAGTCAATTACGCACCGCCTGGCGGATCTGCCAGCTAGTGCTGCCATTGACATAACCAGATATGATTCCAGAAAGCACCCTCTTAATGCAAAACTAGTTTCAACCTGATTTATTTCTCAGGGAAAGCCTTGGGAATAGCTTTCCGCGCCCGCAACCAACTTCGTAGTGGTTCAGCGGGTTGTTAATGGGGATTGGATCTTTGCAGCGCGCTGTTAATGGGGATTGGATCGTTGTAGCGCGTAGTTAATGGGGATTGGATCTATGACTCAGCCGATATCACCTCCCCAGATCACTGTGTTCGTTCTCAATGCAGCGGCGCCCACTGACCTGCCCAGCTCCTTGAGCTTCTTCTGAGTCTTACAGTGGACCTTCCACTGCCACAGGGTCTCCGGGCTGCTCTGCTGCTCCAGCAACTTCAGGAAAGTGTGCAGCCTCTCTGCAGGGAACAAAGCACAAAAACCAGGTCATTCTCAAACCTGACGCCAATTCGCCACAGTGCTCGTGAGCACAAACACCAGGTCATTCTCCAAGCCAGCGCTAATTCGCCACAGGGCTCACGAGCACAAACACCAGGTCATTCTCCAACCCAGCGCTAACTCGCCACAGGGCTCAGGAGCACAAACACCAAGTCATTCTCCAACCCAGCGCTAAACTCACCACAGGGCTCACGAGCAGAAACACCAGGTCATTCTCCAACCCAGCGCTAACTCGCCACAGGGCTCACGAGCACAAACACCAAGTCATTCTCCAACCCAGCGCTAACTCGCCACAGGGCTCAGGAGCACAAACACCAGGTCATTGTCAAACCCAGCGCTAACTCGCCACAGGGCTCACAAGCAGAAACACCAGGTCATTCTCAAACCCAGCGCTAAACTCACCACAGGGCTCACGAGCAGAAACACCAGGTCATTCTCCAACCCAGCGCTAAACTCACCACAGGGCTCACGAGCAGAAACACCAGGCCATTCTCAAACCCAGCGCTAACTCACCACAGGGCTCAGGAGCACAAACACCAGGTCATTCTCCAACCCAGCGCTAACTCGCCACAGGGCTCAGGAGCACAAACACCAAGTCATTCTCCAACCCAGCGCTAAACTCACCACAGGGCTCACGAGCAGAAACACCAGGTCATTCTCAAACCCAGCGCTAACTCGCCACAGGGCTCACGAGCACAAACACCAGGTCATTCTCAAACCCAGCGCTAACTCGCCACAGGGCTCACGAGCAGAAACACCAGGTCATTCTCAAACCCAGCGCTAACTCACCACAGGGCTCAGGAGCACAAACACCAGGTCATTCTCCAACCCAGCGCTAACTCGCCACAGGGCTCAGGAGCACAAACACCAAGTCATTCTCCAACCCAGCGCTAAACTCACCACAGGGCTCACGAGCAGAAACACCAGGTCATTCTCCAACCCAGCGCTAACTCGCCACAGGGCTCAGGAGCACAAACACCAAGTCATTCTCCAACCCAGCGCTAAACTCACCACAGGGCTCACGAGCAGAAACACCAGGTCATTCTCAAACCCAGCGCTAACTCGCCACAGGGCTCACGAGCAGAAACACCAGACTGTAGGGAGGACATTCGGCTCGCTCCTTTTTAAAGGTATGATTAGTGTACCTAATTTACACTTGTGTTTGCACTGCCAGGTCGTTCTGTAACTGTTCTCAGGAAACCAGATGGCTGGGCTAATATAAACAATCCCCTGGTGCCCTGTAGCATTTTCCTGGTCAGATAGGCCAGAGGAACTGGCCAGAGGATTTAGGAAATGCTGTTTTACAGGGACAGGGATCCAAAAGACCAAGGCTGGGTACTTAAGAGAACTAAGTATTCATAATTATTAATGCATTAGTAACTTTGTCTTGGTCATCGTAGTTAAATTGTTTTACGATGCCTGACCATTACTCATTTAAGACTGCGGATGGAGCATCAACTTAAAATCCCTATAGTTTCAACATCGAGTCCTACCACTGCATTCCTTTCCCATTTAAATGGTTTAATGCAATCATCCATAGTCTGTGAGCCTGAAAATTACAGGCCGCAAAGATCAATGGTGGCCCATCAGTGTCTGTCCAGGACACATTACTGTATTGAGAACAGTCACCTATTCTTGCAGGCAAGCACTACTGGAGACGAGTTAGAGATTGTACTGAGTGAAATCCACAAGCTCCCCATTACGGAAAACTGAGCACTAGCTAATCAAATATTGATTAGTCGGCTACAGTAGCCGCTAAAATGTCTGAGATTGAAAACAGTTCATTAAAAGGCATTCCTTCCACTCAAGTTCCGTCTTGCCTTTTTCACGTTATATTGCCAAATATTTAATAATATTTAATTAAATGATAAACAGCGGCTTAAATCAGTACTACAGAGCTGGTTAACACCACAAACAGCAGCAACCATCTCACTCACACAACAGCAGCGCCACACTCCACTACCATCTCTCAAGCATCAGGAACAAGTGCAGCGTCTTGCATTAACTCATTCAAAGCCAGAGTGCTCTGGAGCACTAAGCCTCAGCAGTGCCTAGCCAATATGGCTGCTGACATTCAGCATTTTTTGATTGATCCTGTCAATGTGCAAACTTCTAATAAGACACATTATTTTACCTATTGAACAGAATTATTTGTTAATGAGGATAGGTGGCACTAGATGGCACACCTGCTGGTTCAGTTCACTATTAGAGCAATGTCAAACAATATTGATGGTAATATAAATTATTTATTTTCAGTGCTTTTCAGTTTGGTGAACAGGACTCTTACATTGGTGATATGTAATAGTGAAAACAGTTTTCCATCAGCTCTTGCATATCTATAAATATGCAATAATGAACAGTAAACTACCACTGGTAATTTGTATATGTATGTAAAAATGAGCTGGCCGCGTGAGTTACGTTCCATCAACGGTTTCAACAGAAACCGTTCAACAAAACAGTTATCCTCAGGCAAAAATTAACATGGCGCAGAAACGTGTTGGTAGCCTACAAATGGACTGAGACGCGTTATTCACACGCCCCGCTGTTGGTTTAGGTGATCTGTTGTTCTAGATGAATTTTAAAACATAGGCTATCTATAACTATTGCCATCTAGAACCATGTATAAAAAAAATAATAATAAAAGGGCAAATGCCGGTAAAAGGCGGTAAAAGAATGTTAGTGTAAATTGGTCATAGTTTTGTCGACTTATGTTGCCACGGCACTGAATGAGTTAGAGTTTCAGATGTCTGTGGTCTCAGGTATACAAATTTAGCCCATTGTTTAAGGACGAGACATATCCCTAAGGTAACTCGTTGTTATAGAAACCGCCTATAACAACTTGTTCACCATTGTTTAGATGTGGCCTACCTTGTGGATTTCTAGGCAACGCGCCATAACTGAATTGTATTATGCCATGGAGAATAAACATTAGTAAATAAAAATGATTTGATAGAAATAAAAGCTCAAATTGAATTTAATGCTGAAAAGAAAAATCAACAGTGACATCCAGTGGTTAAGAAATAACAGTGACTAACATTACAGAGAACGTGAAGCGTTCAAATGTGGGAGACAATGACATTCATTGTGAAACTGGGTAGTGTGTAGAAAGCAGGAGTAAGGTAATACCTGGGATTACACGTTCGGGCAGTAGGCTAGATCTGGGTTGTACAGACAGTAAAATGTAGTTGGCCAGTTTCAGCTACAATTAGGATTAGCCTACATCACCAGAATTTGCAGCAGTTCCTGTGGTAAATCACTTGTTTACTTAAATACCAGGTTGGAATTCCAAGGTGTGCCAAGAGTTACTCCAATGTTCAGCTAAATCGAGCCTAAAATCTTGTAAAATCTTAAAAAGTATGGGTTTAGAAAATATAAGCAAATGGGTGCACAAAAGTTTGTTTGAGAAGTAGTTTACAAGCAAATAATCTGTAAATGCAATTTTATAAAGAAAGTGAATGCTCCAACACACACACAAAAAAAAAATTTAAAAAAAATAAAACTCAGCTGCTCTCACATGTTTGATCTGTACTTGGTTTATACTCACCGTGAGTGATGACATCTGGGTCGAGGATTAAGATTTACCGTGAGTGATCAAGTCTGGCTTGAGGATTAAGACTTACCGTGAGTGATGAAGTCTGGGTTGAGGACAAACTCGTCGGACACAATGAAGCCGCCCGACACAAACAGTTCATTGTAGGTGTGGTTCTTCACATCGTCCAGGCTGTCCACTCCAGCAAAGCTCACCGACGGCAACTTTTTCAGAGACACCAGTGCGGGGATCTGCCGCAAAGCACAACGAACCAGCATCAGCACGAGGAAAAGCATGATTGCCTGGGATGTAAGAGTTCCACAGACAGAAGCCCTTTTCATACATGGAACCCACAACATTGGCAGGTTCAATTATCCGGGTTAGGTAGTGTACAGGGAACCGTTTACACAAGAGAACTATCAACTATCATTATCCGTTTTAGATTAACATTATAGCCTACTACCCTTGTTGGTTTTAACTGCTAGCGCCAGGCAGCTAGCTACCATTTGATTACATTGCCATCTAGCGCTAGTTGGAATTGGAATATTTCTTGCTCACCTGCCACGCTAACATTTTATGCGCTCAATGGCTGTTTTATACTTCTGTGGATTAAAATGTACAGCAGGTTGCCAGTAAGAGTTAGTGACTTCGCTGGAAAAGGATTCTCCAAGCTACAATGAAGAATGGTAACGTTAGCCGTCTAGCCATCGTTCATAGCTAACGTTAGTCTACATGCATATCAAACACAGGTCACAGCCATGAACATAAGACTAATCACACCACCCAGTGTGCAAAAGCCAGAATCTACACATCTAGATGGTTGGAAATCTAGGCTGAGAGACGTTTTGATAAACGGCTTAGGTTAACCCCAATATAGCTCAGGTCTAGCATTTTTGATGCTTCTGCTCACACTACGTTCAACAATGTACCATCAGCGCAGGCTGTGATAGAATCGGGAAACCGTTCACGGGGGCGGAGTTTTGACCGAGAGCAACTAGCGAGGCGGTGTCATGCTTTGGGTTGGGATTGCAGTTCTCCTTTGTGGACACTAGATGGGGTTTCAAATATATTGCTTCTTTAAACAAAAAAAAAACTACTTTCATGATTGACAGGCCCCCTCAACACAGTAAGCGTTATCTGAATGCTTAACATTTGTGCAGCTTGAAATTTCAAGCACAGAATGCTACAAAAATGAAAAAAGCGTCTACACAAATCTTGGTCCTGGTGAGCTCTGAAACAAGGAAATCCACACATTCATGGAACTCTCTCATCCCTGTTTTAATATAGACCTAGCCTTGTGTATTCTTGTAGATTAGCATTTGCGTACACTACTCTATTCGCCAGGTCCCCTTAGAAAAATACTTCAACCCCTAATGTTTATTTTTCTCCTGGGTAAATAAGATGCAAATAAAATTTGATTAAATAAAGCTCTCCCAGTAGACCCACAGCGACGGACGCACCTTGTGGACGTGAGCTGCGATGTCCTCGTTTTGAATGATTATCAGCAGCTTGTCCAAGTTGTTCTTGCTCTCGAGGAAGGCCTGAGGGTTGCACTCCACATTTCCCAGCCTTATCAGGTACTCCTGGGCACAACAAAGAGAGGAGCAGGACAACATTGTAATGAACAGCCTTCATAACCATTCTGACTGCTGCCTTTAGTGTTTAGCATAGATATACAGGCCGTCGTTCAAACCATAAAATACAAATGCAAACGTGATGAATACTCGCAATGAATACTTCTGAAATCAGATGCTTTTAGTAAGAGGTTCGCCATATTATCCCAAACCCAGGCAATTAATTACCAAGTTTCTTTGAGGTTCACTGAGGACAAAGGCAGTCTAGCATTCTCGTGGATTTTATTTGCAGACACCACATGCAAATGTAATCAATGCCTGTGGTAAACGGGCTCGTACATTTTGCTTGTAGACATTTAATGAAAGGCATTTAATGAAAGGCAACATTTGCACTGCAACGAACCCGCTATTATAAATAAACTCTGGACATTATTGACGTTAATTAAAATTGAGTGAAGCACTGAATCTGGCAGGGAAAGGATGCGGTCCCCACATGCTGCTTCTCTGTTCGGCTTTGTGTGGGTGGAGTTAGGACGTGCTTTTGACAAGGACATTGCTCACGGCTAACCTCGTTCCAATAAAACCAGCGGTGGGCTGGCCTTTTTTTGCAAACGATTCATTCTTTTTAAAGCACATTTTTAGTTGAAAGAAATGAACGTCATCACCACCATTCATGTAATGATTTGTTCATTTTGTTCATTCATCTGACTACTAACAGATGGATGCTCTTTGAATAATATGTATTTGAGAGTCAATATGAACACGTAGGATTAAGGAATAGCTCTGAGTGGGACGGGGTTGCATTTATTAAAAATCTCATTGGCTGAAAGCACACCCCCACTCACAGTGAACTGATCAGTGTATCCAGTTCTGAAATGAAAGAAAACTGAACAGAGTTGCTGTGGTCATGATTGAGTTGTTAGTAATATGGTTTTAATGACTGGCATATGTATCAATATTTTCACATCTCGCAGTGCTGTCAAATATTGTGTTATTTTGATTTAAAATTAAAATAAAATGCTCTTTTTCACTGCATAATATAATATTAATAAAAATATCTTCAATGGTAGATGATATTTTCAAAACATGTTAAACTCCACTAAAACAGATTTTGCAATGTGTTATCAAAGTCAGGCAAATGAAACCAAAATAAAATTTCTTTAAAAATATAAATGTCTCAATGGTGTGATTTAATGTTTGTTAATATGTGTGTTATTATTGTGCTTTTTAATTGGTGCAGAGTGTGGGAGGGGGTGAAGGCATACAGTTCTGAGGCAGTGCGCTTTTCGAGTGCCTGCTGGCGATACCTTTATTTCGACGCAGACTTCGCTCTCCTCCTCCTGAGAGTGGATGTAGAACTTGACAGCGTTCTTCTGCACGTCCTTGATGATCTCCACAAGGCTGCTGAACACCTCGGGCTTCAGCTGGCTAATGAGGCAGCTGATGGAGGCGGGGCCAGAGTCTGGGGCGGGAGGGGCTTCAGCCAGCAGTGGCACGTGGTGCCTTCCGTCTGGCTCCAGCTCCGAGGCGGCCCTGGCTCCCGACGGAACGCCCCCATCTTGTCGGGGCGTCCTCCTGTGGCCCCCCTGCGATTTTGGGGTCAGTGGGGCCGCTTCCTTAATGGTGCCGAGGCGAGGTAGACTGTGAGAGGACTGTCTGTGGGGCGGGGAGGCCCGCGATTTGACAGGCAAGGGGGCAGTGCAAGGGGAAGAGGAGGGACCAGCTGCTGGGCCAATGGCAGGGGCAAGAGAAAAGTGGGCTGGGGCCAGGTTAGACTGAGGAGCAGATATTGTTGCTGGGGCAGGAGCAGGTACCAGGGCAGGCACAGGGGTAAGACAAGGAATATGAGCAGGTACAGGGGCATGAGTAGAGGTGTTAGCAGGCACAGGGGCAAGAGTAGGTGTGAGAGCAGGTATAGGGGCAAGAGTAGGGGTGTGAGCAGGTACAGGGGCAAGAGTAGGGGTGTGAGCAGGTACATGGGCAAGAGTAGGGGTGTGAGCAGGTACAGGGGCATACGTAGGGGCATTGGTCGGTGTGTGAGCAGAAACAGGGACAAGAGTAGGGGTGTGAGCAGGCACAGGGGCAAGTGTAGGTGTGTGAGCAGGGACAGGGGCAACAGGAGGGGTGTGAGCAGGTGCAAGAGTAGAGGTGTGAGCAGGTACAGGGGCATACGTAGGGGCATGGGTCGGTGTGTGAGCAGGTACAGGGGCATACGTAGGGGCATGGGTCGGTGTGTGAGCAGGTACAGGGGCATACGTAGGGGTGTGAGCAGAAACAGGTGCAAGAGTAGAGGTGTGAGCAGGTACAGGGGCATACGTAGGGGCATGGGTCGGTGTGTGAGCAGGGACAGGGGCAAGAGTAGAGGTGTGAGCAGGTACAGGGGCATACGTAGGGGCATGGGTCGGTGTGTGAGCAGGTACAGGGGCAAGAGTAGAGGTGTGAGCAGGTACAGGGGCATACGTAGGGGCATGGGTCGGTGTGTGAGCAGAAACAGGGGCAACAGGAGGGGTGTGAGCAGGAGCTGAGGAAGGTAACAGATGCAGAGGATCTGTAGCGGTGCTGCTCAGACCCTGCTCAGGGTGTACGAGGCCGTTCATCTGTTCACACAGCGTAGTGACGTAGCCGTGGACGGGGAAGGAGCTGGTGTAGTGTGAGATGTACTCTGAGAAGGCCACGCCCGGAGCCCACAGCTGCTGGTGCTGCTCCAGCGGGATGGGCGTCGGCTCGGGGTTGTAGCTGACCTGCCCCTCCCGCAGAATATCCCGCATCCCCACCGAAAAATGGCCCAGCGCCTCGTCAATGATGTTGTCCAACGTGATGGGGGTGACCTCCCGGCTCGACCCCGATGCTCCTCCCATCGGCGCCGCCGCCTCCTCCTGCTCCATCTCCTCTTCATCCCCTCCCACCTCCAGGTAAGCGTCCTCCAGCGACTGGGAGAGGGAACTGTGCGATTTCTCAGGAGTGTTGTGGGCGGACACCGTGGGGTTGTGCAGGAAACGGGGGTCTTGGGGGTTGTCCTCTTCTCTGAGGCAGTACTTCTCTGACTTTATACCTGCGGCCCAGCGAGGGAGAAAGAGGAATAACCATTAACTCAAATCAACTGAGGTTTATCATCTCTGTATTTTCAGGGAAAATGCAAAGAGCCTTCCTTAAAGAGTCCCTCCATTCAGGTACGTTTCTGCTCGCCATTACAGTCAGAACAAGTACCTATTGAGAAGTCATACTAAAAGTGTGCAATTAGGTATACAATAAGTGTGGATTGGAGTGTGTTTTTAGGCCAGAGCTCGTATAACTAATAAAGTTGAGAATGTCCTGGGTGTGAACCACGTCAATGACAAAAACATGTACAGTTTTATCTATGGTCATATAGGCAACAAGCACTGGCGTAACTTCCTTATCAAATGGCCACATGAAACATATGAAATGTATCAAAGAATGTTTGACTGAATGTTCGGTGAGGAAGTGTGGTGATGGCGCTCCAGTGTGCACGTGAAATAAAACCACGTGCACTTTCCCGAATGTGGGTGTGCCAACTCTGAGATCATCTGGGACCCAACACTGCACCACTTATCACACGCCTGTTTGCACTGCATCTTATATACTAATTATATACCATCTTATATACTCCTGCACTGCATACCAATACTGAACTATGGTTTCACAACCCCGAACTATGCTGCACCAAACTCATCCCTAAACTTGCAGGCTTGTTATGTACCGACTGCTACTATAGGCTGTGACACTGATGACACGACTGCTACTATAGGCTGTGACACTGATGACACGACTGCTACTATAGGCTGTGACACTGATGACACGACTGCTACTATAGGCTGGGACACTGATGACACGACTGCTACTATAGGCTGTGACACTGATGACTAGGCATCATCTCCGCTCTTTGCTTACACCTGCATGTGCACATTTCTAAGTCACTCGGGATAAGAGCATCTACTAAATCCCTAAATGTAATCATAACACAGATACAAATGATGAGCAGAGTGGAACATATTACAATTAACTATCAAGCATCCTAATCAAACTATTTCCAAGATGTATCAACTCGATTACAAACATTAAAAAAAAAAACTACCACAGAAAGACACCCTAAAGCAGGGAACTCCAGTCCTGGGGGGCCGGTGTGTATGCAGGCTTTTGCTGCCAACAATTAACAATTATTTTATTAGCCCAATCATTTACATAATCTGATATTTTAGCTACATTCCGCAATATGAACAGAAGCTGATGAATGTTCCTGTGCCTGTATGCATGTATTGTAGCGTTTTATTGTGGTCTAATTTACGAGTGAATCGATGTTGGTGTATATGACTAATTAGCTTATTGAGCCAGGGTAACTGGTGACAGCAAAAACCTGCATACACAGCGGCCCACGAGGCCGCTCCCTGCCCTAAAGTATGCCTTTTGGAACCATGATCAACAAACCAAAACAGGAAACTCGCATACAAGCTAGTTTTGCATAAACACAAATTTCACACATGGATGCACATATCAAAAAGCATACTATTCAGATTTTGCAGGAAGAGGAATTCATTTTTAACAATCTGTTTCGGTTATGAAAGTTATCCAACAGAGTACTAAGGTAGTCATTTTCTGAAGGTGAACATGAACAAAGTGCCTTGATTTAGAGGAAACTGATCTGCCAACACATCCCCACTCAGAAATACAAAGCGCTTTGCACTGATATCATTTCCTGGTGCGATGGGCATCATACCGGTTATGGGGATGAGAAACCAGGGCATCTGTCCTTCATTATCTGTGCCCCGGTGCTGCTCATTACTGGAGCAGGGGCTGAACACCTCCAGACTGCTCATGCTGCCTGCCGTCTGCTCCTACAGACACACACACACACACACAGACAGAGAGACAGAGAGACAGAGAGACAGAAAGAGAAACCGTTAGAGAAAAAAACATTAAAGAGCACCAGTTATGCGTTCCTCCCCTACTCCTGTGGGGTAAGGACAGGGTAAAAGACAAATGGAGCTTCGGCTCCAAAATACCAAGGTGCTTTGAAAAGGCAGCAGCAGGAATTAGGGGGGGAAAAAAAATCTTGCCAAACTTTGGAGCCAAATGGAAGAAAGCATTTATCGTTGGAGTCAAAAACAGACAATGTGTCCTTGTATTACTGCACTGCCAAACCAGGACTTTTATTTACATGGAGATGATCTTATCTTTTAAAATGTTTTATTAGGAGCTCCTTCTAGATTTGTGCCAACAATTGATGGCGATGTCACAGGTACACGAGGAACAAATACTACACCATTTGTGTGGTACGGGCTCTCAACAGTATTTTTAAACATGTTTGTTGTTTAACTAAATTTATCTGGCATCTACTGTGTTCCACATGCCTGGCTAATTAGCTCAGGCAGGGCAACAGGAGGTTGACTTTTCAAAATCAACAGCTGCTTGGTTGATTAAGCGATTGCCAAGCAACGGTTCCATGGGTTGACTGACAGTTCGTCAAGCCATATCATACAAAACTCTCATTGACAAAATAATACAAAACAATCAAAGTTGGATATGGCATGGTTTAAAGACATTAGGAGCATGTAGCTTAAGTTATTGGGGGCGTTTGATTTTTGCAGCAAAAATAAAGTTTAAAATAAATTTATAAAAATTCTCTGGGATAGTGTGTTTTTTTTGGTATTAGTGTACATTTTCAACTCACCCAGTTTTTATGTGCTACAAAGGATATTTTAGATATCCTTCTTTGCACTACAGTAATTTCTGACGTCCAGTCGGATGTACAATGACTGGTATAGGGGCATTCAGGGGTTTGGAGTCTAAAGCAACTAATATGAAAAACCACAGAAAGGTGAACTATCCCTTTAAATTCCTCTACAATAACAAGGCACAGCTCCCACCTACATCTCGGCTATTCAACTGCTGCGCTTTAACAAAAATTAAGTTCTGTGTTGGGAAAAATAAGTTAACAGATCATGAACTTTCAAAAAAATCAAGAGCCAAAGGGATAAAAAGGGGAAAAGTATGTTTTCGTGGTATTGGACAAAACATTTCACTTTCCAACACCATGCCAGTGCACAGCACATAGTTATATAACCAAATGAATGCTATGACTCCTCTCACATTGATTGGGAACAAACGCACGTTAATATTCTGCATGTAATAATCCAAAAGTTCTGATTTATGGCCCACCATAAACTGTACTAAGAGCAGCGCAGCGGCCCCTCAGAACAATGTTTACACTAAAATCCCTGCAGTCTTCCAGGGTTCCAGCAAAAGATTTACTGCTGCAATTTGCGAAGCTTGCTTTTGCAGATGCTGAATTCACTGGATTTTTCCAGTTCAGAAAACGGTTGATGATAACGCAGGAGTTAATTTTTGTGCTGTGTGGGGGGGGGGGGGGGGGGGGTGTGTACCTCCAGGTAGTCGCTCCTGTCCAGGTCATCCTGTCCTTCCTCGCCCGCCCGGTTGCGCAGGTCGACGTTGCGGCGGGTGGGGAGCTCCAGCTTGATCATGGTGTCGTAGCGAAGCGGTTCGCTGGGCTCGGGCCCCTCTGTGGCCCCTCCCCCTGGCCCACCATCAGGGCTGATGGGCCCATCGGGCAGACCGCCGCTGGACCTCCTCTTGGCATTCTGGAGGGTGGCCAGCATCTCTATCAGCCTGGACGTGCTGTGGGAATCGTCCTTCCTCAGGTCCGTGTCCCGGATCCCCATGCTGTTCATTACCGCCGAGAGGGAGGGGGGGGACGGGGCCTCTTCGTCTGAGATGGGGCAGAGGGGCGTCATTTGGTTTCATTATAACGCTCGTCAAAATATCACATGCCACTTGGGGCGCAATGAGAGACCAATAAGGAAGAGAATGAGTATTTACACACGGCAAGTCTCACACACTGCCACAGTACTACACATTACTACAATTCACCAGCAAATGCACGTTCGCACACACAAACTCACAAACGCATGCGCGTTGTTTTGGCCAATATAGCTACGTTCTCATGGGTCACATAAACGTCGACATGCATTACTTTCAAAGGTCTACAAAGGCCACACTTCTTTCTCCAGTGACAGATTTTATGGAATTTAATGTTCCCGTAGCCGTACAATCAATGCATACATACAAACATAATAATTAGTTTCAATAGGCCTTGTATGTTCACTAGTGAACTTGGATTTCACATGTACCATCAAAAATTGATCTTTTCCATGAAAGCACTCATCCCAGAGGTGAATAGCAGGTAGATGGAAGATGGGTGGAACCTCACTTTCCCGACATGCACATTATTAAAGCATGATCTGTGCATCGATGCTTTACTGTTTGCTGCTGCAGGGTAACGGTACTGACTTTGAGCACAGGACGTTTGTTCATGGAACTGAGTATATCACGATAAAAAGATAGAGATTAGGGGAATGTTGAAGATCAGGAATCACCCTCTATGAGTAAGAGGTGGACCTGATCCAAATTAAGAAGTGTGTGCCAACATGTCCAGGATTTGCAGTGACAAAATTCCCATGGGAAAATTTAAAAAATTACTGGAATTACCGCCTACCTCCCAAGCCTAGTTCTGGTAAAATTCATGTACAAACCACTATATGTCACGTTATAATAATTTACCAGATGCTCTTATCCAGAGCGAACATGCAAGTGCATTCACTTGATTTACTCAAGTAATAGTGCACTGCGAGACCTGGCAAACAACATTCCCAGACAAGCAAGTATATATGAAACATCACTAATGGCAATTAACTATGCAAAGCAAATCCTGAATACATATAGATTACATCACTAATCTGACCGCAAACTTGTTGGCCAATTTTTCCTGTTTTTTTGCCCCAATGGCAGTGGATTATTAGACCATTTCCCTTGACATTTCCATAACTTTTCCAGAAAATAAATATTTCCAATGACACCCTCCGGGCCAACCTTACCTCTGCTGTGCTCCCCATTGTCGAGCGATGCGCTCCTCAGGTACTTGAAGGTGTTGGCTGCCGTCTCCGCCTCCAGCTTCCTCTTCAGTCCGCGGGCCTCCCAGGCCGGCTCCTCCGGCCCCTCCGGCCCCTCCGGCCCTTCCCTCCCTTCCTGCGCCTCCCCGGCCTGCCGAGCCTCCCCCTCGTTCCTCTTCCACATCTGGATGAGCTTCAGCAGCTCCCTCATCTTCTCGGGGTCGTTGTCGGCCTGGGCTCCGGGTGCCACGTGGGCCCCGTTGGCCTGGGCGGCGGCCTGGGCGGCGGCCGCCCCCGACCCGGGACCGTCTGAGCCCTCCCAGTCCGAGACGGGGCTGTACTCCGGCACCCTCCGAAGGCTCTCCACCATCTCGCGGGCCTGGACCACAGCCAGCAGGTAGACATCGGGCCGATAGATGTAGGACCGCAGGTAGCCCTCCAGGTTGTGCTTCTGCTTGGGCGCCGGGTGCAGCTTCTCCCGCTCGTCCAGGTTCAGCTTGTACTCGTTCATGTAGTACAGCCGCACCTTGCCTTCGTCCTGCCCGCTCAGGTAGTCGCGCGCCTGCCGCTCCACCCCTGAACCCAGTTCCGAAGGCGGGTTGGAGCGCAGCTTCATAAGGGCGTAGTGTAGCGCCGGGATGAAGGTGTCCAGCTGGGGCATTATGGGATGCTGAGTCTCCGGCTGCAAAGACTCATGGGATATGGGCCGTTTGGAAGCTATAGGGACAGAGGGGTTGGAAACAAATCTGTGGTTACAACCTTCAAACCTTTCAAGGCAGGGGTACACAACTCCACTAGTTTTTGGTGTGTTTCAGTACTTAAGTGCTAAATTTATGTTGGTTTCCGAGGCCTAAACTGGCTGCTGACAGAAAGGAAACCCCTGCAGACAGGATTTATCTCCAGCAACCTAAGGAAGTCACCAACTTCAGGAAGACTCAAGGAAATAACGACTACCAATTTACACTACATGATCTAGGGAAAA
Organism: Synaphobranchus kaupii; assembly: GCA_029718625.1. NCBI lineage: Eukaryota > Metazoa > Chordata > Actinopteri > Anguilliformes > Synaphobranchidae > Synaphobranchus > Synaphobranchus kaupii. The sequence goes on from CM056380.1 coordinate 93,755,816, forward strand.
GTATGATAAGGAATGGACAATTTCAGCTTCCCTTGAATGGAAGTCTCCTTTGATCCCACAACTGTGTGTGCAGTGTATGCAGTAAACCACTGCAGGATTTTACTGCACAGGCTAAACTACCTGGCAGCAAAAATGCTTAAACTTTGTGCTACAATCATTACCTCTAGCGACAGGAGAGAACCAGGAATTCCATTGTTCCAAGTTATTTCAGAATTTTTATTTTTTTTAACATTTACATTATAGTCAATGAGCAGATGTTAGCTAGCATGCTCAATGTAAACAAACTAACCCACAGTATCTTAGCAACAATTTTTTGTTTCCCTGGTGCTGAGCCATTTAGCTCCTGTCAGTCTAAAAGGTGGCGTTTCATTGACAATTTAATGTGGGTCATTCTTTCCCCAGGTTTACTTGTCTTTACACCTACCAGAAATGACAAGTATACAGTCAACATTGGCCAGTAAGGTTAGATTTTTTTTTTTAAATTAAATATAGCAAATTCAGTAAATTGTTTGGCAGCTGCTGGAAACGCATCATGTGTGTGTCCGCTTGCTGCACATGTGCTGTAATCCAATTCTCCTGAGGAATATGGCGAGTAATGGAGACTTTATATGGGCCGTTATTTTATATAGTGGCCAGTAACAGAAACTTTACTTTATATGGGCCCTGAGTAAGTGGCCATTAAAGGTGAATGCGGCTTCCAGCGAGTCCTGTTAAATCTCTCTCTGATGCATCTTTTACAAGTATTAAATATTTTCAAAAACAGCCCAGTGTCCTATGTAATAAAATAATTTCTGACTGCATAATGATGCCGAAAAGAATGTAGCGCTGCGCTTACAGAACTTGGTGACTCCCCTCGACTCCTGAAAGACAAAGAGTGCTTGGAGGCATCGCGTCCACCCGCCTCGCCGTTCTGAAACACAGAAAAACACCCCAGTGAAATGTGCTCAACGGAGACAAAAAAAAAAAAAAACCGCACGGCCCATTTCTGACAGTAGAGGGCGGACGACGTACCGTTGGGATTGATCATCTGAGCTGAGGACAGCAGGAAGAGAAAACCCTTGTCGAGCAGCGGGTTCACAAGAACCTGCGCAGTAAAGGCGAAACAGAGAGTCATTCTGTAGCCCTTTAACGGCCGCGAAAATGTCAGTCATACACAACCTAAATCCTTCAGTGAAATCAGAGGCAACCCTACTCTGAATCCATAACTCAATGACCTTGGTGAACGGTGATGACATCACAAGGGCAGACTCACCATTCTCTCCCTCTCCAGCTTGTGAAGCAGAGCCGTCAGGCTGTTGCCATGTTTGCTTTTGTCCACCACCTCAAACAAACTGCAGTACATCCCACTTTTCAACACTGAAACGTACACACAAACACACGCACAAACCGAGACTTGTCATTGGAACATTAAAAACGTTTAACGGCCAGAGCGGACCTTTCAACATTCTCACCATTTTGCAGTCATTTAGAGCAACAGTTCATGACTTTGGGACGGGTCACAAATATACAAATGAAAAGTGCTAATCTACAACCGTCAGTTTCATAACTCAATAACGAATAAACCGCGCGTCACCTTCTCGTGCTCCACTGTAGGTGTCCCAGGAGAACAGGACCGTTGGGATTTTTCTCTTCACCTGCTCCAGATTCATCACTGTGCCGATCTCAAGCTTCTCTGGACTGCAACACAATTGACGACTAATCAACCCCAGAAAGCACAGAGATTCTGGAGCCATATACAACATGCATAAATTGCTGTGCGTCTGAATTAAAAGTGATTTTTTTTGTTGTCTTTTTGAAGTCTCAATAATGAAGAAGAGGTGGCTCACGCTCAGACTTAATGACTCTCATCAAGCACAACAGAGCAAGTCAGCAAAGCGAGCAACTTCTTTATTATTGGAATTTTTCAATGATTTACTACCTAGTAGAACGTACCAAGAAAAACATTTCAGTTCCTGCACGACGGTCAACCTCTAATGAATTAAAAGTTCAAGTGCAATTTCTACTTGTCCAAAAAAAAAAAAAAACTATTTCTATTGAAATTAAAGTGCCATTTTTGATAGGACTGCAGAAAATGAGGGCTTAAGTCGATCAGAACTCAGGCTGGAAGATTCTGGACAAAGGAGGCCATCGGCTATGGAGGACTAAATGTGCCAAAACGATATAAGTATATAAATAAATATGGCATTATGTAAATAACTATAATATAATTAAAATACAGCTGCACACAGCAATTAAGGGGGCCAAGCACTCACAAATACAACTGAACATGCAAATAACATGTATGCACTTTCTGAAAGAGGTGCTTAGTCAACCTAGCAAGTGTCAATCGTCTACAAAAACAGATCTTTTGTGAATTTCTCCATTCTTCAAATTTGTTGAGCTCCATAGTGCCACCTTGTTGTTTGATCGGCCCAATTCTTTAGGGCTGTCCACACGATGGAGTTTTAAATAGACACGTGTTGGCATGTTTTTAAGCATAGGAATTTCATTTATATAAATTTTAAAGAAACTCACAAGGAGATGCTCCATTTTAAATTTCATGCAAATCGGTTAAATTGTCTAGGAGGAGATAGATTTTTTTATGTTTTTCATTTATTCAAAATGGCGGTAAATCCATAACACCTGGCTAATGGATCCTTGAGGCAAATTTATTCTGATTGAGGAGGCACATCCTGTGATCTTAGTTTCAGGTCCCTAGGTCAAACAGTGGCATGAGTCATCATTGTTTAAATATTGAAAAGTCAATCAACTACTATAGCGCCACCATGTGTCCAATCGGCATAACATTTGAGCAGTGTGGTTGCAATGTACCCTTTATCAGTGTGTAAAATTTCATGTGAATCAACCAGGTGAAAGTGGGAAAAGTGGCATATGAATAAACAAAATCCAAAATGGCCGAAAAATGGCCAAAAAGTCAAGATGGCAGCTAGGGAAACATACTCATCACTCTAGCCAGTTTCAAATGTCTACGCGGTGATTTTAGTGATTTTAAATTTTATCGTTGAGCTCTATAGCACCACCCTGTGGTTTAAGACAGAGAGAGAGAGAGAGAGAGAGAGAGAGAGAGAGAGAGAGAGAGAGAGAGAAAGAAAGAGAGAGGAGGTACTCACAGTTTGAAGGGGAGGAAGGGACGGGTTGAAGAGCGCAGGCCGACTTGGTAAACCACCTTGCCCCCGTTCAGCAGCTGTCCGCTCCACACAGTGTAGCTGCTCCTGACTGCCACGCCCACAGAGGAGAAGGGGGAGGAGACAGACCATCAATCATAACCTCTGCAGTATTATTTACTAACATAAGTTAAAACCTAGGCATCTTAACATACTAAACACTTTTCCAGATGATAAAATGGGAAAACAAGCATTATACATCAAAGTTGGGCACAATATCAATTTAAATCAATCCGCTGAGGAAATTCCTCATAGAACACAATGGACTTTTCAATTAATGGATTGAATTTTAACAGATTTTCTGTACTGAGCCCCAACCCTGATATACACTTATATACATGCATCAGAGACAGGCAGCTTGTGAGCTTGAAATGTAGGAGGCTGATCTGGGCATTTGTCCCATTTTCCTGTCCAAATACTGCAGAATTTTGCTTAACTGAAGTTACCAAATTTTGTTATGCAATACAAATATATATGCTGCAACAAGATCAAACTGAGAAGGAGAATTAGCTACTGACCGGCATGGATTATTTAGCCAATGAATCAACTGGTTGTGTGTATCGTGGTTGGTTAACAGTCAAATGGGCCAAGAGCAATAATTCATGATTTCAGACAAGGTTTCAAGCTCACAACCTGCAACTAATGAACATCCAAGAGAGACTTTACCTCTACTTCCTTCAGAGGTGCTGCAGTTTGACCTGAAACTGAGATAAAAACAAGTAAGCTTGCAAGCCTCCAGATATCAGTCAGTATAACAACAGGCACAGGTAATGCGGGAGAGGGTACCTGAGAGGGGCAGTGGGCTTTGGGGGTGCCGTGGCCTCTTTGCCCTTGTGCACGAAAGACACCACCGCGTACGGACACACGTGTCGGGGCCGGTGCTTGATTTCATCGAAGGAGTACTCGTAGAAGTATTGCTGTGAAGACACAGGACAAACGGTCAGACACGCTACAGAATTGCTCAGACTCAAAGCAGCATTGTGCAGGAACACATTAGTATCGAATCAATCCTCTTCCGTCTTCGGGTGCAGACTTGGCACAACTGACCATGAAGCAACACGAGTAGTCGGGTAGCATACATTCGTGCGAGCGTGAGCATTGCTCCACGTGCCGCGGCACACACCTGTGTGAGCTCGAACGCTCTGTAGGACAGGAGGGAGGTCACTCTGGCGGCGTTCTTCGAAACGTGACAGTCGAACTTGGGCGTAGGGTCCAGGAGGTTCTTGGACATGTTCTCGTATATGCTTTTCACCTTCCCCTGAGGGGGAGAAAAAGCAACCTGCTCAATCAAAGGCTCACCCTACTGTGCTGCCAGTATAACAGCGGCTTTTTTAATTAAACATCAAAACACAAAATGTAACCAATTATTATCATTATATTATTATATTTACATGCGCCTTTCAAGACACTCAAGGACACTTACAATGGTGAGGGGGAAACTCGCCTCAACCGCCACCACTGCGGTGCACCTACCTGGGTGATGCAACGGCAGCCATTTTGCGCCAGAACGCTCTCCACACATCAGTTGAGGTGGAGAGGGAGAGAACACTTTTTTATCCAATTAAATCAGGGGATGATTAGATGATCCCAAGCTGGGAATTTAGCCAGGACACTGGGGAACCCCCCTGCTCTTTGCGAAGAGTGTCACGGGATCTTTAACGAACGTTTAGTCAGGACCTCGGTTTAAAGTCTCATCCTAAAGACAGTGTCTCCTACAGCACAGTGTCCCCATCACTGCACTGGGATTTATTTGAGCAGAGGGAAAATCGCCTCCTACTGGCCCACCAACACCACTTCTAGCAGCAGCACTTAAGGTTTCCCAAGAGGTCTCCCATCCAAGTACTAAACAAGCCCACACCTGCTTAGCTTCAGACATTTGGCAGGAGCAGAGTGCATGGTGGTATGGTATAGAGTGCAATGGTACTCTTCTGTTGTATTCTACTCTTCTGTAGATTAATAACATAAAAGTAAAACATTGTTTAATTGCAAAACATTACCTTCATAACTTTGAATATAATAATATCGCCTGTGGCACCCAAGTCAAACGGATTGATTTGCAGCAAATCTGAATATTTGGACAGATAAACACCTGGAAAGACAAAAGAAATAAATATTTTAGCATGAAGCCATTTGGGTCACATCCCTTACATTAAAAAATAAAAAGGAAAAACCAGACTTGCAGAACTCAAACATCAAGATGGAGGAACACAAAGAACAAACCAGAAGCTTGTATGCTATGCCACGTTGCACAGTGAGAACAAGAGTAACGTAATTATAATACACAGTCACAATAATACAATCAACATACAATCCCTTAATACTAAGCATATTTCATAACAGGCCCCATGAGCGTGAATAATGGGCGTTTGCTCAATTCAAATGAAATTAATCCTCTGTTTGGAAAGCAGTCTATTGACCTACACATTCTTCATTTGGTGAAAAATGTACGGCTCAGGGGGTGTCAAGCGTTTCAGCACTTAAATGCATAACTGTGATAATGCATAAGTTACCGATTGGCTAGATTCCACACACCGCATCGTTTCCAAGGCCTAAATTAGCTGCTGATTGACAGGACAGCATTATAAAAAATAAAAAATGGACACTACAGCCCTCTAGGAAATTGAGTTTGACACCCCTGGTGGAGTGTTAAAAATGAAAACACAGAGAGAGGCGAGTGCATAGGTGCATTCTCTCTCCACCTGCATGGCTTTCTTAGCCGTGCTGCTGGATATGTGCATATTAGCCTCTTCCTCTCAGAGGAGCTTTTGCCTGAACGTCATTGCGCTCAGCATGCAGTGTGCTCAGCCAGTTGTGTCGCGGTGCACCAGCTGTGTGTGGTTGTGTGTGTGTGTGTGTGTGTGTGTGTGTGGGGGGGGGGGGGGGGGGGGGGGGGGGGGGGTGCAGGCTTCTGTGCACTGAGCTCAGAGGGGTGTGGCTTGTTGTGCTAGGGTGAGTAAAGCCTCAGCTATTCGCCAGGCCGGCTCACCCCGGCGACCGTAACCGACGCACAATCAACAGAGACCGCTGCTGTTTGCACCTCCGCCTCCTCTCGTTTATTTGCTCAGGAGAATGGCAAGAAACAGCCATCCTACGCACAGAGAGAGCCGCACGGAAAAGGTCGGCCTACTCTCCCTCTCGCCGTGATGCCATTTTCTTTTCCTTTTGCTAAGCCAAGACCGAAGCGGTGCCCAGAGAGGTGTCTCGTTCATTTATAGCTCAATTCAGGGTTTGGAACGTCTTCAGTTGAGTATGTTTCGTACTTTTAAATGATCAACTTAGCAATAGCACTGAGCAAAAACATTTTCCCCCTTACATTTTTTTGCCGACATACAAGGAGAAACAAAGATGTTCTCCTTATAAAAAAATGGTTGTCGCATACTAGATCGTAGTTTGAGAAATGATGTGCATCTTCATTTCCTCTTGGTGCCTCTTCCACAAAGCTCAATTGGAACATCATTCCGTTTTCCTCCAGATTATAAACGACACTATCACTGGGCACAGCGGGTGTTTTCCCAAGCAGTGTCCGTATGCAAAGACTTCCTAAGGACCTGGCCAAACATCATCTGAACAACGATCTCTGACTAAGATTATCCCTGATTAACACCCTGCGCTAAAGCTGAAGCTGTACAGCAGGGATACTCAAATCTGGCCTTCGGGGGCAGTACCTGCCGCTTTTAATCATTCCCCTTCAATCAGGCTGTGATGTAGACCTGGGGCACCAGGTGAGCGGGATCTCTGGCCAGTCAGTAACTGCAATCAATTAAACCATCAAGCAGGAAAGAAAACCAGCAGTACTACTGGGCCTCAAGAGCCAAATCTCAGTATCTGAGCCGTGTAGTTATTTCAACCTGATGATGGAGGCGTTTCTCCACGCCCAAGCTGAACCATTTCCTGTTTGTTCCGTCCTTTTCACAGTTCACAGCGGCAAGCGAGATTCCACACTGATCCAACCCCCCCCCCCCCCTCTCTCTCTCCCTCCGTCTCCCAGGCTGCTGTGACTAATGCGCTGCTCACCATCTAAACAGTCAATGTATGGATTGGCCCGAGAGGCGGAGTTTCTGGCACACAGGGGGCCAACAATTTAGCCCCACATGGGAGTCTGAGGAGAGCTGTGGGCCTCTGACTGCATGTCTCCCCCCAGACACTCTGCTGTGTACTGTCTGTACGCTTCCCTGCAACACCTAGCCACAAAGCACCAGGAACAGGCAGAAGCAGCATGTCTGCACTGGTGTGCGTGCAGATCGGCTGGCTTGTAGATGCGTCTGCGCTGGTTTGCACTAGGGTTGTCAACGGTTAGCCGGATAGCCGTAAAAATAAAAATATCCGAATATGCTTAACGGCTTATTAAGCCGGTTGCATAATAAATAAAAAAATCAGCATTTTGTCATTGATGTTATTGGGTTAAATAATGGGGGAGATGTCATTATTTAAAACATACTTGGGGGGGGTTGTCAACCGGTTGTCCTATTTCCCCAGTAGGTTGCTAGCAGATCAGAACGGGTGGCGGGTGATTGAGCGAGAGAGCTGCTCTACTGTTGCTAACGTTATAGCCAGTATCCACATCAAAATGAAACGCACAAACTGTAGCTCAGTTTGGAATAGTTTTACAAAGAAGGGGGATGACAAAGTTCAGTGTAAATTGTGCAAAAGGGTATTCAAATACAGTAGCAGCAGGAGCAACATGTTGAATCCTTTAATATACAGGCACACGTGCGTCCAAACAGACAAGCTAACAGATTCCGATTCCCCAGACTGGCTACCTTAAAGCTGGGGACACATTACACTATTTTTTAGCCCAATTTGGCGACGATTTGAGGTCGGGCAGAGTCTGTGGTAGTCCAGGGCAGTCCAGGCTAATACAGGCTAGTTGCGCTGTAAAGTCGCAACTGTAATCGTTATGTGTGTGGGAGTGAAATACGTAGTTACTGTAGTCGTCTCCTACGATCCCAGTCGGGAACGACACGATTTTATCAGACACGCTTGATTTTATCGGGGTTAGTCTTTGCATAATCCTGTGGTTTGCGCTGGCCAAAGACTGAAATCGCTACGGGAATTTTCAATAGCCAATTAAAAGTGAGTTTGCGACAGAGGAAGGCAGAGGTGGAAAAATACGGAAGTAAACAGCAAATCCAACGTTCGGATGGCAGAGCCGAATAAATGTTTTTTGGAATACTACAAATTAGGAGCGATTTGTAGCAGACACATGAGCGTGTCTGTCCGTATAATGTCAACTCTGCAAGTTACCACAACAATACTGACAAAGTTGCAAGCTGTATGGGCTCCGTGTTTGTTTTGGTTTCAAAATATCGGGGAAAAAAAGACATTCTCGCAAGTGCAGGTCTATCATGAGAAATCACGTTCATGCGAGAGAACTGTATCCGTCTGCGTAAATTCTCTGTCTTTTAGATTTGTGCTCCTGAAAAACAGCCGTCATTATGTTGTGCGACACAAGAGACTGAAAATCTGCATATGACATTTGTTAAATGTGTGGTACTCATTATTGTCATTGTCGCTTACGATTGGAAAAGTCATGTAATGTGTCCCCAGCTTTAGCCAGACGCTATCTGCGTGTGACGGGGACATCAGTGCCCCATGAGCGGGTGTTCTCGGTGGGGAATCTTACCGTAAACAGACTAGCATACGCAGATTAACACCAGAACATGTCAACATGTTAATCTTCTTGAACAAATATGTGTAGGCTAGCTAATAAGTAGACGAAATTTGATTTAGTTTAGCCGAGTTCACGTCATAGCCTAATTTAATTTTTTTCCCCCCCTCAAGAGATCCGGCTATAGCATAGGGCTACAATGTAGGCTGCTATTTGTAGGCTATACAATGTATATTACAACTTATTATTATTTATGTTGAATGTTACATTTTGAAAGTAATAAATACCATTCTGAGAAACGTCCATTCTGTGTATGCATGCATTTTTAATTTGGGGGTTTTGGGTTGGGTATTATGTGGGTCATAACTGTAGAATGTTTCAGCATTTCTAACCATTAATTAACCGAATAATGTCGGCTAACCGGTTGCAAAACTATCCATTATCAACATCCCTAGTTTGCAGGTGCGCGTCTGCGTAGGTCTTCTGGCTAGGACTCAGCTAGGCTTGGCAAAGTCATTAACTGCATTAAAGTGATCTGGCATTTGGCACATTGCTATTAAATAGAATCTCCACATGAAAGTAGAAACCTCAAGTAAAAACATCCTGAGGGCTTTTTTCTTTTTTGTAGTTTTGACAAACTGGTCATATTCATTAATTTAATAAAGACAGCTCAGTTGAGAGGAACACTGAGAAAGTCAGTTCTCTCAGGGCCAGAACTGAGAAGGCATTTCTACACTTCTAGACATGTCTAGCGCACGCAAGCACAACCTACCCATGGCTGGATTTCCTAACGTGGTGATCCGAGTGTGTCCTACGGATAGGCCCTTCTCACAGATCCAATGAAGCTGCAGAGAAATAAAATGCCATTAAAAAAATTAATAAAAAAGTCCACAGCTCAGCTTAGAACACATCTAGAGGGTATACTACAAAGCAGGATTACCGAGTTAGCACTGAGAAAAACCCAGATTTGGGGGGGTTCCAGATTTTACTCAATGCAGTTATCCAGCTAACCCCCTAGACTTGACGGCACAATGATCCCGTTCCCTTTGCACAATGACATTGGGCTCAACAGTAAGGGAGGAGCAGAGCTCCATGCGCACACTGCTGTAATCATTACAACGGACCTATCTGGCATGCGTTTCACAGAGCCCCCGAGCATCTGGAGCTCGTAACGGCGGCTCGCCGTATGCCGCCGCTCCGCCGTATCGTAGGAAATCACCAAGGCGTTTCGGTTCCTGCAGGGAACCCCCTGCTGCTGCTGCTGCTGCTGCTGAGGACAGGAAGGTCTCTGCCCGTACTTCCACAGAAACTGCCTCTCTGATCTATCCTCCCAGTTCCCGCCCGAGGGTTCCCACTCAAATCAGGTTTGCATTTTCCATGACATGAACTATATTTTAAAGATGACTTTTCAAAGATTTGTTCCTTTTTGTGGCCTAAAGGCCTACTTTTGTGGGTTGATGTACATTTTGAAGAGCATTACTTTTTCCAACGTTTAGTGCCTACAAGGCACGCACTTCACTCTCCAGTGAAGGGGGGAATTTGTGTACAAACCAGTGAGCTGTAAAATTTGTTAACACCATCGGCACACTTTAGATAAGGCTAGGAATGGCATCAATCTACTGAATTTGGGAAATGGATGCGGACTATCAGAGACCTAAGCATTCTGGAGGCTGGTCATGGACTATCAGAGGCCTAAGCATTCTGGAGGCTGGTCATGGACTATCAGAGGCCTAAGCATTCTGGAGGCTGGTCATGGACTATCAGAGGCCTAAGCATTCTGGAGGCTGGTCATGGACTATCAGAGACCTAAGCATTCTGGAGGCTGGTCATGGACCATCAGAGGCCTAATCATTTTGGAGGGTGGTCATGGACTATCAGAGGCCTAAGCATGTTGGAGGCTGGTCATGGACTATCAGAGGCCTAAGCATGTTGGAGGCTGGTCATGGACTATCAGAGGCCTAAGCATTTTGGAGGCTGGTCATGGACTATCAGAGGCCTAAGCATTTTGGAGGCTGGTCATGGACTATCAGACGCCTAAGCATTTTGGAGGCTGGTCATGGACTATCAGACGCCTAAGCATTTTGGAGGCTGGTCATGGACTATCAGAGGCCTAAGCATTTTGGAGGCTGGTCGTGGACTATCAGAGGCCTAATAATTTTGGAGGCTGGTCGTGGACTATCAGAGGCCTAAGCATTTTGGAGGCTGGTCATGGACTATCAGACGCCTAAGCATTTTGGAGGCTGGTCATGGACTATCAGACGCCTAAGCATTTTGGAGGCTGGTCATGGACTATCAGAGGCCTAAGCATTGGGGAGCCTGTTCATGGACTATCAGAGGCCTTATAATTTTGGAGGCTGGTCATGGACTATCAGAGGCCTAAGCATTTTGGAGGCTGGTCATGGACTATCAGAAACCTAAGCATTTTGGAGGCTGGTTATGGACTGTGGGAAGCTTATAGCTCAAGGGAGGAGTCTTTATGAGCTAGTAAAAGGGCCAGTTTCCTCTGGAGCAGCTGATGTGAAATATGGGGCACGGGGGCTGTTAGAGCAGGAGACTGCGGGATGTTATTAGCCTCCCTTTACCAGGGTGAATTCGGTATTGGACTGTAACCATAAGATAACTGATCAATAAGTAGAAGGTATTCAGCAAACACAATGGACTACTAAACAAAAAGCTGTGTGTGTGTCTGCGCGCAAGACATTAATATATAAAAAACTAAAGGGCAGTTTTATTAGTGTTATTTCACCCAAAGGGATGAACCGCAGTTACATAATATCATGATAGACTCCAACAGGCCCACCTACCTTGGAGGGGTCGGGGAGCAGGAAACAGTAGGACTCCACCAGCTCCTTGTCTGTTCGTCCATCTTGTTTCAGCTCCCTTCTCTTCTCAATGAACTGCAAACGAGCAAACGACAAATTCGCACTTCATTTATTTTATTTAACCTTCACGTAAGCAGGTAGGCCAACTGGAAACAACTCGACTCTCTTTTGCAGTGATGAACTGTGGCGTCACAGTGGGCAGGGAATTCGAGTGATTGTACAGTCAATTAATTACAGGCGATGCTTAGACGGCTAGACGTAGAGTCAGTTTGACCAGGAGACCAAGGCATTCCTCGTTCAGAGAACTGATAACGGAGCGGCTTCCACTCGGGCTCAAGTTCACACACGTTTTCCTCTTAATATAACGCTTCCCTGTTACAACTTAAGCTGTCTTTTTTTCTTTTTTTCTCCTGGCTGACTGATATCATGGTTTGAACACAGCCAAAATAAAGCCATGCTAACATGGCTCCACTGACACAGGTCATAGGTTGTGTCTTAAAAATAACTCTTTAATACGACCTAGAGCACAGGTTCTCCAACCATCTGAGCCTACAACTCATTTAATGGCAAACACATCTTCAGTGACCCAGCCTTTATTAAAATCTTGTCTGACACATTGGAATATGGAACTGAAATGTTTTGAACATATGACCTACACTGTAACTAATACAGTGTATGTTACAGGTGCAGCATTCACTAGTGTCAGTGACCATGGATAGGGTACAAAGTTTTTCTTTTCTTTTCCAAACATTTGTATCTCTCAACCCCCCTCATCCCCTCCCACAACAGAGTTTGGGAAACACTGACCAAGGAGATTTATAGTTACTGTATCAAGTACTATTCCCAAACTCCAGTGTGACAACATACCTCAGCAGACTGAGAACCGTAGCATGTACTGAAGAACACTTTATACATATGCACACATACTTGCCTTGCAACAATATACAAATATGTAAATCAATTCTTATTAGAATAATTTATTGCATTATTTTCAACTATTTTGTCTTCTCAACATAGACTAGAAATTAAACCAGAAATATTGACAGCCCCTTTTTAATATTAATGTTTGCTTAATATTACATGAACTATTACTGAAAATTAATGGTAAGCTGATGGCACAGTTGGTTCTGAATCAATTTGTTTGTACTACGCACTTGCATGCAGCTACATACTACAGAGCACAAAAAATACAGCATATTAATTGTATTCCAGCCTTTAAGAGGAAAAAAACACAAAAAAAAACAAGAAATGCACCCCCCAGATGCCGGTAAAGAGGACTTGCTTACATCCTTCTCCAGGAGCTCACTGTGGACGAGTCGGGCCTTAGTGTAGGAAAAGGTTCCAGCCGAGGAGACGTCTCTGTAACAGGAGGAGAGGATCTTGACGATGTCCTCTGACTCACGCGACCCCTGGGACAGGAACTGGAACAGAGCTGAGGAACAGGGGCGAGCAGTTAGCGTGCAGCGTGCAACGAGCTCTCCCAGCGCCCTGGCAGGAGGGCACACCCACAAGCCGCAGCTCTCGCTACGATAGGTCCACACAAAAATGCAGGCCTTGCACCAGGAAACGGCTAACAACAGATTTCCCCATCGGCTCTGACCTTGAAAGTGACCCGCAGTACTGTAAACAGTAAAAAAATAAATAAATAAAACAATTTGCATACTGGACTGAGACAAAATACAATTGTCAACTCATTCAATGCAAGAATCGCAGTTTGGTTGACAAATATGTATTACATTTTGTAAACTGCATGTTGAAACCTTTCATTGTAGTAATAATGAGAATACATAAATCCTATACAGCAGTAGAGCGCAGTAACAACTAAAATTGGCGCATGCCGTTTAATAGGGAGCAGAAAGACTGGGATTGGCAAGTAATTGATGGTTCACCAAATTTCATGCCCTTGACTTCAATCCAATACCTTCACATAGACACAGTAGCTGAAAGAGGAGCTTAAAAACAACTCCCTACAGGAAAGAGTAGGATCATCTCACAGAAACCCTTTCGGATGCTAGAAAATTGTGGTTCATTGCCTTGCATGTGTTGTGTTTAATGTTTATAGATGCAGGAAGGTTTTTTTTTTTTTTACCCCCATGATGCTTCCACAATATTTCAACAGAGATTATTCAGAATGGAAAATGGGGGGGGGGGGGGGGCTCAAGTATAAAATATGAAAAGGGGGGAAATTCCTTTCATTTTCAGGCACTCCCCATTACAAGACAAACTGGATCATCCCCAAGTTCAGCAGGCCCACTGGGCTCATTTTAACAAACTAACAGACAGGAAGCACCTGCCAATGTGTGTCCCATTTCCGCCTTGGGTTAACACCAGGCGCACAGGCACATCGAGTTGATCTATTGCAGTATTAACTGCAGCTTCATCTTTGATACCTATAATCCGACGTCTCCCGGGCCACACGCTCACAATTCAGGGCACAATTTGGACGCTCTGGCTGCCAGACAGAACGGTGGTCAGCCCTAAAAAAAAAATTGCGATAGCTACGCTTAGCCCAGGGGGCTGCCATTTCTGAAGAATGAGGGGAGCAGGTGCAGGATCTTCTACATTAAGTCACATATTCATGCTCCAAAAAATTCAAAAAGCTTTGGTTAGGATGTAACCAAGATGGCTGAATTCCTAATTCCATTTCAGAACACTTTGAGGTTCACACACAATCGACAGCGGTGTAACTTTGCGCACACTCAAAGCAGATGTGTAAATATCATGAGCCAGCCTCTTTTCTGCAGCAAAAGATCACTTCAGTAACGGTCCACTGGAATGAAGGCTGAATACTCATTAACTGCGTTCTAACCAAGTACGCTTCGCTTCCAGCACTGACGCTGGTTTAGCATTTTTAAGGGCAGTCTGAAAAGAGGTAGCAATCATCTTAATGTTCGATTCAATGTAATCCGTCTCTTCTTCCAATTTCATGAAGACATCTATAAAATAAAATCACTCAATTAGGCCAAAGTGTTCAAGAACTAAAAATAAACATGTTCAAAGAAATTACTCGCGTCGCTAGTACTTAGAAAAGTGAACTGCATTAATTCCAGGTTGGTTACAAACTGGATGACCATGTAAACGCGCAACTAACACCCTGAGTTTAACAGAAGTAGGATACTGAAAACATATAGTTGCGTCTCTTAGTAAACTGTACCAAATTTGTCAAAGGTGACAACAGCTCGCGGCTCATTTGCATTATTCATATGGAACGTTCAAAACCGAATCCTGTGAAGTCCCTCGTCAACTGTAACGCAGCAGCCCACAGCAATCTCCTCCTGCAAACACAGAGCTGGAGTCTGTGTGGGACAGGCTACAGGAGAGGGTCACAGAATTCAGCGCACGTTTTACATTCATGGGATTTGGGAGGGATAGACGGGTTTGTAAATGGTGAGATCTGGTCCAGAAACGTATTCCTATTAATAAAGATACACTGAAAAAACAGAAATTATTAACCATGTCAAATATAGTCAAATCCTGAAAGATGACACACATCAGGAAGGGCCACGTGTCAAGTTTGCATCATTTGATTCTTTGGATGCATGTTCAGTTTGACAGTTCTTGGCTGACGGACAGCGGTGGGGTAATGCCAATCTATCAATCCCTTGTTGCATATGCGTTAGTCTAAAAGGGCATCTATTCATCGAACCAGGAACCATTTTGGAGTTCTACTGGCAATTCTGGCTTATTTCACAAGAGACTGCATTCTAGCCTCCACACAGTAGGGGCAACAGTACATGGAGCAGATGTTCAGTCAAGGAAATCAGTTTCTACAGAACTCTATGGTTCCATAAAAAGTGTTAATTCTCCTTACTGCATGAAAACAACCTAAGAAATCGCCAACCACTAGTCATTAGAAAACTTGTGATGCAATTTGCTATAAAGAGCTTAAAACTGAGCAATAGCTTAGCTAACCATGAGTCAGACCTTGAGGGGTATAACTAAACCAAGAACATTTTGCTTGTCCCTGAACAGCTAGCACTAGTTAGTTATGCATACTTCAAGTGCTAAATTTAGAATGACAAAATTCCCAGTAACTTTGACACTTTCTTGGGGGGGGTCTACAAAGCTATAGATATCCATATGCCCAACATTCAATGTTCAGTTTAATTTCCCAACCAGCCACGAAAAGTGTGGTCAATCATAAATATAATAAAACGTGTGGTATTTTAAATTATGTAGCAGCTTAAAACTCACTAATTTAAAAACATGCATTCAAAAATCACAAACCGTTCTATTTTATACATAAACAAAATAAACACTATGATATTAAGCCTATTTTATTTGGTTAAGACTTCGTTTTTGTCCTGAAAGCAACAAAGTTCTAGTTCTTATACGGCCCATGACAGGAGGGTTTGATAAGGGTCTACTGGAGGTCATGCCGGTTTACGTTGTAACAAATTGGCAGTGTGACCGTTTAGTGGGCTGGTATACAGAAGGAAGTCAGACCTCCAGCTCTCACGTTTAAAAGTGAAATACTTTAAATCAAAAGGCAATGTCATTTTCTCATTTAAAAATTTGAAAACGTATACATCTTATCTTGTGACACGTTACATTCAAGGAAAAGGTAAATGCACTGGGCTTTAAAGGACTCTTAAGAACAACATGGATTTTCTTAAAATGACTTCAGAGGTGCTCCTGTTTTCAGACTGAAATGTAAACTTGTTTCTTGCAAAACACACATTAGGACCACCATTTCCTTGTGTTGTGCACTATATTACAAACTGATTACAATCACTACATAGGGACTCTAATGCACAGAATATGTTTCTTTGGGTTTAATAACGTGATATTTTGCTATGTGCATGAGGGAGAAAAGACTAGCTGCATTTAATCTAAATGTAACCGTTTCAACTACATCTAATTTGTAAGGTGGAGGCTTGGTTATTAGCGAAATGAGTCCAGCTGGTTGACCTGCTGGGCTAAAGTGCCCCAGACTTCAAACCATCATTAAAGACTGGAGAAGGCCTAGAAGGCACAGAGCACATGGCCGAACACCGCCATGACAGGCCCTCTGCCAATGGGAGAAAGCCCAGTGATCGACACACGAGCAAAGGCCCATTTCTGGTATGGGCTTTAAGAAATGAATTCTCTTGGACATTACAAGGACCCTAGGCCTGCACCCGGCGAGTCGTGGGTGCGGAGCACAACAAAACGTCTCCCTTCAATATAGATCGAACCAACGAAGGTGTAACTGGTAGTGATGTGCACCTATAGGAACAGGGCCCTGGAATTCACCTGCAAACAAAGTTGGACTCCTCCAAAAGGCCTACGGAGCATGGACCTATTCTTACGGTCATCAGTGCTGGATTCAAGATAACCAATCACAAACTGGCACTCCCATAACTACAGCCAATGCAAGGATGCCAGCTGAAAAATCTATTTCAAAACTAATGCATTTTTCACTGAATGGGTGGAGAGAAAGGGTGAGCAAAATAAATGGAGGGTCTCCTTCACACTGGAGATGGGTGTGGCCAAGAAAACAAAACTTGGCACATGAGGTTTAAATAAATAAAATCACCCATACACTTTAGAAATCTTGATTTAAAATAAATAAATAAAAACTTAATGGGTCTTCAGGTGTGGGCCTATCCGTTATCCAAAAATAAAGCTAAAGGCCATCCGACTGTTGTGATTGGTCTTGATTTACGGAGGCACGCAACTCGTTAAAAACAAGGTACCATCTTCACGTGGTTGTCCTCCGCTTTGATGCCGTCTCCCAGCTCTGAAACTTACCTGCAGTGTGAGAGCATTCTTTAGAGTGTTTCCCGGCATACGATAACGGTGTTCGCGCTCAATAAACTACCCTCTGCAGATGGATCAAACCAAAACAATTCTCTAACCTCAGCCAAGAAACGCGATTTGCCTCGTACATGCAGCAGATGAGCTACGAAACAGAATACAGCTTCTGTGTTAGGAATATTAGCTTGAGAGAATGCACAACCTTTCCGTTCTTTGCTCTTCCTTGGAATCTGAAAGTTTAGCCGTGGCAGCTCATCTAAAGGTCTCTGGTATGCCGAGGGAGAACTGTTGTGCCTCAGCTCCGACACCCCGCTCCTTCGTCTTTCAGTAGCTTCTTGCTCAGACGCTAGTCCTTCACATACAGCTTGTTCGCCATCTTGGCTGGATGCGACCGCGGCTGGCAACAAATGCTTCAAAATATCACAACTCTCCGCAGGAACATCGCCGCTGTGCTTTCTATCGGCTCCTTTGCCCTGTTGTCTCTCCATATTGAGGTTACTGGTCATGTTTCAGACGACGGATGAAACACTCGCCGCTTCCACACTTCTGCGGACGCTGTATATGGCTCTCCCACTATCTCTTCTCAACCTGCCTCCGCCATTCTGTCTCTCTGACGTACTCCTTCCTCTCCGCTGCTTCACTCTGCCCGCCCGACGTTGCATTTATAATCTCACTCACGTACAAACGAGCGTCGCGCCTCCTGTAGGTACTTGAGTGTACTGTACTCTGACACGGCATGCACCTCATAGACTATCGTTTCACTATAGACTAGAGTGGAATCAGACTCGCAATAAAAAGTCTGAAAAAATATAATTATTTCTTCCCCAGTTAAAATATACTCCTAAAAATACTCAAGTATTACATTTTTATTAAACTATTCTTAAACTATAGCTATCACTCAGATCTTAATGTTAAAAAAGAGAAGAGACAAGGGTTTTATTTTGTTTATCAAAATTAATGAAGGATCTTATTTACTGTAATTTATAGTTTTATGTCATCATTAATAGGCCTACATCAGTAGTAGTTTCCATTTTGCTGATCCAGAGAATGAAGTGAATACCATCACTATTTCCATATTTTTTTGTGGAACCTTAAAGTGTACAGTGACTGGAACTGCTACTACTTCCTTCCCTGCCCTGCATTGTATCATGTCAATGTAGTCCAGATCAAAAGCAGCTTCTGGAACCCCTATCCTTTGCAGGAAGATTATCTGCTCAACATCAAAGATGACCCAAACTCTGTCGGTTAACATTTTCTGCACTAGAGAAGCACTATCTGGTAAAAGATTCACCTCACAGACAACATGGTGCCCCCCCCACCAGGATGTAATTAGTTGCCACTTTGTGCTTTGTTCTTGCCCATAATTGTGTTTGTTTATTTGTTGCTGTTAAATTATAACTCCCAGGTAATGGTTGGGTAAGTCTTGTCTGGAAAAGAAATCAAGAGCTATTGTCTTTTCCAGTCAAAAAATTCAAAGTTTTATTTATGTTTCCACAGGCAGGTGTGGCCTTGCTACACTAATTGGTAGATAGATCTTTTACTTCCCTAGAAGGATTTTATTTGCATATTCAACAAAGCAATAAACAATCACATGAAAAACACATTGTGTGCAAGTATACATCCTTCATTGAATAAATTGAATGTCCAAGAATTGGAAATGGCGCTAGCCTTTATGAAATATTCAGTGTACTACTCTGTACAGTAGTAGGCCTATCAACACAGTTCTGAATATTTATAATAACATTTCCGATTTACGAGATATTTAGCTAGAGTGGTTGTTGTGTCTCAGCACCTGATGGGATTATTTATTAAGCTAAACGAGTAGCTGTCCACACATTGCTGAAACAGATCCCTGATGTTGGACCTGGAGGACCACAACAGAGTAGTAGTTTCGCTGTGGTGGCGGTGGGGTGCACATACAGAGGGACTGTGTCAACACAAGAGAGGTTCCAGGGGATTAGTCCCTAGACAAGGGGGTAGTCCTGGACCCTGTCATCCTCTTGCCAGCGCGGTGGTTCCTCACAGGGGAACGTGGTTTTCGTCGGCTCCACTTTAGCCTCGTTTAGCCTCGTTGCATCAGCCAGCGAGGGGATGTTGTTTTTGCACTGCACAACCAGAGTTTTCCCAGGTGATCCCTCTCCACCAGGCCTGGGCTCGGCTTCCAAGGCGACTCATTTCAACCCCAGGATACGGTGTATACATGCATAGCAACACTGCTGTTGACTCAGTCAGGAGGGACTCATCACTGGCCAGGGCTTACTGACATCAGACAATCTAATGCGGGCATCCCATTGCTAATATTTGTAACTACATTAAAAAAAACTTATTAAAGAGATAGTCAATGCAAACGATTTTAGAAAATGTCAGACAGTTCAGACAACAGCATTACAGCTTAGCCTGTGGCTTTCCTGCACAAACTGTTTCATTAACTTGTGTGGTGGTGCATGTGGGTTCATTTTAAGCAGCACGTATCCGCCATTGGGAAGGTGCGTGGAATGAGAAGTAATCAAGCATTTTCTCAAACAACTCAATAATTCAGAGATGTATGCACTTCCAAATTCTTAATTTCAATCATGAACCTAATTAATGAGTGAATAATGATACTGCCTATTCTGCTTTATTATGGCTTTATCACAGCATGGTTACAAAAGCACTTACTCTGGCTCTCCAGGAACAGGGTTGCAGACAATTTAATTAATTTATGTATATAATAAGCTTCCATATATATTTTTTATTTATTAATTTGAGCATAAAAAGGTTAAAAAAAACAAAAAACATTTAAATAGCTTGAAATATAGTCTGTGCGAGGGTGGCATGGTGGTGTTACAACACAGCTATTGCTGAATGTTGGGAATTGTAGTTCTGAAGTGTCAAACGACAAGAATATTGGGACTGTTTTCTTATGTTTTTTCCCTTTTTTTCGTCCTAATTTGGAATGGTGGGTCATATTTGTAAGCCCATCCCATCACTGTAACATCCTGGGTATATTCAAGAGCACCAAAACATTATGTGAACATTTCAAAACAGAAACATTGCCAAAGGAGTGTTGCTAAATGTAGTAAGCACAGTGAACTTCCTGTTCAAAAGATGAGACGTTTGAAATACAGTGCCCACCAGAATTATTGGCAACCTTGGGAAATATGAGCAAAAAAGCTACAAAAATGTAATTTATCAGCACAAGCGTACACTATATAATATGAGAAACATCTAATCTTTAATTTAGGTAAAATTATTCAAATAAAAAATATTTAATATAAATATTTAGTTTAAATAAATATTTTACTTTTTTAAGTGCACCTGAGGAACTATTATATAGTCATTCTCAACTTCCTGTTTCACTGGGGGTATAAATATGAGGTGACACACAGGGCAAAACCCCTTAGGCCGAGTCTGAATACGACCCCTACACCCTTTTGAGGGTGCATATTTGAGTCTACTTCGTCAAAAAGCTTTTGAGTGGGCGGCTTTTTCTCACAAATGGGGGGTACTTAAAATACCAGGATGAACCCCTTATTTCCGGGTTTTGTTGAGGGAATTCAGGAGCACACTCATATGCAGAACAGTGCAGTCATCTGACAATTTCAGTAAGTAACCCGGAAGTAAAAATGTAAAAGACATAGAGCGTATATTCATATCTATGGTACAAGATAGGTTCATATTACAAACAATTTTTTTATTATTTTTGTTAATTCTATCTTCATTCATAATCTACACTTTGTCAACAATCGTCATATGTTAACTGATTGATAGTCTCAATAAAAAAATGTCAAAAATATGATGAACTATTTTCTCACTAGTTTGGAAGGAGTTTTGCGGAATTTCTTTCGCACACTGCTTGAAAAGTGAGGGGACAGGGCACATAGCAGACAGGGGTCTGAGTGGACAGGGGACAGTGGACAGGGAACTGGGGTAGCATTCGGACACAGCCTTTGTCATTCATCAACATGGGGACAGTCAGAGAACACACAAATTAAATGAGACAAAAGGTTGTTGACCTTCATAAATCAGGTAATGGCTATAGTAAAATAACTTAAAAGGTTTATTTCCACCACCAGTGCAATAATTAAGAAGTTTAAAGCAACTAGAGCTGTGATGAAGCTGCCTGGAAGAGGATGCAAGTGTAGTTTGCCCGCATGCACAGTGAGGAGGATAGTTCAACAGGCAAAAATTTCTCCAAGGATCACAGTTTGAGAATTGCAAAAGTTGGTTGTATCCTGGGGTCACCAAGTCTCCAAAAGTACACTTAGACTTGCAACAAGCTATTTAGAAGGCTTGCCAGAAGAAAGAAAACAGCCTTTGCTGTCATCATACCACAAGCGTAAGCGTCTGGAATTTGCTAAATGTTACCGAAATTTAGATTGGAACCGGGTGCTATTGTCAGATGAGACGGAAATTGAGCTTTTTGGCAATAAATACCAAAGGTGGGTTTGGTGTCTCGGTGGCGTAGCCTGTAAAGCACTATCCACATGCTCATTGTGAGCCATGACGTCGGCGGTTCAAATCGAACTCGCGACCTTTGTCGCATGTCTCTCCCTCTCTCTCGCTCCCCATTCTTCCTGTCCCTCTACACTGTGCTGTCTAATAAAGCTGAAAAGCCCTAAAAAACTGGGTTTGGCATAATAAGTGGCATAGTTATGCAGAAAAGAGCCTTATCACCACTGTGAAGTATGGTGGTGGATCTACGATGTTGTGGGGCAATGATGCAATGTACCCTATCAAATACCAGGAGATTTTAGACCAACTTCTGGCTGGCTCTGCCAGATGGCTAAAAGTGGGTCGTGGCTGGATCTTCCAGCAGGACAATGATCCAAAGCATACCTCAAAATCTGCACAAAAATGGTTCACTGTCCACAGAATCAAGGTTTTGCAATGGCCATCCCAGTCCCCTGACCTGAACCCCATTGAAAATCTGTGGGTTGAGCTGAAGAGGAGAATCCACAAGCCAAAATCAAGGACTCTGAAAGATGTGGATAGATTCTGTATGACAGAATGGTCTCAAATCCCTTGTTCTTCAACCTCATCAAACATTACAGGAGACTCGGGCTGTTATCTTGGCAAAGGGAGTCTGTACAAAGTACTAAATACAGGGATGTCAAAATTATGCTTAAGATTTTTTTTCCTCTGATCAATGGTATCACAATTAATATAATGTTTTTAATTTTTCTGAGCATAGAAGACATTTGATAAACAATAAACTGAATTTAATCCTGCAATTTCTGCTCATATTAATTGAGGTTGCCTGTAATTCTGGTGGGCATCCTCCTCACTGTCTGACTGATGCTACAGACAAGTATGTGGCATTCTGTGGGAGTTGTCTGAGTTGTCGGCCATTTATGGCACTGGCACGATCTGCTTCAGTTCCTCTCTTTGTTTTTCTGCTCATTTATTACCACAAAAAAAAAAAAAGGATTCAATTTCAGACTGCGGGACGCATCACTGCACAAAAAAAGTGCTTCTGCAAAATGCACCACCCAACAGCTCTGTTTCTTACATTTTTGTGAATCACCTTCTTCTTCTTCTTCGTTTGGGTAGGATCTTTTTGTCCCACATCCCCAGGCTCGGGGCCGAGGGGCTATCCTTTTACCACCCCGAGCCTGGGGGGGGGTTCACCCGGACTATATTTCAGGGCACACCTCCAGTAGCCACGTCACCGTGTCATCATCCAGAACCGACAGACCATGCATCCCATTGGGTGCCCGATAAATCGGGCAGTCCAGGATGACATGGTCTGCGGTTTGTTCCTCCGCGCCACACTCGCAGGCTGCGCAAGAAGCCAAGCCCCATCTGTGCATCGATGAGCGGAAGCGCCCAACGCCGGTCCGGAGGCGGTTAAGCCTCACCCATGCCAGTCTAGGCAGGTCCACCCCAATAGGGGGGAAAACCGACGTCTGGGATGAAGTCACGGAGTCTAGAGGTGTTCTCCTCCCACTCCGTGCTCCAGATGTAATCCGCCCACCGTGCCGCACTGATGTTAAGATCACTGCATTGCTGCAGGAATTCCTGTGCGGCAGGCACAAATGGGTGTCTCGACTTAAGGCGCCGGGGAGGCTCAGCAATTACAGCGAGCCTTTCGTGGAGCAGATGGTTTGGCTCCATGGCCCGGCACGCGAGACGTGCTGTGGCTCCCGCGCGGCGAAGCCCAGCGGGCTGGATGCCTGCAAGAATGGGAAGATTGTCCACGGGAGTGGGACGCAAGCATCCTGTCACGATGCGCAAGGCTTCGTTGATGGGCGTATCGATGAGGCGGGTGTCGTACGCAATGTTCTTGCGTCGGCGCCCCAGCCTGACCCGACTAGTCGCCTCATCAATGCCACACGAGATCTTAACTTCTTGCGCAGTGACTCAAGGTGTCGGCGAAACGTGAGCGACCTGTCCAATGTCACGCCGAGGTAGATTGGCTCAGCGCAGCATGGCAGGGGTGTTCCGCCAATATATATTCGGAGCTCACGTTTAGCCTCCCTGTTGTTAAGATGGAAGGCCGCCGACACCGTCTTTGCCTCGCTGAGCTTCAACCTCCATTTCCAGAGGTATGCCACTAGTGTCTGCATGTCCTGGCTCAAAGTCCCCTCCAATGACTGCCAGTCTCCAGCGGAGTACACCAACGCGAGGTCATCCGCGTAGGCATACTTCCGCGAGACTGTATCAGGCAAGTCATAAGTGTAGATATTATAGAGGAGGGGGGCCAGGACAGATCCCTGGGGGACGCCGTTCTTGAGGCGTCGTAACCTGCTTTGCTGTCCACTACCGGTGGTAAGGTTAAAGCTGCGATTTCGGACAAGCTCCAGGATCATACTGACCATGTGCCTGTCCGGCAGCAGGCGGAGCAGCTTGCCGGTGAGGCCGCGGTGCCATACGGTATCATAGGCAGCCGTCAGATCGACAAAAACGGCTCCGGCCTTCTTCTTGAACGAAAAGCTGTCCTCGATGTCTTGAGTCATCAAAGTGACTTGGTCTACGGTCGATCTCTCGCGTCGGAACCCGGCCTGCTCCCGAGGGAGCAGTGGGTCGACGATCGGTTCGACGCGGGCATAGATAAGACGCTCGAGGATCTTGAAGGGGATGCAGAGCAAGGAGATGGGACGGTAGCTCTTAGGATCCCCTTCAGGCTTATTCGGCTTAGGGATCGCGACAACTAGGGCTCTTCTCCAGATTTTGGGGATCTTGAGTTGGCGCAAGCAGGAAGAGAGGAAAGCTCTTAACCAGGACTTCAGGGCAGGTGCGGCATGGAGTATAAGCTCCGGGCAGATGGAATCAGGGCCCGGAGCTTTTCCTGGCTTTAGGTGCTGGAGGGCGGCAGCGAACTCCTCCGGTGTGAATTCACCGGAGATGTTATCGCTGCTAGATGTTGGGGTCCTCCAGAGGTCAGACACTTCTTTTGCCACGAGTCGTGATGACTCGCGGTCTTTACCCTCGTATACCCCATTTTTCACAAATTGTGATGCGATTTTATTTGCAGAAATGGGGCAGTGACGAGGGGAGTGTCTTGACCTGCCAGTGAGGTTGTTCAGGATACTCCATGCCTTGCGGCTGGAGTGCGAGAAGTCGATGGAATTGACAGCCTCCTCCCAGCGCTCTTGTCTCCTCCGGCCGAGTCTTGACAACAGGGCTGTAGCAGCCCTGTTTGACTCGGTTCCGGCAGGAGCCCGAAGGAAAACGCGGTAGAGGTTCTCGCACTCCGCATCCCAGCACGGTTTGTAGCTATTGCGACGTCCGCGTGGGATGGATTTCTTGGCCGCTTTCACTAACATGCCACAGAAGTCCCGGTATGCCTCATCCACATTGTTGGTATTAGGCGATGGGAGACGCCACGTGGATTTGTTAGTGAAGAGGCGGAAGCGTTTCCAATTGGCCTTACGGAAATTCCATCGCTTCACCGGCTCACTCGGATAGAGTCCACGAGTTTAGGCACGGTTATCAGCGATGGTCGATGTTGGGACCGCGGGAACTTTCCGAGCACACGTCTGTCCGGGAGCTGGTTGTCTGCACCGACACTCGCAAATGCCACGTCAGGATTCGTCCCAGTGTTTCCAGCGACCGGAGAGAAAGCTGGCTGCACCCTTTGGATCGTATAACAGGGCCAGGCAGTTGTTAGCTGCCCAAGCAGCCAGGTTCTCTCCGTTGGGTGTGTTGGTATTGTACCCCCAGTCTTCATGCTGACAGTTAAAGTCACCAGCATAGAGACAGGGGTGGGGGAACACCGGGACAGACACCGGCGTGAGTCGCGAGGGGGGAGGCTTGTAGACGTTTACAATTTTAAAACCGGCAACGTCCACGCACAACCACTCAATCTCCGAGTCAGCCGGAGATTGATCGGCGAGAGTCCAGCTCAGCCTTTCATGGACAAACGTGGCAAGGCCGTGTTTCCTGCTTAGGATAGACCCAGCTAGTGTGAAATTTGGTAATACTAGCTTATCTGCTGTAAAGCAGTGGGTCTCCTGGAGGAGGATGACGAGGGCCTTGGTGGTATAGGCCAGCTTCTCGATGACGCTGATCTTGTTGGAGGTGAGTCCTTCGGTGTTCAGCTGCAGTATTCTGGGTTGGAGGCCAGCGGAGTAATCACCACCGGCTCTCCTCCCCGACTGCAGCCGAGCACCAGCCCGGGTGAGGGCCCTAAACTGGCAAATTCTGTTTCGCTTATGACTGCGATTGGCAGTCATAAGTTACTGACGGGGGACACCACGAGAAGGTGTTTGCCATGACCCCCTGTGAGTCACCAATTTCTAGAAAAAAACAGATGCATATTTTAGCAATTGCCAGAAATTATAATGTGAATGCACATTGGTATTTGGTAAAAAGAAGAACCGGAGTCAGAAGACCGGAACCCATGGAAGTACGGTCATCCAGCTGCATCCTCTGCTTTGATGTATTGTGCACATGCTGTACCTGCTGTGTCTCAGTTTGCTTGCTACCCAGTCTGAGCTTGTAGTACGATATTTCTGCAAGTCCACCCGTTTTGAAAAATGGCTAGAAATCAGAAGGCTCCCATTTCCCCAGGTTTCACATGATCAAAATTCGTAGGAATATTTTAGTAGTGCAAAAGCTGATATACTGTAGGTGTAAATATGAATTTGTTTTCAGTTATAAGCTGGCTGTTGTTTTATTGGTTTCTATTTTACTTACCTTTTTTTCTATTTTACCTTTATTTTACCCAGAAGTCCCATTAAGACAAGTAATCAATATTCCAAGTGCCAAGCACGAAAAATAATCCCCAAGTAAATTGGCAGACATCAGCAGAACATTACTATTTTATCCTAGATTTATCTCTTTAATTGTACTTTAAAATTTGTAATGCAAAGATTGCAAAGATTTTAAAAGGAAATTTAAAGAGTGTCTGTGCACTTGCGTCGTGTTGAACACATCCCTTGAGCGTCTCCTCTTGCTAAGGGCACGTGCTTTTCCTCAGGGACTGCTGACACCCAAATTAAGTACTCGATAAACACATTAAAAAGAACAAGTTGTTCTATTTCTGATAGACGTTAATGTTCTTCTGTGGGACCACAGCAAGACAGCCACGAAATAAGAAAGATAAAGTGAACGTCTAGAGAATATACGCCTTTCTTGAGTGCAGAGTTTGTCATAACCTATGATTATTCTTGGACACCATTAGGATCTGAACACAAGCCAATCTTTAGCTTAATGACTGCACTTTAAATGTTCTTAAATGCAGTTTGTATTTGAATAATTTCTGAAATAATTACAGGATAGCACTGTTGCCTCACAGCAAGACGGTCCTGGGTTCAAATCCAGGCCAGGGGCCTTTCTGTGTGGAGTTTGCTTGTTCTCCCTGTGTCTGTGTGGGTTTCCTCCGGGTACTCCGGTTTCCTCCCACAGTCAAAAGACATGCAGGTTAGGTGTTGAGATTTTATTGGAGACTCTAAATGGCCCGTAGGTATGAGTGTGTGAGTGAATGGTGTGTGGGCCCTGCGATGGATTGGCAACCTGTTCAGGTATTGCCTCTCGCCCAATGCATGCTGGGATCCAGCCCCTCCCCCTGACCAGGAATAAGAAGGTTAGATAATGGATGGATCGATGGATGAATGGATCTTCAGAAGGGAGAACTAATAAATGAGCTCTACTTCTAGAGCAAACTATTAAATGGGCGCTGTAGGAACAAATTATTGCAACAGGGATCTTCAGAAGATCTGCAAAACAGAAAGCAAACGTTCTGCTAAAAACAATAATAATACAATTCTCTATTCTCAGAATCTGTTTTAAAGTTTATCTGTGTTCGAAAACCTAAAATGTAAATTTAGGATGAATCAATCCTACTTTATTGAACACAATAATAGATAATGTTATCTTAAGTGTAATACAGGACAGTTTATTTCAGATATTTTAAAGACTGTAAAAAGAGAAAAAACAATGAGCATATTATGAAAATATAAGAACATCAAAGTTTAACAAATTACAAAATAAATTGGGGAAAGCTCTCGTGCTTCAAAATAGAATTGAAACCAGCAAAATGTCTTTTCAGTCTCAATGTCTGTCTTTTCTTGAAATACATTTCCCCTTATGTGGCATGCATTTGCACAATGGAATAAAATGCTTATTAAATTTGTGTGGAGCAGAAAGAAGCCAATGATAACTGACTGGAAACATAACCAGCTGCACAGCATAAATGTAATTCCTTGGAATGTATGTAATTCCTGGCTTTAAGGTGAAAGAGTTTGCTTTCTCTGTACAGCTTTAAAAAGGACTGAATTCTGGTCTATCTATTCAGAGAATTTATTTATTGTCGAAATCACACGGTGAAAGTGAATGAATTGCCAAGTGTGTGAAATAAAACTTCAGCGCATTGGTTTTCTTCCGTGTCATTTTCAGACACAGGTTCACAAATTCAGTATACGCATGAGAAACAGCTGATGAGAAAGTAAACCAACAGAGCAACTGACAGGCTAATATTGACAATGCAATCAGCAACAATCGATATACTGAGCATTGAGATATAAGGACAAGTCACCACTGAGATGTTACATACATACACATACAAGTCACAATCTGAAAAAAACCAATAGAAAACAAAACAAAACCCTTCGATTTTGTATTGTGAGGGTATACATCGCAATACAGACAAGGACGCTTCCATAGCTACCACTTAAGGTGTCAGTCAGACATGTCTGCTCTTATCAGATTCTCTCCTCGAGATTTGTAGGAACAAATTACTGCAACAGTGATGAAGACACAAACTCAAAAAAGAATGGTACTATTGGGGCATTCTGTAACTCAGAAGGGTGTTATTTGGGTAGCAGGAGATTGGGGTGATCCTGCTAACTAGAGACTTTGTGAGTTTACCGTACAATCATCATTCAAAATGTAAATTTGTGTGGAACTAGAAATTAATCAGAGGGTTTCCTGGAAAATAGAAAAAAATAAGCATTTTTAAAAAGTTGGAAATAGGAAAAATGAAATGGTCCTTATTAGGAGTGTAAACTACCTCAAGTAATTTAATTGATGGCAGAACCACCCTATATTTTTCTTATTCAGGCCTCAGTGAGCACAGCAGGGATAATATGACATACCAATGCAGAAAAAAATACATCTGCAGAACTGTCGTGTAAGATAAAGATAGAAACTGACCAACTGGCCTGCATGTTGAGAGCAGTACTGCTCAAGGACAAGCGTCACAGATGGGCAGCCATGTTGGCTCCAGTGAGTCAGATTAGGAGGAACTATGAGGATGGGTTTCAGGAGGCCTAACGGCCACTTCGGGAGAATAGTCTCTCTTTGCTTGCTTGTGAGTCATATTCCCATGGTGCTTTGCTCTGCTGTATAAATTCAAATATTGTTTGCTGGTGCTCGTGGCTCTTGTTATAGTCAACAGACACGTATGCACACAAACACACACACACACACACACATAATCTCATATATGATGTATGTGAATACACAGGCACATGTTCACACACAAACACAGGTATACGTACAGAGGCACCCCCACCAACAGGCTGATGCAACCAGAACCTCCGGTATGCCTGTTTAGAAAGGTGAAACCACACAGCCATGCTGCTGAGCAAAGGAGAGGATGGATGTAACTGTTGCAATTATATTATTTACATAATTTATATCATTTGTCTACTTTTTCTAAAACCAATGTCAGGGTTGAGAGTTCATTTAAATTGCATTTGTACATTATTTCATTTAGTACAAGTAATAGTACTATTATTTTGAAGTCTCAACTCAAAGTTATGTACAACTCTCGTTGGGCTCCTCTCGTGTAAGACTCTTAAGCAACATCGACAAGCAAGCAAGGACATCATATATGCGCCATATATGCGCTGAAAAGTTTTATGTTGGTCACAACCGACTTTTATTTTATGTGAATGGTTATAAGGAAGACTTGAAGACTATTTCCTTTTTGTAGCATGCAGCCAACGAGTTTTCACTATATTTCCCTCGAAGCACAGGCAGACACAAGTGGCTTTCTTTAGAGAGAAGCCTTCAAATAAACCAGTAGCAAGAAAGCCACTTGTGTCTGCCTGTACTTCGAGGGAATTATAATGGAGAAGAGGCATGAAGCACACGTTAGTTAACAAGCCCGTAATTCTTATGCAGAAAAAATAAGTTTTCATATACAAAGATCCAATATATTAGCATTCTTATATTATCATTAGATTATTCATCTAATCTGCATTCACAATGGCGGACTGTTCTGATAATATTGTATTTTCAGAATTTAACAAATCTGCATCAACCAATGAAATCAAGACACAACACTGACTTAATATAAGAAACTTGTATGTGAAATGTACAATATAATCTAATTTGTACAGAGAAATTTTATCAGTTATTTTGAGAAATGTTTCACTATAGACTCAGGTGATTAAATGTTTCACAATATACCCATTATTGCCATTGTACCAAAAGCAAAAAGAACGTATTTATTAATTTTAAAAGGAGAGCAGACAGTCTGCGCCTATGGATGTATTAGTTCACTTTATTCATACGGGGGAATGTATGAAGGGCTACAGGTAGAGATGGGATCACAGAAATGTCCACGGCAGGGAATCTAACCGCCGACCATACAGGCGGATTCAAATATGGGTTACGATTTGGGCGCCCTACAGACACAGCCAGCCACACAGACTTCTGCTGAATGTATAATGAAGCAATACGTTTCATCAATACATTAGCACGTATTGGAAAAAATATTTGGAGAGCCTCTGTATATTCAAGTGATATTACGGTATATTTTTAAATATATACTAGCATATTTTCATTGCCTAAAGGAGCAATGTTTGGTCCACTGCATTAAAAAGCCCAAATTGTCGCCAAAAAGCTCAATAGTCTCTCGAATAACACCCCATCCCAAAGTAACATTATATGGTGAGAAACACAGGTCACAAGAACACACGTACGTGACAAAAAGAGAATTAATTGTGCACTGGTCTTCATCATCCACTCAATCCAGGTTGATTGTGGTTAGCACCTGTTATTAAGTGAGAGAATGTTATAAAGTGTTAAAACAATATTAAAAGCATTATGCAAAAGCACATATGTAATGTATGTGTAAGGATTGGTTGATAAAATTCTCAGACTATGACCCCTGCCCCAAATAAATAAATAAATAAATAACAATAGATTTATTAATAGATGATAGATGAACAGGGAACTGTTGATCATAAGTTTTACATTTCATGTGCAATACCCTTGTAATTATAGTCTGGCAGTACTTCCTCACTGAAAGAATGAAAAAGACTTGGAAGTGAACGTAGACTGTCGAAGTCAATATCTTGCAGTACAGATGCCAGCCACCTGAGGGCAGTAACTTCGTCTACTAAAAAAAATGTTTACTGGTTAAGGGCCTGAGATGTCACATTAAAGGTTGTATCAGCGATTTTGGGTGGAAACATAAATGATCACATTCATCTGATTTTTCCTCACGATCCGCTAGCTGCCCGCCCCATAAGCAGGCCGTCAAAAAACCACGTCTCTGTAGGCAGCCTATGCTCCGAGATCGTACACAAAAACAAATGGTACTACCAACCACTCAAAACCAAAATAAACAGTATTCCAACCAATCACAATGATCTGCACAAACGCTAATACTCTTATCTCGCTGAAATCTTGACGGATTTACAAACGGTTTGGTTTCTTACAAACGTTATTAACGTGGTTATAATTCTGGATGCTTGAACACTATTTTTTAAAAACATAACATAATTATTCATAAGTATGTTTGTTTGGGATTTCGCTTCAGAAGTGACGTCACGTTTGTGCAGATCATTGTGATTGGTTGGAATACTGTTTATTTTGGTTTTGAGTAGTTGGTAGTACCATTGTTTTTGTGTACGATCTCGGAGCATAGGCTGCCTACAGAGAAGCGGTTTTTTGACGGCCTGCTTATGGGGCGGGCAGCTAGCGGATCGTGAGGAAAAATCAGATGAATGTGATCATTTATGTTTCCACCCAAAATCGCTGATACAACCTTTAATTTGATAGTTAGGGTGCGTCCCAATAGTCGAAAAATGCAACCACTCCTCTTACTCCGTGCCCCGGGACACGGATCTAATGTTGCTGATTACATCTTAATTACGTATAAATTGTTACATATTAATTAATGTCTCGACGCAAACCGCAATGCCAGGTACATTGTATACTGTACATGAAAATACTTGTACTCAAAACGATCAGGCAGTTTTGCATATTCCCGGGTAGGAGAGGAGTGGTAGTGGGGGAGAGGAGAAAGGGAGGTAGGAAGTGAAGAATATTGGGACGCAACCTTGGAGTTAGACAGCAAACTTTTCCCGTAATTACTCGAAACTTACGTATGCGCTTTTCAACACTCAAAATTTACGCATGCGCTTTTCAACATCGGGGGATCAGGCAGCCAACTAGCCAACCAGTTACCCACATTCAAACGTTTAGGCCCGCACGCTCTGCGTCCAGGCAAACATCACCCAGTCCCCTTAATGATGCGAGACACAGCTGCTTTTTTACCCTTGTATTTTTACTGTTGTATCTCCTGGTGTCCTCTGGTACAGAAGGGAACAATGTGATTTGATATAAAGTGACATGAATGATATAATTTCACATCAGGTTATATTTATCCAGAATTCTATAGCAAAATGTAGGCTATGCATAGGCCTATAAACACTTATCTGTGTTCTGTAGCAAGCTGAAAATATAGAACAGATGCAGACCGCAAAGCTGTCACTGTACGCCATCCTGAGAGTTCAGATCTGGCTTTTAAGAGCAGTGCACTGACTGGAACAGCTGTGGAAGGGAAAAATGTAACTTCAAACGAGAATGTCGCTTCCAAAACATTAAAACTTGTATTTCCCCAAAACCACTTTAAAAGGACGGCTGGTTATTTTATGGTCCTAGGCCTAGTCCTGTTCCCCCTCCTATTTATTTATGTTCTCATTTATTTCCTGTTAACTTTAAATGTTTCACTAGATCTCCAGCCTTGTGGCCGACAGACACAGGACAAAAACACCGACAACTCGTAGACATTTCCTCCTTTTGCTCCTAAACGTTGTCCGCTGTCCAGGGCAGTACAGTAGGCCTATTGTTTCTCTACCTCACCTATGTTTAGTTGCATATCAAAAGTTTGTTTTGCAGGGCATAACCAATGGTGCAAATAAACAAAATCAGCAAAAACTATTCAGTCTAAAAGTTCTTCCCAAAATAGGCCCTGGTCAGTTTTTCTCTTTTCTTTTTAATTTTACACAGATATTTTATTGTGAAAGCTGACAGACTGCTGGTTTACTACAGAGCACAGTTAAAATATCAGTTTATATGAGCAGTGATGATTTCATTTAGATGATTTATGTAACATTTCCGCATATGGACAGTTCTTTGAAATGAAGAGTGTGTGCAGTGTGTGCACCTGACACACAATCAGCAGTGCGATTTAGGACTTACCTACAGTCCTGATAGGCTACTCTGGAACAAGTACCGATAGTCATTTCATGTTTCGCTGGCTAGTTACTTGAACGAGGCTCATTAATAATGAGTTCCCACGTTCGGTCGTGCCCATGTTAACATCGTGTTTATTGTGCTATATTGCAAACACTTACATTAAAAAGTTTACAAAATTGCTTCACTTGATCATTTACTGATGATACAGAGGTGAATCAATAGGCTCCAAATTAGGTTGTTGAACACGTGTGTTTAAGTTCTTTCATAATGTTTTCCTTAAATCTATTAACACACATGGCAGGTTTGGTTCGTTATCATTTGCATTGTCAGACTTCTTCATTATCTACCAAATGGATCCGTTTTCGTGGCCATGTGTCCACACTATCACCAATTAGAAGCCTATTGATTGACCTCATTCCTTTAATTTGATCAGAGGTTGACATTTCTAGTGGATATCCCCAGGGGTCTCTGGGATTATATTTGGAGAATCCTGGGCGACGGCTCCCGTTCACAGCCAGCTACCTCTGCACACTGAGGGGACTCATCTACAGACCCACGCAGCTAGTAATGACCTGGTTGTGTGTACATCAGGCCTTATACAGGACAGGCAGCGGATAAATCCATGGAAACACAATAGTGCTTCAGCAGTGAGGTTTCTCCGATGGTTCTGTATTGGTGTGAGGACATTTCATGGCACGGATTGGGTCTACTCATACCCTTAGCAGGCGAGGTCATTGTCAGTGGTACTGCACAATCTTCTTCAGCCATGTTAAAACATTTCTTTCCTGCAGAGGGATGTCTTTCAAGATTAAAATGCCCCCATCCACCAAGCAGCAGTAGTCGCCCCAATGGTTTGAATGACATTAACCCGATCCATATGAAAGTCACCTAAATGAGCTCCACCAACAAAATATGAATAGATTTACCATCTTGATGAAGAGCAGTATTATAGTCCTCCTGGCTGCAGAATTCCCATGCTGGCTGTACTGACCACACATGGTGATAGAACATCCTATTACGCAATCACTGCTTATTGATATCAGATTTGAATGGCAAAATGAATACGTTTTACATTTGTGGGATCAGGTCCGTTTATTTGGTAATGTTTTCAATTCCATTATACATCTTTCTTTTGCTCCTTCAACACAAATGCCATCACATAACACAATAATTATTTTTTCAGTGACGAATCAAAAGCATGCGCGTGCACACGCACGCGGCGCACACACACACACACACACACACACACACACACACACACACACACACACCACACACACACACACACACACACACACACACACACACACACACACACACACACACACACACACACACCACACACACACACACACACGGGTCTTTCTGACAGGTTGTCATTCTCTGGTTCCTGTCCTCTCATCTCCTGTGCCGTTATGTCACATCCTGTCTCCAACGTCAACACAATAAGAACAAAACAATAAGTCACTGTGGGGGGGAAAAATAAAATAAAAAACTATAAATAAATGTCCTAAAGGGATAGAATTCAATACATTTCTTTAAAAAACAAAAAAAACAAAGGCATACATTTTGGATAAATTCTGAGAGTGATTACCTGGTCACAATATCTTTAACACGTGTGACTGAAAAACAAAACAAATAGGGCCAAACAGGTAAACTTGCACAAGACAAAAGAACAAAACAAAAACAACAACAGAACAGACATTTTTGGCAATGCTTTAGCAGTCATAGAGCTGTGGGTGAGTCCGTTCAGCGACTGAAGCAGGTCTGCACAAGCTACGCAGTACAAAGCAAACTACTCACCTTACACAGTCAGAAAAAAAAAACCTTCAGCTTAATTTTATAGTTTTGTTCTCTTTTAGTCTTGTGTTAACATTGAAAAGGTAAACGACCCAGGTGAATTGCGTGACTTCATCCAACAATGACCAGACCTCAGACAGCTAAAGCTACATCATACTGGCTTTGTTACCCCACTATGCGACTTACACATAAGACAGGCCCCCCCCCCCCCCCCCCCCCCCCCCCTTGGACAGGCTATACTTTCACATTGCTCTGTGCGGGCGAGGGAGGGATCAGTGACTAACGAGACTCAGGTGATTAACACCTTTGAGGGAATGTAACAGTCTCTTGATTTTTTTATTTTTTTCCAATCAAAGTGCTTCTCTCTGAATCCAAACATTCTATTATGGTGTGATAATACGCCTTTCACGCCTTTAACCTCACGCACAGTGTCAGAGTTCGTGCGAACTTCAGACACATAACGCGTCAGCGCTCCATGTCCCTCTGAGACAGAGAGACTTCTTTTAAGGTTGTCGGTGTGAATTTGTCCAATGGTGTGATCGTCTCTCTGAGAGGCAGGGCTCTGTTTCCAAGTGTGCCTCCACACTTAAAACACAATCACAAAGAGCCTACCCCCCCCCCCCCCCCAGTCTCCCTCTGCCTGTGTGAGAGAGACCAGCTGCTCTAGACCTGAGAGGCCTGTAGTTTCACAGTGGCCTCTGGATTTGAAGGGGCCTGCTGGATTTGCTCACACTGTTTTTTTCATTGGCTGTCCTTCTGGAGCATCTCACAGATGGGACCGTTTTTGGCTGCTGAGTGTCAGAGCCATGCCTTTGAAAGCTCACTCTTCTTCTACTGGACAGAGAACTAATGGTACAAAAAAAAAAAAGGCTGTGGTACAGAGTCACAGAAACACAGCACTGGCCTCTCAACCTTCGACCTGGACGCATCACAAAAACCCAACCGCTTCACACCACATCATCCATCCCCTGCTGCTCTCCCTTGATTGTCTTCAAACATTCTGCTGGTCATTTTGACTGGATAATCACTCACTGTAAACACTATGTTCCCTACTCCATACATAAATATACGTAATTCTGTGGCAGCTCTAAGGGGTCACAGCAGAAGGGCAGTGTGTGGGGGCGGGGGGTTGGTCAGTGCCTCTCGGATCCCGAGGTGAGGGTTTGATGGGTGTGAGGCCACCCCTCCCATCTCTTCCTCAGGAAGAGGCCACACCCACTGCCTCTCATCCCTGAATCAGAAACTCCACTGAGAGGGAGGGCAATAGGGAGACAGTGACCCCGCCCCTTCCTGAAGAACACAGACGCCGCTACCCCTCGTCCCCTCTGCAAAACACCGAGATGCCCCTGCCCCGCCCCCCCCCCCCCACCCCACCCACAGACCCCACTGCCATTTAGAACACCACTGCTGTCTCTCAGAGGAACGGCAGAGAGAAAGAGAGACAATGAAGGCTCAAACAAACGAGAAAAAGCACAACGAAGATAGAGAAGGCAATGAGGAAGAAGTGCTTTCCATATACTGCTGTCCGCTCCCAGGGTGTGTGGGGGTTTCCATGGTCCAATACTGTACAGGATTGCTTCAGAGCACGGGGGGGGTGAGGGGTGAGGTGGTGTTGGGGGGGGGTTAGGGGGTGACGGAGCGCGCCCCCGCCTGCCCGCCCGGCCGGCCCCGGGGTTCACACCTCAGCGGGGGAGTCAGACCTTGTGTGCGTGTGCTCCATCTGAGGGCAGCAGTTGGGGACCCGCCTCGCTGGTGTCCATGCTACAGTCCGACACCTCGCTGTCACTGTGCTCCATGCTCTCCGGCCTGGGGCCCACCTGTCCCGAGGGCGGCCGCGGGGACCCGCCCCCCGTCCCCGCCCCCGCCCCCCGCCGCGCCCTTCGCCTGCCGGATGCAGTTCAGCCACTGCTGCTTGTTGAAGGTGTCGCTGGCCTGGAAGGAGTAGGACTGGAGCTGCGCTCCGCTGCCGAACGTCACCCGGAAAAAGTTCTTGGCTGGAGGGAGAGGGGGAGGGAGAGGGAGAGGGAGAGGAAGAGATTAGTCTGGCAGTAGCACCGCTGAATAAACTCTACTTTATAAATACGTTTTCTGTCATCATTTTAGTTGGATTCACTACTTTATTTACCGCTACTTTTAGTTGGTTACGTTTTTTTTACACATGTCAATTTTAATGGGCCATTTAGGAACAAGCACTGGGTGTCTCCTGGATGAGGTTGGAGGAGAGGGGAGGCGATACTATAACCGGTTTTATTAGCAACTTTATTTCAGCCCTCCTCACTGAAGCAAGGCCTAGTCAAGACTCAGGACAGGGCAAACCCAGCAGAACAGCCCTGGAGTAGCGTAACCATAACCCCCTCGGTACCGTCCCGGCCGCGGGGCGCGTTAGCGCTTTTTTCCAGGGGACACTCACTCCTCTCGTTGTTGCTGAAGGCTCCGCGGATGGAGCCGCCCAGCCGGATCTCTCCGTCCTGCAGGTCCTCCCAGTCCAGGTGGCGCACAGGGATGGGCTGGCGGTATAGCTGGTAGCACAGCTGCTCATTGTGCGTTACTGCGCGCGTGATCACCAGCACGTCCTGGAACAGGAACACATGCAGCTTCTGCGCAGGGAGAGAGAGCACAGGGTGTGTGAGGACCAGGGCTGCTGTAGCACGAGTACTACAACTAGTATACTACCACGAGTAGCAGCAATAGTAGAATAATAGTAGACTAGCAGTGGCATAAATAATTACCAGAACTAGAATTAGGAAAATAATAGACTGCTACTGGTAGCAGTAATAGTAGAGTATTAGTAGCATTATCTGTAGTACAAATAGTAGTAGGATACTTGTTGTAGTGGTGGTAGTAGTTGTGGTAAGTTCTTCATCAGCACAATTCCTAATAATTTGTATTGATATGATATGACTGGGTGAAGTTCCTGCATCTTCCCTTTCCAAACTGGTAGAATGTTATAGGCACCTTCATTTCATTTGGAAATTCATGGAAAATTCACTTGAATTTTACCTCAGTGTTTTAGCCTTCATAAGAGGTGATCTTTTTTAAAAGTATTATTATTATTTTATTTTTTTTTCAGTACTTTCCTTTTTAAACACTAAAGCATCATGGCATGTCCCAGGTCACAGTCAGGGTCAGACCTAGACTTAATGCCATTTGACATGACAGGAATAATATTTGGTAAAGAGCTTGGAGGATCTGGCCCCAGGGATGGGGGATGTTATGTAAGGGGTGTGTTAATACTGATGCAAAGCCCCCAATGTCTCCTTCTGCTCCACAGAAGAGCAGATTTCCCTTCTCTCAATATTTCCTTCCTGCTCTGGGTATATTTGAGTCATTCTGTCTGGTATACGGAGTAGCGTAGCAGTGCATGACCACAAATGGCCTACAACATCTGTGCGTGTGTGTCTCTGCAGTTTGTGTATGTGCACACATGTCTTCATGTGCATTTGCCTGTTTGTGTGCCTTTATGTGTGTATATTTGTGTATACTTTGTGTGGTGTATGTTTGCATGTTGTGTGTGTTTTTGTGTGTACGTGTGTGTGCGTGTGTGTCTCTGTCTGTCTGTGTGTGTCTGTCTGTGTGTGCGTGAGCAGTTACAGAGAAAAGAGGATCAAAGTGGAGCCGCTCTGTGAGTGTGTGTTTGCGGGGGTTCTCTCACAATCCACACTCAGATACAGAAGAGAGCCTGGTACCAACCACCGTGACCCTGCTCTGACTGTCCACCTCAAAAATGTTTTATTTAAAAAAAGAGGGGGAGTGACTCTACCCCACAAAAAACCTGCCAAGCTTTACCACCATATTACTGTTTTCCTTTGCCTTCCGGTTTTAATCAGTATTTATTGGAATAGTCTTCTAAACAAAATGGGGTTTTTCTTTTTCCTTTTTTGTGTGCTCCTCAAATCTCTTAGTTTCTCCACCAGACTGTGATTAACGGCTGTCTGTAATGGCCTCTCTCTGTCACTAGAATGCATTTGAACAGGGACACAGCGACCTGGCCCTCTTATCGAAACACTGCTGGGAACATTGAGAAATAATCTCAAAATAAACCACCCACCAGCAACATAGTGACAGAGCACAAACATGGCGGCGCAAAAGAACAGCCAAGGTGTTCTGCATGGAGCGCAGCCTAGCATGTGGAACTCAATTACAGGCCCAGACAGAAGAAGGGACTCGTATGGCTACAGAGATTTTTGAATCTCCCTTTCTTTCTCTCCAATGGCTCTCTCCCCCACCCACCCTCCTGTGAAGCTCTGGCATTGTGGGGATTTAATGACCTCACCTGTGTGACACCATTAGCCAGCGGGGCTTAGGCTGCGTGTGAACCCCCTGCCCTGACCTGCTGGTGTTTAGAGTAGGCCCGCCTCCGATGCTGGGCTGCAGGCACCTCCCACGAAACCAATCACATGCCTGCCCCTGCTGTGTACACCTAGCAACAACCAATCACGTGCCTGCCCCTCCCTGCTGCATTACGGAACCTTCCATAAGACGGTCTGACCTCAAGGAGATTTATGGGGGACGTATCGTCCCTTGACTTTGACCTCGTCGGACCCCCTGTGCTTAACCTCTGGCTTGAGTTACAGGGTGCATTCTTGCCCTAGTCATTTCTCTCTCAACACGTCCTTTTCACGCCCGCTGGAGCGGCCGGGGGTCAAAGGGCAGGAGCGCACACCTCTAACCTGCTGCTTTGTAGTGAGTGTGGGTGGCTTGGCCCCAGGAGGGGGCAGAGGGGCTCGAAGCTGCACTAAAAGCACGGCGTGCCGGATGCACCATCGAGCGCGCCTCTCTTAAAATGTTTGAACAGCACCATGTCATAACATTTACGAGGAGGCCGGAAAGCCTGTTAAAACCTTGGAGGGCCATTGTTCACAAATATGCTTTTCCACGCAGTTTTAAACTGCTGACCACAGCCTAGTGCAGCTCATGCTAACGTGTTCAGGTGTGGGTGAGTACAGTCAGGTGTGTTGGGAGTGAGGCGAGTACAGTAAGGTGTTGGGGTGGGGTGAGTACAGTAAGGTGTTGGGGTGAGGCGAGTACAGTAAGGTGTTGGGGTGGGGTGAGTACAGTAAGGTGTTGGGAGTGAGGCGAGTACAGTAAGGTGTTGGGGTGAGGCGAGTACAGTAAGGTGTTGGGGTGGGGTGAGTACAGTAAGGTGTTGGGAGTGAGGCGAGTACAGTAAGGTGTTGGGGTGTGGGTGAGTACAGTAAGGTGTTGGGAGTGAGGCGAGTACAGTAAGGTGTTGGGAGTGAGGCGAGTACAGTAAGGTGTTGGGGTGGGGTGAGTACAGTAAGGTGTTGGGAGTGAGGCGAGTACAGTAAGGTGTTGGGAGTGAGGCGAGTACAGTAAGGTGTTGGGAGTGAGGCGAGTACAGTAAGGTGTTGGGGTGGGGTGAGTACAGTAAGGTGTTGGGAGTGAGGCGAGTACAGTAAGGTGTTGGGAGTGAGGCGAGTACAGTAAGGTGTTGGGAGTGGGGCGAGTACAGTAAGGTGTTGGGAGTGAGGCGAGTACAGTAAGGTGTTGGGGTGGGGCGAGTACAGTAAGGTGTTGGGAATGAGGCGAGTACAGTAAGGTGTTGGGAGTGAGGCGAGTACAGTAAGGTGTTGGGAATGAGGCGAGTACAGTAAGGTGTTGGGAGTGAGGCGAGTACAGTAAGGTGTTGGGAGTGAGGCGAGTACAGTAAGGTGTTGGGAGTGAGGCGAGTACAGTAAGGTGTTGGGAGTGGGGCGAGTACAGTAAGGTGTTGGGAGTGAGGTGAGTACAGTAAGGTGTTGGGAGTGAGGCGAGTACAGTAAGGTGTTGGGGGTGAGGTGAGTACAGTAAGGTGTTGGGGGTGAGGCGAGTACAGTAAGGTGTTGGGGTGGGGTGAGTACAGTAAGGTGTGTTGGGAGTGAGGTGAGTACAGTAAGGTGTTGGGAGTGAGGCGAGTACAGTAAGGTGTTGGGAGTGAGGCGAGTACAGTAAGGTGTTGGGGTGTGGGTGAGTACAGTAAGGTGTTGGGAGTGAGGCGAGTACAGTAAGGTGTTGGGAGTGGGGTGAGTACAGTAAGGTGTTGGGAGTGAGGCGAGTACAGTAAGGTGTTGGGGTGTGGGTGAGTACAGTAAGGTGTTGGGAGTGAGGCGAGTACAGTAAGGTGTTGGGAGTGAGGCGAGTACAGTAAGGTGTTGGGGTGTGGGTGAGTACAGTAAGGTGTTGGGAGTGAGGTGAGTACAGTAAGGTGTTGGGAGTGAGGTGAGTACAGTAAGGTGTTGGGAGTGAGGTGAGTACAGTAAGGTGTTGGGAGTGAGGTGAGTACAGTAAGGTGTTGGGAGTGAGGCGAGTACAGTAAGGTGTTGGGGTGTGGGTGAGTACAGTAAGGTGTTGGGAGTGAGGTGAGTACAGTAAGGTGTTGGGAGTGAGGTGAGTACAGTAAGGTGTTGGGAGTGAGGCGAGTACAGTAAGGTGTTGGGAGTGGGGCGAGTACAGTAAGGTGTTGGGAGTGAGGCGAGTACAGTAAGGTGTTGGGAATGAGGCGAGTACAGTAAGGTGTTGGGAGTGAGGCGAGTACAGTAAGGTGTTGGGAGTGAGGCGAGTACAGTAAGGTGTTGGGAGTGAGGCGAGTACAGTAAGGTGTTGGGAGTGAGGCGAGTACAGTAAGGTGTTGGGGTGTGGGTGAGTACAGTAAGGTGTTGGGAGTGAGGCGAGTACAGTAAGGTGTTGGGAGTGAGGCGAGTACAGTAAGGTGTTGGGAGTGAGGCGAGTACAGTAAGGTGTTGGGAGTGAGGCGAGTACAGTAAGGTGTTGGGAGTGAGGCGAGTACAGTAAGGTGTTGGGAGTGAGGCGAGTGTGTTGGGAGTGAGGCGAGTACAGTAAGGTGTTGGGGTGGGGCGAGTACAGTAAGGTGTTGGGAATGAGGCGAGTACAGTAAGGTGTTGGGAGTGAGGCGAGTACAGTAAGGTGTTGGGAATGAGGCGAGTACAGTAAGGTGTTGGGAGTGAGGCGAGTACAGTAAGGTGTTGGGAGTGAGGCGAGTACAGTAAGGTGTTGGGAGTGAGGCGAGTACAGTAAGGTGTTGGGAGTGGGGCGAGTACAGTAAGGTGTTGGGAGTGAGGTGAGTACAGTAAGGTGTTGGGAGTGAGGCGAGTACAGTAAGGTGTTGGGGGTGAGGTGAGTACAGTAAGGTGTTGGGGGTGAGGCGAGTACAGTAAGGTGTTGGGGTGGGGTGAGTACAGTAAGGTGTGTTGGGAGTGAGGTGAGTACAGTAAGGTGTTGGGAGTGAGGCGAGTACAGTAAGGTGTTGGGAGTGAGGCGAGTACAGTAAGGTGTTGGGGTGTGGGTGAGTACAGTAAGGTGTTGGGAGTGAGGCGAGTACAGTAAGGTGTTGGGAGTGGGGTGAGTACAGTAAGGTGTTGGGAGTGAGGCGAGTACAGTAAGGTGTTGGGGTGTGGGTGAGTACAGTAAGGTGTTGGGAGTGAGGCGAGTACAGTAAGGTGTTGGGAGTGAGGCGAGTACAGTAAGGTGTTGGGGTGTGGGTGAGTACAGTAAGGTGTTGGGAGTGAGGTGAGTACAGTAAGGTGTTGGGAGTGAGGTGAGTACAGTAAGGTGTTGGGAGTGAGGTGAGTACAGTAAGGTGTTGGGAGTGAGGTGAGTACAGTAAGGTGTTGGGAGTGAGGCGAGTACAGTAAGGTGTTGGGGTGTGGGTGAGTACAGTAAGGTGTTGGGAGTGAGGTGAGTACAGTAAGGTGTTGGGAGTGAGGTGAGTACAGTAAGGTGTTGGGAGTGAGGCGAGTACAGTAAGGTGTTGGGAGTGGGGCGAGTACAGTAAGGTGTTGGGAGTGAGGCGAGTACAGTAAGGTGTTGGGAATGAGGCGAGTACAGTAAGGTGTTGGGAGTGAGGCGAGTACAGTAAGGTGTTGGGAGTGAGGCGAGTACAGTAAGGTGTTGGGAGTGAGGCGAGTACAGTAAGGTGTTGGGAGTGAGGCGAGTACAGTAAGGTGTTGGGAGTGAGGCGAGTACAGTAAGGTGTTGGGAGTGAGGCGAGTACAGTAAGGTGTTGGGAATGAGGCGAGTACAGTAAGGTGTTGGGAGTGAGGCGAGTACAGTAAGGTGTTAGGAGTGAGGCGAGTACAGTAAGGTGTTGGGAGTGAGGCGAGTACAGTAAGGTGTTGGGAGTGAGGCGAGTACAGTAAGGTGTTGGGAGTGAGGCGAGTACAGTAAGGTGTGTTGGGAGTGAGGCGAGTACAGTAAGGTGTTGGGGGTGGGGTGCGGTTGCTGGTTTGAAGCACTCACAGAGCCTCTATTGTTCTTCAGGTCTCCGTGGCAGGTGAGGACGCGAGAGCGGTCAATGAGCAGATCCCTCTGACTCTCCTCCAGGTACAGCAGCCGCTCCTTGTAGTATCGGCACTCCGACTCGCCCGTCTGCATGTTGATCTCTGCCACGATGCCCTGGATCATGTTGATCTGAGGGAGGGGGGGGGAGCAGACATGCCGAGGGGGTCACGAGAGCGGAGTGCTTTCGGGGGGAAACATAACGGCACCTTAAACTGACTAAATTTTGACGAAGACAAGCATCGCGTTATCTGTGGGGTTCAAAACAAAAGCTAAAGAAATTATTAGAAACTGAATTCTCGACATTAAAACTGAGGTTGCACACTCGTGTTAGTTGCAAAATTGTTTTTATTCATAAAGACCCAAAGCTTTCATTGTTTTATTAATAAAGACCCAATGTTCCAGCACCTCCATCCATACTGAAACAGAAGCCGAACACAGGGATGCCCAAATGTGGCCCCCGAGGCCAGTAGTGCTGCTGGTTTTCATTACTACTTAATAGGATTAATGCCACTGATTGGCCAGAGATCCCACTCGCCTGCTGTCCCTGATTACAGCGCAAGAATGAAAACCAGCAGCGCTACGGGCCTCTCGGGCAAGGCCTGCGCTAACATATGGGAGAATCCCTGAGCTAAGCTATCTGTATCTGAGGAGCATCAGCCTGAGGGCACACTGCTCACAGGCCTCCTCTGAGGAGGAGCCTATCAGAGGCCTGGCCCTGGCTGTTACCCGGGGACCGACTGCCCCCAGGGCTCATTTCACTGACAGATGCAACGGCAGCTCCAGGGTGGGATGGGATTGGGCAGGACAGGATGGAGCAAGCCAACCGCCAAAATGGCTTTCTGAGCTAGTCATCGGAGCTGACGTGGACCAGCGCGGGCCTGATTTCTCTGGCTCTCACACAAAAATGTAAAATGAGAGAAGGCTTTGCCGGCAGCTGTTTTACTGCACTGGAACCTGACACAAATATGTTTCCCTTTACAGCTTCGTAGTGTCTAGACAAAGCTACCTCCATGACAAAGCACAGCGTTTCAAAGACTGGCAGTTCAGACTCAGCTGTGTGCTACATATCCTGCATATGCTTGGACTGCCCTCTCCTCTGCATGCATTACAACATTTTCCCAGTAGGGGGCACAGTTTTGTAAAATACAGGGTATGCTCTCCAGTCACGCAATATGAACATACGTACATATCTATTGATAGCACAGGCTATCACAGCGAGACAGACTACTTAGAGAAAGAAAACGGGCTCAAACATATCTTTCAAGCGTAAAAAAATTTACCTAAACCCCTTATATGCTGTAAAAACCGAAACACACTCCTGCAGATCCCAGAGGAGTTTCAAAGACACATGCTACTAACAAAAAAAAAATTTTCCTATGAAAAAATAATATTGAAGGTAGTTTTACTGGTGTCTTTTTAAAGGGCTTTTCAGCTTTATTGGACGGCACAGTGTAGAGAGACGGGACGAATGGGAGCGAGAGAGGGGAAGGCATGCAAGAAAGGTC
Source organism: Synaphobranchus kaupii (assembly GCA_029718625.1). Taxonomy (NCBI): domain Eukaryota; kingdom Metazoa; phylum Chordata; class Actinopteri; order Anguilliformes; family Synaphobranchidae; genus Synaphobranchus; species Synaphobranchus kaupii. Next base: position 93,800,613 of record CM056380.1, read on the forward strand.
GCACGGCCCGGATTTGAACCGCCAACGTCGCGGCTCGCAATGATAATGTGGACTGTTCTCTAGGGTTAGGCTACGCCACTGAGACACCGCTAAAGTATTTAATGTAATTACGTGAGCTCGGTCTGAAGGGACCCGTTAGCCAGGCAGGGCACTCACCGCTTCGTCCAGGTGCTGCCGGTCAGGGTGATCGTTGGGCGTGTGTTTGAGGATCTCGCGCAGCAGCAACGGGTACTTGACCAGCCGGGAGCGCGGGATGTCCAGAAAGTTCCACAGGTCCAGCTTGCGGCTGAAGGGCGACTCCAGGCAGCGCTGCAGGAAGTCCTGAACGCGGTGGTCCTGCTTCTTGTGATCCAGCAGGGCCTTGGCTGCCACCTGGTTACTGCAGTAGCCTTTGTACGAGTCCAGGCAGGGTAGCTGCGAGAGGGGAGAGGGGAGAGGGTCAGACTAGGGCCTCCCATTATATCACACCTCTCAGTGAGGATCAGCAACTGGCCACCTGATACCAGTGTGCTCAGACAGGGCTCCTCTCTCAAAGCAAACACACTCCAGTACTGAGAAGGCAGCGTTTAATCCTGCCTTTCTACAGGGAAAATAACAATCCACATGAAAGCAGAATAACGTCCTGGGAAATACTGGCAGCAAACTAAAATTTCATAATAATCATTTATTTTAAAATCTGAGGGTTCCCTGGTGTCCTGGCAAAACAAATAACCCCTAATCTGGCAACGTCAGCCTGGCTACCTAATCATCCCCCAGTTTAACCGGCTCAATAATTCCCTCCCGCTCCACCTCAGCTGACGTTTGGTGAGCGTTCTGGTGCAAAATGGCTGCTGTACATCACCCAGGTGGGGGCTACACATTGGTGGTTGAGGTAAGTTTCCCTCCTTCACTGCAAAAGTGCTTTGAAATCATGAGATGAAAAACATGAATAAATAATAATAATCACAAATGTAATCCATTATGATTATCATGATGATTACAAATATTGCCATTATTATTAAGGTTATAAGACCCGTCTGTGAACCTGTATGACCCGAGGACGGGGAAGCCATTACGTGAAGATGCATGCATCATAGACTAGCCCTGCCAGAGTAAGAGTGTGGAACAATGGCCCCTGTATGAATCCGGTTGAGTTTGTGGGGGGTGATGGGGTACAGTCACCGGCTCAGGGCAGCAGGTAAGAGTAGGCAAAAAGCACAGAGCCGTACATGGCCATTGGGGAGGGCAGGAAGGCAAGAGAACCCAATCTGACTGTCGCAGTGAAGAGCAGGACTACGGGTGACCGTGCCGGGGTGCGTTAACCCCTGAGAGACCGCAGGGTCAAAACTACTGCACTGGTGTCTCTCAACGCCATAGCAACAGTTGACTCGGTTACAAGCCTGCTCGCTCAAACTGACTCACTTCCTGTCCTGCTGGGAAATGTCGTCAAGAACGTTTTGAGATCGTCATAATATTAATAACGAGAGAGGACGAACCGTTATGTTATGTTGCAGTTTTGCAGGACTGGGAGTTCGGCTCCCTGTGATTCACTATCAACAGAATTCCGCACAATCATTTTAATCATCTGTCCGTCGTTCCCCCTCCTGCAGCGCATTCAGAGGGTGATTAATGAATATTCTGCTCAACGTTCTTGAGTCACATGACCATTCCCAGAAATCTCCCTTCAGATCTTCTGAGACGTCAAAGGCTGCCACCGCTCCAGAGAGCGCTAGAATATATTACGCACGTTATGTAAGACGCATCAACACAGCTGGAATATAGCCCAGCCTTCGGGCCCTCCTGCAGTAGACTCACTTCCCTTTTTGTCCAAAGATCCAAGACTTAACAGCAGTTCGTCTTCACTGGAATTGGAAAATATTTACTCTGAGTTACGCAATCCTGCGGACGCGTTAAGCCGTGGAAGGACAGGGTTCGTGGAGGAGACCTCCGATTCAGCTGGAGACGCGCTAACAGCGGACTAGCGTGCGGGCATGCATCGTTGCCCATGATCCCCCACTGTAAACGGGAAGGAAGGCCCCATTTGGCGCAGCCTCATCGCCGTCCTCAAAACGTCCAGCTGCGGGAGACCGACACCCCCCAACCGGCGCCCCGCTGACTGCTGGGATAGATATTGATGGCTTTGCAGACAGCAGCATAACTCTTTCCGCTCGCTGGCTGTCTGACCAGCTGGCCCCGTCGTACAGCAGAAGAAACACGTCTTACCGCCACTGTGACACCTGCCTGACGGATCGGCTGGGGATGTCTGACCCTGCACCCGCAGCCCGTTTGTTTAATATGGAGAAGCAGCAGAAGCAAGCGGCGGTAAATCAGCACGACGTCGCCGCTTTCTGCGCGCACGTCCTACGCACGTATCCTCCCGGGTCAGGCCGTCCGGCCGTGACCGAAGAGCGGAGCGCGGGGCTCCGGTGGTGCGAGCAGGCCAAGCAGCAGGCCCGTCTCTCACACCTGACTTTGGTTCCCAGCTACCGTGGCGCGCATCTCCAGTATGCCGTCGATATGACTGCAGCTTTGTGGTGCCCTAGTGGTGGTTTTCCAGCCATGTTGAAAAATATCTCTCTTCCGTAAAGTTATTTTGTCCTAAACGCGTCTCTGCTAAATGTCTATTCAGTTCCAACTGCAAATTCATCCTTAAGGACATTTTTCAACTCCAGGGTTTACCAAAGTGGAATTGACCCCCCAACCCTAGAGCTCAGCAGACTGACCTACAGTCAAAGCCCAATGGGACAGAAAGCTCCACTGCAGAGGAAAATAAACATACTCCCGTTTGGTACTCTTTGAAAGATCCGATGAATCAGGAAGTACCTGAACGTCTCTCGGGGCCACTAATATTTGGGCTGTATTTCTGAACATTCTCCTGCTGCCAGCTGTCAAAGTGTGCGAAAGTGCACAGTTCTGAGCCTCAGGTGGAGAACAAAAGAAAGTATGAAAAGAAAGTATGAAAAGAAGTTGAGGGAAAAGTCAGTATGTCCTGATTGGCCAGGAACTAAATCACATCCCTGCTCTTTGCACTGGAAAATCTCACACTGCGTCACAAGGTGTTCCACGCTACTGGGGCCCCTCCCCCTCCTCCTGATTGACAAGCGGAGGTCACTGTCCGCTCTCTCCCTCACGTCCCTCCGGCGTTGACCCCCCCCGCCTCTGCACCCCTCCCCCCAGAACGCCTGTGCCATCCCCAGCACAGCCACCTTGTGTTCTGTCCCCCCCACCTCCCACGCGCCAAAGTCCCCTCTGAAGTCTCTTTATTTCACCCACTTCCCCACGTCACATGGGCCAGGGGGGCGGAGCCTGAGTCACACGCTGTGACCTGCCCTCAGGGAGGGAGGGAGAGGGAAACGGCAAGAACCTATCAGCCAAAGAACTAAACAAAGGCACACTTAGCACAGTAATTAATAACAGAGCACAAAAGGCCGACTCTTCCTGTTCAATGTGCTACTACCCTATGGCTTTACCAGACTTCGGCATAAATCATCGGGGCAGGAAGAAAAGGCCTAAAAAAAAACCTGAGGTAAGGTGGAGGGTTCGCTTCACTTCAATGCCTCTGTGACAGAAAAACGGCGCAGAACAGGAAACCGGCCAGCAGAAGCACGATCGAGCCCCACCCATCCACCTCCCACTAAAGATCAGAAAGTTCATGATGTTGTCCAATTCGCCTCAGAAGCACCCGGTCAGGAAAAAAAATGAAAAAAATACATCGGCAATGCTTTTGGCCTGCAGTGTATCTCAATACAAACAAACCCCTCCGCTCTGCAGAGAGAACATTGGACAGGTCTGTGGGGGTGTGATTAATGGGCTGGGCCCTCCCCTCCTCCATTGGTGGTAATGGCTCATTGAATTTCCCACAGCCTGGCCAGGTTTCCAGAAAACTTTCCCAAATTTCAACAGAAAACACACATGCACACAGGCAGAACTACAGTATATACAGAAATATGCACCTGATTAACAACCAAAGATGCAGATTTTCTGACCTTAAAACACAGATCTCAAACTCACACAGTATTAGGCCCAGGTGTGTTACCAGCAGCTGCCTGCAGGGGCAGTGCCAGCGCCAGGAGGCTGGCTGGGTAACCAGAGTGACTGATAGAGAGAGTGGTGCAATCAGTGAAGGGGAATGCTGCTTTTTGGGCTATAAAGTGGGAATCTCAGGGACCCAGGGAGAGCGTGCGGTGCGGGACGGGATGGCACAGGACGGGGGTAGAGAGCGCGGCTCCTCTTACCCAGTCGACCAGGATGTGTCCCATGTGGTCCGTGGAGCCATCTGGTTTCCTGGCCTCTCGGAGGCGACTCAGCAGATCTGAGGGCAGTAGGGAGAGGCACTGAGGTCAGAAACACACACAAATTTGAGGGCAGGAGGGAGAGGAACTGTGGTCAGAAACACACACAAATTTGAGGGCAGGAGGGAGAGGAACTGAGGTCAGAAACACACACAAATTTGAGGGCAGGAGGGAGAGGCACTGAGGTCTGAAACACACACAAATTTGAGGGCAGGAGGGAGAGGCACTGAGGTCAACTCAGCTGTTGCTCCCTTTCTACTGCAAATCTGCATATCCAAGAAAACTCTGCAGTTTCAATATCTGTGCTTTTCCATCTGCATACACCTCTTCTGACCTATGTGCCCCCAAGACTGTGTGTTTGTGTGCATGTGTGTGTACATGACATGTATTATGTCCGTGTGTATGCAAGACAAGTGTGCATGTCCCTGATTGAGGGCGCACTTGAAACCTCACCTTCGTGTCGAGGGATGAGAGAGTCCAGGGTCCCGAAGATCTGGTTGAGCTCCTGCTCGGTCATGATTGACAGCTTCAGCATGGGGTCGTGGTAGGCCTGCAGAGAGAGATCAGACTAATGGGACCGTCCTGGTGGAAGAGCTTACGCAACGACGGGACCTGTTCAGCAGCATGCTGCATTTCACCAGGAGCGTGTGCAAAGAATATGCTTACAATCATGGAATGTTCACAGGAAGAGACATGGGGAAACACCAGCTATAAAAAGCATTAAAAACACTGGCTCAGCACTGACTGCAGTAAAACATGGAAAAATAAAAACTTGTGACCCTTGTTCAGATGTAAGAATTTTCATCTGTGGACCAGCTTGGTCTGTGTATAATCACAGCCAATATTCACCGACACCATTTAATCCCCTTCCCATCCAATAAATAACACAAATCCCCGGCAACTAAAAGGTAACGACCAACACCAGAAACATTTTCACCGATGGCACAGAGGAAATGAATGGAAATCGTTTACTGGCTTTTTACATTTTACGCAAGCCATAGACAAGGCAATAAAGGACACGGTAATCCTATAAGGTAATCCTATAAAAACATGAGGGAAGTTGTCCGATAGGGTTTTGGTAATGAATCATGTCAGTTGCTGCAGTGGAGGGAAACTGGAGATGGGCTTCCCACATGGGTGAAGTAACTCAGCTCTCACACATTCCAAGAAACAAAAACAAAAGGGGGTTAAAGGAAGCTCCTAATTGGAAAAGCAGATCTAACCTTCTTAGCCAGCTTCAGGTCCTCAATCAGGTCCTGCTCCCCCTGGGAGAGTTCGAAGATAGCCTGTGGGGGGGGGGGGGGGGGGGGGGCAGAGAGAGGGAAAGAAAAAGAGAGGTAGAGAGTGAGGGAAGGAAATCAAACCAGGGCCTCCACTCTACCACATCTCTCAGTGAGGATCAACAACTGGCCACCTGATACCAGTGTGCTCAGACAGGGCTCCTCTCTCAAAGCAAACACACTCCAGTACTGAGAAGCCAGTGTTATTATCCTGCCTTTCTACAGGGAAAATAACAATCCGTTGCATCATTTCTGCTTTTGTTTGCCATAAAATCAATGATTTTAAAAAATAGGCCGTGGCCTTGTAATCACACCCCAGGGACAAACTGAGTGACTAACCATGTCAATCAATGTGCAGTTTGGAGCATCGCATGTTGAGTGTGCCACAGCGTTCAGAAAGTCGTTCAACTGATATGAGTTTCGATTAATAAAGGAGGGGGACAGCTTGTGGGGGGTATTCATGCAGAGATGGCCCGCCTCAACATTAAAGGCCCCCTATTAAACCACAGCTCAGGCTGAGGAAGATACACTCATAAAGACAGGCCCCTTTGACCCCTCAGAACTCAATACTTCCCAGAAGACAGCTGGGCTCTGTTGTCCACGCCGTATCAACAACACTTTGAAGTCTGTGTGGCCGGGCAGGAAACTCAATTTGTAAAAAGGGAGGGGAGTTGGGTGGAACGCTCCAAACGGACCACACTCAATTTAACCTAATAACCACAACAGCTAGAACGTCCTCTCGGCGAGCAAAATTCAGCACGGCCAAGCAGGCCGCTGTAACAAAGCCACCGTCGTCTGTCCCAACAGTTTTTCTGTCACTTTTTTTACTACTTTTTATGTTATCTGACGACAGCACAAACACTCAAGAGCATATAGCAAGTAATAAACTACTTTATACGAGAGTGCTCCCAAAAGTCAAATTAATCCAAATGTAGTTGGGGAAAAAAATTAAATGTAAATCGGAATTCACACTCTCAGCAACTAGTAATTACGATTTTGAAATCAATCAAAAGTTTATAACTAGATATTTTTAACTGGTTCAGGCTGTACATTAGACAGATTGCTCCCATTATACCAAGTCAGTATATTGGATTTAATTTTTAAAGTCATACATTAGCTAAATTGCTACCATAATAAACACACTGTAAGTACCAACATATGCATTAAATGACATGGGGTGAATCTTTCCTTGAAGCTTGCCGTCAGTTTTGCCAGAGAGCAGCGTAGTTTCCACTGTCACTCTGAGGTTTTCACCAGTTACTCACTGGACTCCTTTGCATTGTATTTCAGACATTTAGCAGACACTCTTATCCAGAGTGACTTAAACAGCTTACATTCCTTTTACATACAATCCATTTATACAGCTACATATTTACTGATGTGAGGGCATGCCCAGTTCCAATATCCACCTTACACCCTTTACCCTGTAATGCACCCTGCTGTACCATGCAATACCATGCCAAAGGACTTCAGTATTTATATCCCCAAACTATAAACAGTGTCAGAGCTAGATCCTTATTCGTTCCACAGACACGGGTTCAATTAAATAAACCAGAACGCTTGGCTCTTAGAACACACAAGAGCTCTGTGTGGTATTTAATGATACTGGGGACTCCTGGAAAAACGGAGAACAGACAAGCAAATTCCTTCTGGATCCTAAAATGCACTCCCAACTGGATCATGACAGACACTTTAATGTTAACTACAGTTAACTAATGTAACATAACTAATGTTATGGCACTACAGAGGAAGTAATGCTACCATTACATGGCTAGTAAAAGTGGACCCCCCAGGCTAAACAAGCACGAGGTAGCAGGGGTGGAATAGGCACAGATTCTACAGACTCACTCAGATTCAAGTTCCTTCCACCCTCTGTGCTTGTCACGTTCTATATTACAGGACATTCACTACAGCACGTTCACTGCCACAGCATAGTGCTTGATCATGTGCCATAATGGATTTTGAGAAAAAGTGGAACGTTTTGGCTTCAATGGCAGGGAGGCATAAGCATCAATGTTAAGGACACGGAGTTGAGTATCTGGTGACTCTTCAGAATCTGTGGTGCAGGCCTCTCACCCAAACCCCTCCTACTCAAAAAGAGTAGATGAGCGGGGAAGGCTGGATCTGAAGGGGTCCGGGGGGGGGGGGGGGGGGGTGAAGTGTGGTGGGGTCTCACCTCCTGCCGTTTGATCTCCTTGGAGGACAGCATGTGGCCGAGCCGCACGTCGAACGTCTCGCTCCACAGCTTGCTGTCGCGGCGCTTGGTGATGGCGGGGGGAGCGTGGCGGCTCCATGGGCGTGGCGGGGCCCCCTCAGTCCTGCTCTCGCTGCGGAAACTGATGGAGCGCTGCCGGGGCGAGACAGAGAGCAGGGTATTTGGTACACAAATTTCAGCTTTGCTTCAGCAATACACAAGTCTGATCGAATCAAATACTGAAAATGCATTCACCTGAAAAATACATACATCTACATAAGTGTGTGAAGCTGTGAGTGCCCCCCCCCCCCCCAACCCAACCCAACCCAACCCAACCCAACCCCCCAAAGCTTCTCTCGAATTCTCTCTCAGGACACCACAATATTCATAATAATCTCCACACCATGGCATCCAATTAATTGGACAAACAACTTTAATAACAGGGAAAGGGATCGACTGAGCAATTACCTCGGTGTATATGCATATACAGAAGCTACGTCTAGTAATATTTATTAGCTACAGTAGCAAGTGTGTTGCACTGCAAGCACAGGTAAGTTATTTAGGATACATTCCCACGGTAGGCTAGAGCGGATTCGTAATTATCAGATTTTGGCCAGCCTTAGCTACAATTAAGATTAGCCTGCAACTCTGCCGGAACTTTCCCAGTAGTTACCGTGGTAAATGTGTGTGTAACTGTTTGGAATTCTGGAAGTATGCGGAGAGTTCCACCAACATCAACAGAGACAGTTTTTTAGATCTTTATAGGCTATGAATCTACTCGACAGTAGAATACTTTTCTACTCTAGATGAGTAATTTTGCTCAATAGTGGGTTTTGTGTGTATGAACGCTCTTAGATGCACTTCTAAGGACAAATCGCTCATAAATCCTCATTTTCACACTGGCTGAACTGTTGAGTCAGTTTTGCTGGACAGTGACACATGGACAGGAATGACACATGGACAGGAAGACGGCGGGATAGTCACAGAAATAGTGACAGTGTGGAGGGGGATTCACAGACCATTTCAAAAGCACATGCTGTTCCTGTCCTGCCACTTTTCTCACCCTGTCTCAGTCTGAAAATCACTAAAAGGGTCCAATCGTAAGGAGTGCAGACATAAAAAACAAGAGTGAAGCAATTCAAGTTGAGAAGATAGAAGATAGAAAATAGGCTCCGGTGGTGATAAATCACAACAAAACAGTATGAAGTATGAAGTCACCTCTCAAGCAAAGTGTGAAAGTGTGAAAGGGCTATAGCACTCAGTTGTCTCGATAGAAGAACTGGGACCAAACTTCAATTACACCACAGTTATGTTCTATAGTCCAACTAGATACAAAAGAGGACACTTCTCTGTCAGTCAGGAACTGTACAGCAGAGTGTACAAAGCTGCTGCTTGTTAGTACTTAAAGGTTCCAATTAGACACGGTCACACAATCAATGCAAAGTCGTTCCACAAATAGAATCAAAAATGAGCAACATTTGCATTAAAATGGAGCAATAACACTTAATTTTCCAATATTATCATCGGGCTCGATATTTAAAAAACAGAACAGACATTGTGATATTCATTTACTTGTTAATGTATGTACCGCTTTATCTTCACAAGTTCTCTTGTCGTGCAAATGACGCATATTTGAATTTGAGAGGGAGAGAAAGAGAAAGGGAGAGAGAGAGGGTATGAGAGAGTGAGAGAGAGTATGAGCTGTGGTGGTTTTCTGCACAGTGTGTCACAGTGATAAGATGGGAGACAGTGGCTGGTCTGTGTGTGAGGTGTGAATGCAGAATGGGAAATGGGGCCTGGTCAGTGGAGATGAATCAGATTCCCCCACACAGAGCTACACAGCGCACAGACACTGCTCTTCAGTCCAGACAAGCAAAAACACCCCCGAACCAAACCAAGGCTTTCATTTCCTGCCCTGAGACAAGAGACAAGGCCTCATTCCCCCACTGAATCATTAGTGCACTCCTCTCTGCCAGGGAGGCTGGAACTGCCCTCCCAAAGTACAGAGACCAGACACAAACACTACCCCCTCCACACACACATGCACGTGCACACACCCGTCCATATGTAAACATGCACATGTACACATGCTACTGAGATATTGTATTAGTACTGTAACAATACCCTGCATAATATAAGAACATAAGACAACACACTAATACACAACCAAAAGCCACTCAAGGAGACTCCTGGACTTCTGGGTATTTAAGTCCATTACATATGGAAGAAATTCAGAGTTGGCAATTTGGTAGTGACCAACAATTCTCTAGCCAAGCCAATCAAGACATTTGTTATTTGGCAGCTCGCAAACGTAGCCGACTGGTCATTGGTGGAGTGAGACTTGGGACTCAGTTTTCATTGTGTATGAAGGGTTTAGTCTCTGGTTCAAAACAGCACAGTTTAGGGCTGAATAAATACAATGGAGTCACAAGGAGTTTAGGAGCAGCATAACCACATACATGTGCATGGTGTGTGTGAATGTGTGCGTGCGTGTGTGGTTGTGTGTGTGTGTGAGTGCATACGTACCTGCAGTGTCTGGCCAATGCGTTTGAGGGGCGCTGCCTTCACAGGAGGAATGAGGCTGGCCAGAGATGTGACCCGGGACAGAGGCTTCACCCTTTTATTGCTGGGCTCCTGAGGAAGAGGAGAGAGAGACCAGATCAGAGCACATCACCACATTTACATGCACACGCCTATGTATATGCACACACACGCACACATTAGCACTGCACACACAGCCACACATGCATGCATTATATACGCACACGCGCACTAACGGCACACTTCACCCCGGGCAGGTGAGTACCTTCCTCCGCACAATCTCCATGGGACCCCAGCGCCAGGCAACAAGCCGCGAGAGCTTTCAGGGGCTGGGGCGAGCTGATGGTCTGAGCGACCTCCGCGTGACCCTCGGTCCCCCTTAATCCCCGCTCCCGGACCATGTGACCTCACGTACGCCCGCAGCTCAACCTCCGCAACCCGCCTCCCCCGTCGTCAAGGTTACATACATGTGGACAGGCTCCCCTTTACGTGTCACGCAAGCCACGCGCCCCTCAAAAACGCCCAGGGACGACAACGCCAGCAAAGTGATGAGGGCGTGATATTCCGATGCGTTTAGGACACTGGCGGGCTCTCGGCGGGGTGAGGAACGCCCTTCAGGCAGCATGCAGTCAGTTCCACATCAGAGCCACGGCGGCCAGGGACACGCTACTGCAGGGACTCCGTTTCAGCAACTGCATCACATGCAAACCGACGGACAGGAGACTCTGGACGAGGCTGCAGTGACGCATCTCCCTTCTGTCCCCTGTAGTTTCCCTTCCTGCGCTCTCTCTTTCTCTCTCTTTCTCTCCCTCACACACTCGCTCTGTCTCTCTCTCTCTCACTCCCTCCCTCACACACTCTCTCTGTCTCTCTTTCTCCCTCACACTCTCTCTGTCTCTCTCTCTCCCTCACACACACTCTCTCTTTCTGCCTCCATCACTCTCCCTCTCTCTGTCACTCTTGCTCCCTCCCTCTCTCTCTCTCCCTCCTTTGCAGAGAGCCCATTGTGATATCACTGCAGCTGCCAGATCACACACACATGCGCACGGACACACACACACACACACACACAAACACGTGCACACACGCAAGCACACGTATTACACACACACACAGGCATGCACTATGCAGCCCTAAAGTCACAGTCGGTTAACAAAATTACACTTAATCATGTGCACCACGTTAATTTCAAATTAACGACCACACACAGAAACAAAATGGAATGCTTACTGTATAATATTATTTATTTTAAATCATAAGATGAAATGGTGGTTAAAAAAAACAACCTATTTACACAATTTAAGATAAAAGATGCGCATTACGGTAAGAACAACCAAGCTATTTCTCTTTATATTCAGTTGTCAGAACATCAACGAAACCAGGTGTTTCATAACACTTCTTCCTATTTGGAACAGGTTAAGGGGTGCGTATTTACTTCTCAAAAAGACTGCGCTGTCAACTAACAACTCAACTCGGCTCTGGGCTCCTACCTTTGCGCAACAGTCGCAAAGTAACCAGATTTTGACGCTGAACGATTAATAGATGTAAGCAAGCAGAAAAACAAGTCCTGCTGATAGCCAACAGTTGCATCACAGTTGCTGTTGTTTTACATAGACATCCATACTGGGCTAAAAGACAAGGAACAGCCTAGAATCATATATGATCCTCAGGCATCTATGACAAGCCCTCATTATCAGTTTCCCTATCACTTGACCTTGCCTGACCTGAGCAGCATTTGTCAAATCGGATTCGCTCCTGATAACAGTGGCAGCTGTCTTAGCAAAAGTCCCAAAGGCCCTTTACCATACGTCTCTGCCTCTATCCTAGAATCTGACGCTGTGTGATTGCCTGTCAGACAGGGCCAGGCAGACAAACAGCAGACATATTTCACCTCTGGCCTGTGTACAGACTCACAGCCTCACAATACCCAGCCATTAATCTCGTTATGCAACAGGGAGACAACGCAACAGCGCCATGCCAAACACACAGTTCCACACGCGCACACACATGCACACGGTTCTACATGCGCGCGCGCGCACACACACACACGCACGCACGCACGCACACGCACACCTGCTCCCTCACAGGTGACTCAGTGGACACAGTCACATTGCTCAGCCTGCTCCATCCCTCTCCCCCTCTCCTGTGTGGACCCAGCAGGGAGCAGCCAGTGGCAGCATTGGGGTCATGTGCTTCTGTGCTTACATAACTTCACGCTCCCGCTTGGAAGGAAACTCTAAAGTGGAAAATGGTCAGTCAGAAAATAAGCAAACCTCCACCTCTGATGGCTGTTGGAGCACATTCGATTACCGACCCGGGACAAAAGCTCAGCTTCACCACGGCCAGACTGAACCGCTCACACGGAGACACAAATGCACATGCCTTCCAACCGCTCGATATCCCCCTGCTGCAGGACTCAACATGCCCTCCAGCGCAGAGCCCACAATAAGCACTAGATCAATGCACTTACATGCATGTCCGTCGATCGCGTAATTATAAAACCATGCCCTGGCGTGATCGCCGGTCGGGGGTCCTAAACCACAACCAAACAAAAGCCCAGGCAGGCAGGGAGGCTTCCCTGCACCCAGGGACCAGCGTGTGCATTCAGTTATGTGACAGGATAGCACAGCTTCTTACCAAATACCCGGCTCTGTGTTCCTAACACAGAGGTAACCTCTCTGAATGTATTCATGTAGACACCACGTGTTACAAAACATGTGTCGCAATACAATTCACAGCATATCTGGGCAATTAATTAATGCGTCTGAAATTTAATTCAGGGACATGACCATTACTGTGGCAATACTGTGATGCTCTGTACTGTAAGATGGAAGCTAACATGTAGCACTGGAAGCAAACCAGAACCTCCTGTAGTTAAGCAGCAGGACCTGAGTATCTATTGAGTCTATAGACTGTGGTGACTGCAGTAATGGGGAGAACACAGTCTCACACAGGTGCTACTCTTTAAAAGACCGCACACACATACTGCCTTCACCTGTTTGCGCCCACCTGTCTGACAAGCACTGCCAGCCAAATGGACCAGGTGGGTATGCTACGAGGCAGGACTACGGAGTTAGCTGGATAACTGCACTGAGTAAAACCCGGAACAGCTCTTTTTGCTTCAGTCCATGTTCCAGATTTGGGAGGGGTCCGGGTTTTACTCAGAGCAGTAATCCAGCTAACTCAGTAATTCTGCTTCGTAGTACAACCCCCCAGGTGAGCTTATCACAATTTGGAGAGCCATTAGCCGTTATCCCTCCCGTGCAGTATATAAATGCTAGAAACTGCCGCTACCATAACAACCGTTAGCTGGGAGCCCCAAGCTGCCCTGTATTGGAGGAAAGTGAAATGTACACAGAGCGAATGTATGATGTATAATGACAGAGGGGGGAAGCTGGAGTCTGGTGTTTACGTACGCTGGGGAAGCAGAACAGACTAAAACAAAACAGCGCAGAGTGAAAAAAACAGCCTGCTGGGAAAACGCGCCCCACATCGGCAGCGTGCGCTGGGGAAGGCAGCTTTCCAAGCAAACAACAAATGGGCCCACAATTTCTTTTCTTTTTTAAGTGAAATACTGTTCCTCTTTTCTTCCCCTGGTGGTGTTTTGCCATTTTGCCGAGATAACCAATCACAGGAAGCATCAAGGGAACAAACTGTGGGAGAGAGCGAGCCAAGCGAATCTCTCCCAAATTTTAAGTTGTTCCAGTGCTCGGGCCAGCCACTGGGCTTGCTCACTCGATGGTCGCGCCCGTTTCCTCGCCTGACGGGCCACCGGCGTGCCCCGGGGACACTCCCAAAAACAACCTTACATAACCATCCCCGGCAAGGCCACACCCCCAAACCTGAATGAGTCACCGTGCTTCTCCTCCCCTCCACCGCCCTCCACCGATCCAAACAACCCCATTGTCAACCCGCTTGAACTCCGTCCAAAATGTCTCACTTATTTTACAATGAAGTTTTTTTTAAATTCTCTCTCTGGAGTCGTTTTTATGTTTTAAGACCAGCGTTTCTTTTTCTGTCATTTTTTGCTTTGTTTTGCTTTGTTTTTTCTCTTTCCTTCCCGTAAATGGAAAAAAGTGGGGTGATCAGCAGAGATTTCGGTAACAGGGACAAAGTTAAAGTCCCCGCTCGCCTTCCTGCACCTCACCCCAGTGCCGGCCACAGAGAAGATAACAGCCAAACCAAAACCCTCCCATTACTCCCTCATAGTCACATTTATTAGCATAGCGCTAACGGCCTGTAATAAAGAGCAGGGGACCAGTTCTCCTCCTGTGGGGATGTGGCTCTGTGATAAGGCTCTATCTCCCTTCTCCCCACACACAGGTATCACATCAGCAGACCAGAATAATCTGGAATAAAGTGCAGGGGGGACTAGTTCTCCTCGTGTCTGTGTGTGGCGGTGTGATAAGGCTTGCTCCTTCCCCATCACACAGGTATCACATCAGACAAACAGAGTTAAGACCTCACCACTCAGCCCACGTGTCTTCACTCCGGGAAGAATCCTCAACTAAAAAGGACTATAAATCAAAGGGATTAAACTTGTCTCTGAATGTCGAACGCTATTTACGGCGCGATATTCTTAGCATACTTTCTTTTCAATGCATTTCGTAATATTCGGCACCGCAAGACCAACCCTGGCACGATACAGATTTTTCTTGACAGCGCTTTAAATTTTAAGCAGTAAGATTGAGCACAGGGTATGATGGGAAACCCCCCCCCCCCACCACCCCCCGAAGCATCCATTCTCAGTCCAGCACAACAAAGACAGCTGGAAGGAGGGAGTGAAAACAGCGAAAAAAGGTCAAGCACATCTCCATGGAAATGAGCCACATTTTGAAGCTGGGTGGGGGGGGGGGGGCGAACAGCTGTGTCTCGGAGCGTTTTAGGATTTAGGATGATGGGCACGAGTAGCAACACGAAAGACGGTGCACCGGGAGAGGAAACGTGACTCCAGGCTGCGCATTGTGTCGAAGATGAGAGTCCGGGAGGCCGATGAGTCAGGGCGCAGTCACAGCGCAAACTACTACAGAAGAAGAGACGTTGCTGCCGCCGCCGCTTGAAGGAAACCCAGCTCAGACACTGGGCACGGTGGAATTTTTTACTTTTTTTTTTGCGGGACTGGATGTCGCCGGCGGCCGCTATTGCTGACGCTCAAGAGAATGAGCGAGAGGGACACAGAATTAAAACTCAGGAGACCCTGAGAGGAACTGAGCCAGCCTCAGAGCCCTGTGACAGACTGCCCATCAATCACTCTGCCCAACCACCTGAGAGCTCATCTGTTGAGAGAGGGACGGGATGGGTCGGGCGTACCGTAGGGGTTGCTTCTACCTCACAAACAACAAGGCTGCCCCTCAGCCCTGAGCTTACGTCCTTAGAAGTGTGCGCTCACCAGGGTGGAGTCACCAGGCAGCTTCTGGTGACAGTGGTCACGTGTGCAGTGACTCACATCGCCACTGCCGAGGTTTGGCTTCATGTGAATGACAGCGGCAGCAGCATTCTTGTTCTCTGAAGTGCAAACCTGTTGCAAGTACAGTCTGTCTGGTCTATACAGCTCCTGCCATGCGTTCGAGGGGTAAAGCCACAGGACGAGGTGAGTTGCACGGTGGGTTTGCTGACTTCCCTCCCACAAAACAGGTTTGAGTGCTTGGCCCCAAGCCAAAGTGGTATCACCGCAGAGCAGCTCACCTCATGTACCTTTAAATTAAGTAATGGCTACCTGCCAGTACCTACATCACTGCTCCCAAACATCAAAGGGTGTCCCACCCCCACCCCCCCAAGATTCCATATCTCTCTCTCCCTCTCTCTCTGTCTGTCTCGTAAAATTTTGGGTTTAAGGAGGAAGGGGGGTAAAGTGTGCCTGACATACTGGGTATCATGTCATGATCCAACATTTCTGAGGGCAACATCCCCAGGGAAGCTACATCTGGTCCTACTTAAAATACACAAAATACCTCAGGGGCCAATGTGCCACAGAAGAGGAGAGAAGCAACGAGAACAGAAGACACTGCACGAGAGCGAGAGAGAGAGAACGAGAGAGAGAACGAGAACGAGAGAAAGAAAGAGAACGAGAGAGAGAGAAAGAAAGAGAATGAGAGAGAGAGAGAGAGAGAGAGAAAGAGGACTGGACTGTAATCCATTGGATGGTTTTTAAAGGGAAATCCAAGTTGTTGTGACTGACACTCAGCCCTCTGATTCTGATTCTGATGATGCAGAAGGGCTGGGGCAGAGAGGGGGGCAGGGGGGGGGCAGAGGGAGGGGCATAGGGGGGCAGAGGGAGGGGCAGATGGGGGCAGAGGGAGGGGCAGATGGGGGGCAGAGGGAGGGGCAGAGGGGGGGCAGAGAGGGGCAGAGGGGGGGCAGAGAGGGGCAGATGGGGGCAGAGGGAGGGGCAGATGGGGGCAGAGGGAGGGGCAGATGGGGGCAGATGGGGGCAGAGGGAGGGGCAGATGGGGGCAGAGGGAGGGGCAGATGGGGGCAGAGGGAGGGGCAGATGGGGGCAGAGGGAGGGGCAGATGGGGGCAGAGGGAGGGGCAGATGGGGGCAGAGGGGGGCAGATGGGGGCAGAGGGAGGGGCAGATGGGGGGCAGAGGGGGGCAGATGGGGGGCAGAGGGGGGCAGATGGGGGCAGAGGGAGGGGCAGATGGGGGCAGATGGGGGCAGAGGGAGCAGAGGGAGGGGGGGGGGGGGGCAGAACTACTGCTCATCAGGCCCCTGCAGCCCCTCCTTCTCTAAATTTAAACCCTTCAAGTGGAGTGTGCTCCTCACCCCGCCAGACAACACAAACCGCTGCAGAGCACAGCACTCTAACCTTTAACACAAGTGGGCCTTTTTATTCCTGAGCCGTCACAAGAGGGGTTAGCTGTGGAGCTCGGCATTGATGTCTTGACTGCCGCTAAACAGAGCTTAAAATCCAGCCTTAAGGGTCACTGGCCGTGGCTTCGTGGATCAGAAAGTGATACTCCTGAGGAGGACGCTCTGTGAAGCCCGAGTGAGTTAACAACATTCCCATATGGGCCACAGGGGATGGGATGGCTCCCCAAAACAACCCCCCCCGCTCCCCCCCACAAGGGAAGGCCTCTCGCAGCCAACTAAAAAAAAAAACTAAATCTGTGGGGGGATTGAGGTGTCACTGCTAAAACAATACCTTAAGTCTGCTCTTTCAACATAAAGTGATGCATCTGGGGGTGATCAAACAATGGAAGAAAAGACTATCTTTCTTTCTGTCCCTCTGTTCTTTTTTTATTCCTTTAGCTGTGGCGGCCTCGCCGCTTTTCATTTCGTTCGCTTTATCCTCCCTGGATTCTGTTATAGCTTTAACCCTTCACGTTACCCAAGATGGTGGGTTGACGCATTTATTGATTGAAACCCCAGACAAAACAATAAGCAAAAGGAGAGTTGTAGAGTGACAGCTACACACTGACACATAAATGTGCTTCTGACTGTCTGTTTAATGTCTGAAACTTGCTCTTCTATGCCCTCTGCAAAGACTACACGGCTGTGTTTTTAAGAGTCTTGGCTAAGACATTGTTGGAAAGGATAGTTGGTTCCCAACCAATCTTCCTGGTTAAAGAATGTTTCATTATTAGTATTAGTAGTAGTATTAGGACTAGGAGTATTAATAATAATAATAATAATAATAATAATAATATGGCTGTAGATTGACTCAGACAGGTTTTCTGGCTCTAACATCAGATGACGTCCCTCAGTGGGTTCTGAGGGTGACAGCTATTGCAACTTCCCTGAAGTGCTCTCTGAAGTTCCTGTCAGTTTTGCACTGACCTAAATATTTAAAGCAGACCCCTATTCCTGCTTATCATTGCTTTTGAGCAGCAGAAACACGGTGCACTTAAGATTGCTTTTAAACATTTGCTCATCTCCAAACTCTAATCTTCCCCGCACCTCTGATCTTAAAAAGGAACACATTGATAGCGGACAAAAGCAGGGCAAAACCTTCCACCCACATTTCCAACATTGTATACCATGTTCTCAGATGCTGTGTGGATAAATTATTTTACAACTCCAAGACGGTAATTCATTTGTATAACTATGTTAATTTAACGAATTCGCGCTTGGGACACTTAAACAACATAAGTGTTGACATCCGTCAGGCTGATACAAATACAAAATTGTAATGAAAGCTAGGTGCACGCGTCAGTAAACGAAGTTTTTTGTTTGCTGACCAATTCACAGGATTTATTTAAGACACATAAGGGCTCGCTACAATAACTTCCAAAAGCGGGAAACCACGTTATTTTAATGTAACGTGTGCAGTAATGCCAATAACCAAAAAACACCCTGAACAAACGTTTAATCTTGGTGAATTAACGATAGCAACACAAAGGAGTTCTCATATATCCCAACTAAGGAATTTCGCTCAGTTCTATTGATCAGTCTCAGTAATTATTTTTTAAAATCCCCCTTCAATGATATTTATGTAGCCTAATTCATAAGTGTAATCGAACTAGCCTACATAAAACTATAAATGGTACTATTACTGAGGGCGCGTGGGTGCTCAGATGAGCTACACACAAGACATTTTTCATAGCCGTGTCATTGAACACGGCTGAGTTGCTCTCACTTAGGAGTCCTGCCAGCAAAGCAACTAAAACAGCTCGAATTTATCTTATGATCTATTAAAGCGAACAATTGACCAGGTAGCGCGTAGCCTATACGGAGGTTGTCGCTTTGTCGATATCAGCTGAGACTAGTCATCGTTGGGCGTTTTGTGAAACTAAATAATTTCACATACATGCACACTGACAGTGTAATAAAGAATCATTCAAAACTGATTTAGAATTTACAGCAGAACGAATGCATGCGAGACCAAATTGTTATACTGTCACAAATAGCGGCGCAAAGTAAAATGCGTCTAAAATGCAAATATTCCTAAATTGCAATCATCAAAAAGGCAAACAATTCTCAAAGAGTCTACCTTTTACTTTACCACTTCTATGATTTAAAGGGAAAGACAGGCAGAAATCCGATTTGGCACACCACCTACCTCTGCTTCTTTAACTGGATTGCCGCGAACAGTCTGCACTTCCAAGGCATAATTCGCCCTTTTCAAGACCAGGTAAAACGGGTAATCCTTTGCCACCATGCTGGCTGTTTCGGAAGCTACAGCAGAGGCAACAGCAACAGGATAGTCGATGGCGAGTCTGCCGGCCACGGTACCCGCCAGCTCTGCGGAGTTCCAATCCCTAGTGAAGAGCGTCTGCCAGCATAGCCCGAGAGAGCTGTTCATGTGCACGGGAAAGCCGTCTGCCAACAAGAAGCGTGTGTGTTCAACTGAGAGAAGCGTGTTAAAAAACCCTCTCCCCCCGTAGCGAAATCAGCATACTCATGGAAACTTTACAGAGCGGCGAGTGCGCCACTCACTGGAGCAACTCATTTCCACCACTTCGTCCGCCACATACACACAAGGATAATCCATTTTTGACATTATGTTGTTGCCAAAGCATTTGTCAACTTCACAATTTACGCAAGAGTTCTACATCGAGCAACAGCCAGGCGTGTTTGTTTTACCCTTGATTGTAGTGATAATCTTAAATATAGTGGATCGTTTACGTGTTTGAATGTTCTTTTTTTGTGTGATGAAAAGTAACGTTCTCTGTGTAAAACATTTATTTTCTTAGGAATACATTCCCTTTTGGTCATGGGACGGGACTGAACTAACACTTTGCATATAATTCCAAATCAACGGTCAAGGACTGATGTGTATTGAACCAGGCCAGATACTCCCATTTCCATCTTACATTTCAATGGCAACTGACAGCAATTAGCAGGTTTACACTTCTGAATTGATGCACTTACTTCAAAATAAGTAATATACATTATCACATATTTTTTACTAACCTTATAGCGCCCTGAATATCATGGTTTGCAGTGTACCGGACCTTTGATATCATTTTAAATTAAGTTGCATCTTGAAAAAGTTGGGACAGCTTTAGATTTACAACTTCTAAACTGTAATTTGCATGCTGTCTGTCTAAATCGCCTAGCATTATGTGTCCTTGCATTTAAAGTGGCATATTTGAGTGCAGTATTATCATTAGGAAATAATAGGTCTTATAAATAACAAGCAGGTCAGCTGTAAATATTGTGCTGGTTCTATCTGCCCTATTGTGAGGACTCGACAGCAGGCATCTCAAACTCCAATTCTACAAGGTTGCCATGTCTGCAGGTTTTTGTGGTTTCCTTTCAATCACCAGCCAGATTAGGCCTTGAAAATAAGGTAAGTGGATTCTTTAGCAAATCAGTGACTAAAATGAAGCACATAAGTGCTGAAACGCACACGTAGTGTTAAAAAAGGTCAAAGCACATAAAACCGACTCCTTGTCAAACCGAAGATTCAGGAGAATGGTGGAAAGATAGAAAGCTACCAACTCAAAAGATTAAGATCCAGCTGCTGCAAGTAAAACTTCAGTCTTTATGCGTTTGTGTGTGCGTGCCTGAGTGTATATACTCGATTGTGTCTATGTGTTTGCTTGTGTTTGTGTGTGTGTGTGTGTGTGTGTGTGTGAGTCTGTGTGTGCGTACGTACGCGTGTGTGTCTGTGTGAGTGCCCACACTTGTGTGTTGTTGTGTGACTGTATGAGGGGAGGGTGGTTATTCATTCTTCTTTTCACAACAGCTAACGAGTGTAAACAGCCTGGGGGTCATCCTCAGACCAGCGCTGCATTTCTGTGCACACCAGGGTGCTGCGGCTGCTGCATGTTTGCCAAGTGAGAATGAAACTCCGCAGCACCCTCCTCACAGCGGCTCCCGTTACAGCCAGCAGGAAATCAGGCACAGCTTTAAGGGGCTTTGTTCTGGAAGGCTGAGCGCTTCCTCCTATTGTATTTCTATCAGTCCCGGGGAAGTGTGCAGGGGCAGGGGTGGTGGGGGCTTGGGGGGGGGGGGGGGGGGGGGGGGGGGGGGAGCCCCGCTCTGTCAGTAAACAAACACTGGCTCTTTACAATCACAGAGGTGCCACTCAAACCAGCCTCACTCACCGCTTAAAACAACCACCAGAGCTGGCCCTGATGCCAAAAAGACAAAAGGAAAAAAAAAATCTAACCAGACCTGAGGACTATTGTAATTCAATGGTCCCCTGATAGTTTTCTAGGCCAGCCTGCTCCAAGTTAAACTTTTAAGAGCTTCCTGTTCAGTAGTTAATATTCGGGGGCTGGGGAAATTGGCCATGCTGAAAGCCTAAAGCAAACAAAACTGATTTTGCAGTTGTGCAAATGCAACTAAAACATTCCAAAGGAGCCCCATTAAAGGGCTCTTCTTGTAAATCACAACTGGTTTGTTGCAGCCCGGGGGCCACATGTATAAAACTCGGAGTAAAAGAACGCTTTAAAAGAACGCTCAGGGTGAAAGTCGGAAATCTGCCTAAAAAAAGTTTCGCATTTTCTACCTCTGCCTTTCGGTCACTATGTCGCCATATCACACTGACCCCAAACATTGCGTACGTATGGTGTCCATTGTGTGCAGTGGTACGCAGATTCTAGGCGGCAGTGTAGTATAATGGTTAAGGAACTGGACTTGTAACCGAAAGGTTGCAGGTTCGATTCCCAGGTAGGACACTGCCGTTGTACCCTTGAGCAAGGTACTTAACCTGACTTGCTTCAGTATATATCCAGCTGTATGAATGGATAAATGTAATAAGAAGTTGTAAGTCGCTCTGGATAAGAGCGTCTGCTAAATGCCTGTAATGTAATGTAATGTAATTCTCACAGCACATGTTATATTTTACATCTGAATTTCTGCGTGGAAACTCGCTTACGTGGCTTTCTGAGGGCATTTTTCAGCGCAGCACTGTTTATACATGTGGCCCCAGGTATGGTACACCCAATGAATTTCACAGGAATTAGCCTACATTTATCTGTGATGCAGTTTGACCTGACATTCTTTGTTTTGCCAATCGAAATTAATTTAAAAGTACCCGAAGTAGAGGGGCTTTCTGCAATTAAACCAAAATATCCTTCCTTTCGAGCATTGTGGGTTTCTGTGGTAAACCAGACCAGACAGAAAACAAATGAGATTATCAGCAATTTCTCAATCATGACAAACAGCAGCTCACTACTCCTTCTGAGTTTGCAGTTTGCGGAGGGGAAAAAAAAGATAAGCGCACCTCTTTACTGTCACAACACTCATTACACTAGTCATTACACTACAGTCATTGTGAGCTTTTCAGTCTCTTCAGATGTGCTCTGCCGTGACATTTTAATCTGATGCCAGCAACAGGAAATTCAGCATAAACACCTAAGAATACTACCTTGTGCAGAAATTCAGCTAGAGCATCCTGTCTCTCAAACGGCAGAGGCAAACTGTCAAGTCTAAACAGCCATGGAGTTTGGACTGAAGCAGACGTAGGTAGGGCTTGGGGGTTGGGACCCAGTGCCAGCAGGGCTTGGGGGTTGGGACCCAGGTGTTGGGAGTGGTCATGGGTGAAGGCCTCAACCCTTCTAATACCTGGCATCTGGTGTTGAGTGTCTGGATCCCTTGGGCCACCTTAACACAATTCACATCTACAAGGTTTAACACTTTTACAAAGTCTTATATTTACATTGAGGCATTATCCAGAGTGGCTAAGGATGACAGCTGAGGATGACAACACATATATTTCACAGTAATATATTGTAATATTTTAAAGCACGAGTCACAGTTTTCACAGAAGCAAGCATTCCTGGTAGTATATATCTATGGTAAACAAAACGACCTGCTAACATTTTGCTAGTCTTTTCTGGTAGCTTGCTAACAACATTGAAGAAAATAGTACTTTTATAAATCATTTTAATTACACGAAAAAAAAAATGTACGAGGACTGGTTATTGTTTGTATTGACAGAATCCGCTTTGTTCGCGTTCGTATACGTGCTAGAAGTGTCATTCTGAGACTGTTTTAGCTGCCCTATAGAAGTGAATGGAGAGCGACAAATACCATATTCTGGATTATCACCCCAGGGGAGCACAGAGCAACTAACAAACATATTTCGCCATCATTTGGACTCATATCATGGCCAGGTAACTACACAACCCAAAGTTTTACCAAAGTTCAGTTGTGCTTTAAGTAATTCAGGTTACGTAGCCTACCTTGCTCAAGGTAACAAGCTCAGTTTCCTAACCATTATACTACACTGCTGTCCATGTCCCCATTTATACAAAAAAAAAAACAGAAGGAAGCAAAGCAATAGCCCTCAAGCAAGGTAAATCCACTTGGCACGTAATCTGTATTTAAGGCTTTAAACAGAATACAACTCAAAACTGCTTATCTGAGGAATAGCATGTGTGATGTGGTAGGATTCACTCCTCTCAACATGGCCGGAAACCTTTCATCCTATACAATTGCATTCAGTAAATTTCAATTAAATTAATTTCAAATCAATTCACTTTATCTATCTCCAAGCGTACAATGTCGCTTGGTTAGAGCTTTGCAAAATGACAACTAACTTTATGGAATATACACAAACTAGACAACACAACACATATTACACAGCAACAACAACAACAACCACACAACCGAATACAGCTTTTAAAGTCCAGCAAGTGTGCAAGTTAAAAATGTTTGTAACAAGTAAAATTAATTAATTAATGAATACATAAATAAGTATTGAGGGTACATTATGTTCATCCAGGTCAAAGCACTTCGCTACAGTTCACTTGCATTAAGAGCATGTCACCCCCACCGACTCGCACCCAGTGTATAGAAATAAGGCCGATTGCTCTTATCAGTAACGTCAGCTGATGATTAGGTCTGCAGCCGGGGGGGGGGGGGGGGGGGGAAACTCTTACATAATGATGTGTTTTTCTTTTCCATATCTGCAGAAACCCATTTCT
The DNA here is from genome assembly GCA_029718625.1 of Synaphobranchus kaupii. Classification (NCBI taxonomy): domain Eukaryota; kingdom Metazoa; phylum Chordata; class Actinopteri; order Anguilliformes; family Synaphobranchidae; genus Synaphobranchus; species Synaphobranchus kaupii. The sequence goes on from CM056380.1 coordinate 93,824,722, forward strand.
CTTTTAAAGGAGGGGAAAATACATTTGCTCAGACAATACAAGGTTACAAAGCAGTGATATTTTAATGAACTCCTCCTCAGTTTGGATAAACTCACACCCACACTGTCCCTGGCTGTTATTCTGGGGTTCGGGTAATTATGTAACTCCTTTTTTTCAGCCACTGGCAGCTGAGTGGAGAGAGACAGGCGTTCCAAAGGGGATTCAGGAAGAGGGTGGGGGCGTGGGGTTCGCCATAGTTCTTGCTGTCCGCTGCCTCCTCCCCCACCATGAAAGACACGAGAGGCCAATCTTCCCGGCAGAACGTCTGTGTCGTTATCAGGTGGGCCGAAAAATCTAATCTCCCCCCCAAACCCCCACCCTTTGATAGCGTTACGACAGCGTCGCCGTTAGTACTCTAATCCATAATAACGACTGAGAAAAATTATGTTCTCGTTATTGTGTCAGAAGCTCGACGGGGTACGAACGATTAAGTCATTGTTGACTCTGTAAAATCAGAGCAGGTACAGAATCACTGTTGCTCATAAAAGACCATGCATTGACCTGGTCAGTTCACATGCACAGTCTGGTGCATGCGTTACCCGAGCTGGTACAGAGCTCCCTCTCAGACACATCTGTCAGGCTGACTCATGGCGAGGGCTGCAGGACGGAGTGAAGCAATGGGCCAGACTTCCTTAATGCAGCAGACTGACGAGCAGAGAGATCTAATTAGAGGGCTACGGGCCGGGGGACGGAGAAAAGAGGTGGGCTTGGGTGCTGCTTGGGCTTTTAGGTGTGTGTGCGTGTCTGTTTGTGTCTGCATGTGTATGTCTGTCTGTGCGTGCCCATCTGTGTGTGTGCGCGTGCGTATGTGCAAAGGCAGGGGGGTTATACGAGTGCACAGTAGGTGTGTGTTTGTTTTGGGGGGGGGGGGGGGGGGGGGGGCACAGGAAGATGGGAAAAGAACCACATCAGGATTCAAATTAGAGGCATCCTGCACACCGAGGCAACATTCGCTGCCTATCAGATTACAGCTTTATCCGCTCACTCTTCTCACTAGGCAGTGATAATGGCCTACGTGTGTTCCCCTTTCAGATCCAATAGGTTAGTGTTTGTACAGGAAATGACCGACGTTGCCCCGATCCTAACCAGACTTCTACCACCTTGCTTTATATGTGAATGAAACTGAGGACGGGACTCCTTGAGTTCAGATCCGATCCTGACCAGACTTCTACCACTTGCTTTATATGTGAATGAAACTGAGGACGGGACTCCTTGCAGGGGCGGATTGGGACTATAAATCTAACCGGGAGTTTCAAAACCATGGCGGCCCAGCAACATTATTATTATTATGATTGTATAGGCCCTACATGTCGTATTAAGTTATTGTGCTGCTGTTGTTGTTGTTGTTACACGATGACGAGAGCGTGCATGTAGGCCTAGTTGTACTCGCAATCAGACACACCCACGGTGGCATGAAAACGATACTTGCAATAACGGCCATGGTTTACTTTTGCTACTTAGGCTATGGTTTACTTTTGCTACTTGCAATAATAACTGCCACGGCGGGCACGACAAATCACATTGAGCTGAATGATCCACTTCCAACAACACAAAACTAAACACACATATAGCATACTTTTGCAATTTGCAATAATAAATGCCACGGCGGGCACAAAAACACAAGTGTGTCCTACCTTATTACACTGTCAGCAGGCGTCGCAGGAGTTCGCTTCTCTCAGATAGCTTGTCGTTTACATGCACAGCAATATCCGATTACTGGAAACGATCAGCTTACGCCAGTATTTAACTTATTGCGTTCACATGAACATAAGTAATGTGATTACTCCAAAAGCCGCGTTTACATGATTCTCTCCATAATCAGCTCTGTGGAAAACGTAGCTACTAACTGCTTCCTGTTGTAAGGACAAAAATGATCCGCCCGTCAAAAATTTACGTCTATTATTATTATTATAGCTACTTATTTATAGCTAATTGCTAGTAGTGGTTGATTTATATTATTGTACTAGCTAGCTTTACCGATCTCTAAATCTGGCGAATTTCCCGAAAATTTCAGTTATTTAATGTGCTAGCCACAAACTAGCTAGTAGCCTACAAACACAAGCACGTAACACTGAACAATATATTTTCACCGGTGAAATGCAAATTTAATAATACAATTCTGGAAGTGAGATGCTGAAGGAACCCCAGGCATAGCAAATGTTGACGGGTGGAATCATTTTGACGTTACACCGCCTCTTCTGCCTGACATGCGTAGTTTTGAAAAGCCGAAAGAAACTGGAGAAAGGTGTTTACATGCTCCAAAAAATCGAAAGTTTGGCCAAAAAACCAGGGGTGTTAATCGGGTTTCGAAAACACGGATTATGACCTTACATTATCGGATAAAGGTGTTTACATGACCATTTCAGTAACCAGAGTATTGCCATAACCGGGTTCAGATCGGAGTATTAGTGTGCATGTAAACGTACTAGCCTACCGGCCCACGCACAGCACCGGCCCACCGGGAAAACTCCCGGTGCTCCCGATGGCCAATCCGCCCCTGACTCCTTGAGTTCAGATCCGATCCTAACCAGACTTCTACCACCTTGCTTTATATGTGAATGAAACTGAGGACGGGACTCCTTGAGTTCAGATCCGATCCTGACCAGACTTCTACCACTTGCTTTATATGTGAATGAAACTGAGGACGGGACTCCTTGAGTTCAGATCCGATCCTGACCAGACTTCTACCACTTGCTTTATATGTGAATGAAACTGAGGACGGGAGTTCAGATCAAAACTGCGACAGCAGATGAGAAGAGAATGGAGTCAAAAAAGTTGTTACAATCTTACTGAGCAAAGACTTCTCAGCCTGCTTCAAACAGGCAGTTAAGTTAAATGGCCGTTTCCATAACAACAAGTTATTTGTCAGTTGAGCGGGTCTGTCTCCTCTTTCAACTCTGGACTCAAGATTCCTTCTGACTACAAGATGTGGCCCGACGAGCACTGAGCATTTTTCTGCATTATCAGAACAAATTTTAAGGTATTCACTAAAAATATCCAGATGTATAAATGTATGTAAAAACATGTACGCTATAAGCAACTCTGGACAAGATCATATGACAAATGCCTAAATTTTAAGTTTAAGGTATTAACAGAGCAGAAACCGAAAGGAATTCATGTTATCTCATGATGCTTGGCACTGAGGGAGGTCTCGGCCCGATTTGAGTGAGGGAAGCTGCCGTTTGGCTAGGTGAGAGCTCCTGGGGATTGGGCCGATTGCTGGAGCCATACACAGGTATACATGTGCTAATGAGGGTTCCAGTGTTACTGGGGCCTGCTGGGGGTGTGAACTGGTGGGGGGTGTTGTTAGATTCAGTAGCCAGTTAACATGTTGAAATAATGCTATTGGGGGAGGCATTGCCATGACAATGGGAACCTCTCAGAAATCCACAGAGATTCATTTTAATTTAATCAGGAGGCAATTTGTAGACATCATCGGACCTGTGGATTACTGTCAACAGTGTAACAAGCCTCAACTCACAAACTTGTCTAATACATCACGCCATCACGTCTCTCACCTTTACCTGCCTTAAGGACTACAGGAAATCTATTAGTGAAATTGTCTTTATTGGTTTTTAAATTTTCATTGTCCAATAAAAACATTTTCTTTTAAACACAATCTGTCAATCAATCATTTCACATTTTTAAAACATACTTCATCAGGGGGGAATTTTATTTATTTCTATTAGTGAACTGGCCGAATCCATTACCTAATACCTTTCCGTAAAGTGGCCTGTGCTACCCGGCCTTCTACTTAAGGGAATTCTTCAAAAATGCAGACACCCATTATGATGAGGTCATCGACTGTCTTTCCTTAAAATGCAGGGTTGACAAATGGGCAATACCAAAACAGCTAACTGGGCTAAAGGGCTAAACATCTCTTAGATATAAGGCATGTACCATCTCTGCACAAGGTTGTGAATCAAGGCCCCTGGGAGACCTTAGCTAATATGATAACACCAAGGCTGTTTAATGTTAGCCTGGCCAATAAAAACCTAAAAGTACCCCACCCCCGCCTCCAAGTGAACTGAACCGTCTGTGGCTTTCAAGTGCTTTTTGGGTAATGACACTTGACACATTTCTAACCGATTAGGCTCCGCTCCTGAACTTCCTGTGTTTATGCATGACACTACTTTCATATTAATTATAGCTCCAAAAAATCACCATCAAAGATCCATCCCTACTTGGACTCGACTAGGATCACAAACACGTACACACGCACACGCACACGCACACGCCAAGAGGCTTAATGTATCCAGTAAGCCATGAGTCACAGAGAAACCCGGGTTCAAGGGTCCTGGCGACGGGAAGCAATCGTTTAGAAAAGCCAGAAATCAGCCCAAGCGCTGAGAAAGTAACATGCAGCAGCGATCAGACACGGAACGCAATCACACAACACATGCTCACTGCTGCGCCCTGCATCAAGCTGCAGCCTTCGGTTTCTTTCAAAAGTGGGCGTGAAGCTTGGCTAAAGCCGCAGAGGTGAAAAAAGGACACAAAAGCAGATGTCGAGCACGCACGCGCGCACACACACACACACACACGCACGCACTCTTCGCAGCCACCAGGATGGCCATCGCTCGTCGTGATTGATCGCCTCAGTGCAGTTCTGATGAACTTGACCACGTTTGCCCCTGCGAACCCCACACCCTGATCTGTGCACAGGACGACGGGCTCCCCACATTGAGTCTGGTTCCTCCCAAGGTTTCTTCCAATATATCATCCAGGGAATTTTTCCTTGCCACAGTTGCCTCTGGCTTGCTTTTTTGGAGGCTCGGGCTGGGCTATGCTGTCAAGTGGACTGTAACAAATTATTTGTAAAATGCGCTTAAAAAGAGCGGCTTTCAAAAAAAGAGCACAGAGATCCAATCAAACAGAATGCGCAAGCAGGCACTCGTACCCGAGGCAGATGAGCCATAAGAGCACGCCAGATGACCAAGGTATTGCGTTACTTTGAAAGGGAAACAGGAGAACAAAATGGTCCTTTGATGTCAGAAATAAAACCTGAATGCCTCCCGCTTTGCAAAGCTCAGATGTGCTCCACACACAGCTATTTTTCCCCTTTTCTGACTGGAAATCTACGTGTATTACATAAGAGTTCAATTTTCTCTTGAACTTCAATCTGCTTAGTACAGCATGTCAATTACAGCCATCTCATCTTGTCAGACTCCAAAGAGGCCAGTAATCATTGAGCAGACTGAACAAAAAAGAAATTGGGGTGGGGGTGGGTTCTAATTTTGAGTTTCATTGCAAATTGCAAAAAGAGAATTAGTAAGATTATTAGACACACTCCTTTTCTGGCCCTAAAAGGGTTCCTGTGGCATTTAATTTTGTGACAAAAAAGACACTTTTGCAGAAGAAATATGAAGGGTAATTAAGGGAAAGGGGGACAAAAGTGATAATAGTTTTAAAAAAAGATGTAAAAAAAGTGACCTCACTCTCTGGTTATTAATGTTCCCCAAACTCATTTCAGACTGCCATCTTATTAAACAGGTGGGCTGCTGTGATATGGAACTTTTTAATTAAAAGCTGTTACCATTGTGTGAGTGAGTGTCTGTGAGTGAGTGAGTGAGTGAGTGAGTGAGTGAGTGAGTGAGTGAGTGAGTGAGTGAGTGAGTGAGTGAGTGAGTGAGTGAGTGAGTGAGTGAGTGAGTGAGAGAGAGAGAGTGTGTGTGTGTGTGTGTGTGTGTGTGTGTGTGTGTGTGTGTGTGTGTGTGTGTGTGTGTGTGTGTGTGTGTGTGTGTGTGTGTGTGTGTGTGTGTGCGTGTGCGTGCGTGCATGCATGAAACTATATACAGTATATTTGAAAGGCCTTTAGAAATGACACGCTCCAAACAGCCATCCTTTGTTCAGGTGCTCCTGTTTAGTACACACTGGGGATAAAAATGTCATCGATCTAGAGATAAAGCCTGCCCCCATTCTCTTTGACAACTTAAGAATGGGGGTTTCATTTGATATAAGAAAAATCGGGTCAGATCTACAATGAAAGGACACATGAACTATTCACTTTTACCCTCAGACAGACATCGGGCAGGAGAGAAGGTGGGTACATGCAAATCCAGAATTTCATTGTGGGGGTTTAGTCCCACTTAGAAATACGTGCTTTCTTTTCTTCTAGCGTTAGTTTGAAATGGACAGATTCTGAATCCACTCAATCTGTTGGGGGGAGGGCGAGCAGGTCGAGCACGCGTCTTGTGAACTGGGTCTGGCTCTGCCAGTGGGTTTTTGGGTCAGTATGAGTTTAGAGGGGCAGGAAAACCCCTGCTGGTCTCCAGGACCAGGGTGTGCCATCCCGGAGGTACTGTAGTGTGTAGAGGGGTCGGGGTCATCGTTTGTTGATAAGCTTCAGCTTTGTAAAGTGGTCTTCAAAGAGCAGCGTTAAACACCAGCACTGCCTTTACTGTAAGCTGGAATCAAAATCAAACACAGGACCTTGTGAGCTCCCGTTGCCAAATTATCCTTTCATCCCCTTCAGAAAAGAAAACAATTACAACTATTTTTAAAAATACAGAATGAAATTTTGAGGGCATAAGAGAAGAACCCCCAAAAAAATCCATAAAAAACCAACATTGATTAAAAATGAGTGATGACATCAACAGCAACGTGTTGGGTTTTGGCTTTCGAAGGTAAGGCAGGGTTCTCAAACTTAAGACATGGAGGGCCACAGTGTCTACTGTATTTTGACATGTATCAGAACTTAAGTGCTGTATTTCCGGAATTAACTGACTACAGTCCACATGCCTTGTTTTCAAGGCCTAATCTGGCTACCACAGAAACCTGCAGAATACTGTGGCCCTCCAGGACTGCAGTCTCAGATTCCTGTGCTGTGGCATTGAGTCTTTGTGTTTATTCCACTCAGTTCTGATCGTTGAAGAAGACTAAAACAAAAGCAGGAAAAATGCTATGTTTGAACACCTGCAGTGTGTGTTCTCTCATGGGGCTCAGAGAGGCAATTAAAGGGTAAGTTCGCTATTTTGGACCTTGGACCCTATTTGCGGTCCGTCTTCCATGAACCTGACCCATGAAGTCCATTTTTTCGCTGATCGGTCCAGTATTGAGTTCGGTACAGATTTCCTGTAGGCTCTCACTGGGCTACAATGGAAGTGAACGGGGCAATCAGAAATGTTATGGAAAAACAACGATAAATGTGCTTTCATAGCTCAGTGTGTATTCTTACGGTCTCAGTATGCTCTCCTGTGAAATGTAGGCTATCGCAAACGCAAACCGAACGTTGAAACAACAGTTCCATTTGAAACAGAACTATTTCTCCGACCGCACTACCTCGCACTGTAAACTTCCGCAGTCTAGCTACGTTGTAGAGGGGGGGGGGGGGAGTTTACTAGCTAGTAGCCTACAGCAGAAATATTTGTAACGCAGTTTTTGTAATCATCATTTGTAATAATTCATCACAGCAATGGTGCGCGAATGTGCAGTCCCCGGTTGTGGGAATAAAATGTCTGGACGCTCAAATACCAGTTTTCACAGGCTCCCGTTCTCTGACCCAGAAAGATTGAGACTTTGGCTGGTTGTCTTACGGATCGACATAAACACTCCAGTCAATCAACTCCGTTTGGCAGACTCGCGAGTTTGTGGAGCGCATTTCGACGCTACTGATTTCTGTAACCGCAAATCAGAAGCAAAACACTGGTTTCTAAAGAACACAGCTGTTCCTCGTGTCGGACCTGCAGCACTATCAAGCACCGGAGCGGAGGTAAGTTATATTTAGCTATAACGTTACTAACATTTGTATTTTTTTTGAGCGCGTCCTCTGACCCAGCACTCAATACTAACTAACAAAATCCGAGCTTGACATAAGTTGTTTTCTTGTAACAAAACTGTCGGAAACGTTCATCAACTATAACTTTTTACAATTCTATAATTTACCCAATTCTTTATTTACAAATGCTTGACGCATGGTGTCCTGTCCAAAGTTCTCATCTATCACATATCTGTTGGCAGTCATAGTGTAATGGTAGCTAATCAATGGAGATGATCCAGTGTCATCCACGGATACATCCAGGTTTTCAATGGCATTCGGTAGCAACAGATCCCACTCCCTACAACACAAACTTTCCTCCTCTCTGGGCATCTGCTTGCACCTCTTGCAAGAACACCAAAAGTCCCCCGAAATTCTTGGTCTAGCCTCGGCAGCGACTTCGGATAACATTACCTGCGCAACTTCAGCCTCTCTCTCTTCTCTTGCTCTCTTATCATCCATCTCTTGTAGTTCCGTGTCCGTGTATTCTGGCTCAAATCTGTAGCCAGTAACGTCAAAGTCAAAATCGAATTCTTCGTCTTCGTAATCATTATAGTCATCCATCATCCAAGTTTTTTTGTGGAAATTGTAGCCTACGTTGCTGCAGGTAAACAAACGCAGACTGCTCAGCTAGATAGTTTCGTAAACGGCCGGTACACCTTCCCGCTCCCCTACCCCCGACACATAGTACTCCGCGAGTGCAGCGCAAACAAGCAACAGAGAAATGCTTACTTCCAAGCCATGCCAAGCACGTAAAAATGTTCGGATAGAGATACATTTCACAGGAGAGCATACTGAGACCGGTAACAATACACCCTGAGCTTCCCGTCTCATTTATTGTACATGAAAGCACATTTATCGAACATTTCTGATTGCCCCGTTCACTTCCATTGTAGCCCAGTGAGAGCCTACAGGAAATCTGTACCGAACTCAATACTGGACCGATCAGCGAAAAAATGGACTTCATGGGTCAGGTTCATGGAAGACGGACCGCAAATAGGGTCCAAGGTCCAAAATAGCGAACTTACCCTTTAACCACTTCAAAACCCAAGCTGACCATGGAATCAAATTGGGAATAATAATAATAAAGTTTTATAAAGGCATTTACCAGAGTGCCTTACGTGGATATAGGAGGGAACTGCACCGTTCTTTGCCCTGTCCGTCAGGACGAGAGACTTGAATCTAATGTGAGTTGAAACAGGGAGCCATGGTTAGCGTTTCTATATTAGCTGGAACATCCCATATTTCACCCAAAAATGGTTTGTCCCGCGCAGGACACCCCCTGTACCATCCTGCAAATGTTACCTTTAATTGGTTCATTACTACGTATGCCCCACCTACTGACAAACTAAGCAGGTGTCTGAAAAACTTCTTTGCGCTCTTGTAAAAAAAAACTAAAAAATAAATTCAGGTTGCTATTTGGTTACTGTGCGCTGCAAATGTAATTAATTTGATACCATTCCCCCCCTCCCCCCACCCCCAGCTCGCATGCGTGTGTCAGGCAACCCCGGTGCCGTCTCAGACCGTCTCATGCGTTGTGTGTGATGACAAGGCTAAGACAGACATGGCCCTCCCCCTCCCCCTCATCTTCATCCTCCTGCTGCAACAGGCCTGTACTGTTTACACTTGAGGAGAACCATCTGTTCCCTTGAGGCACGATGAGCAAGGCGGCCGAGAATCGCTCTGTCTCTCCGCCTCACACGCGAGGCCCCCAGGAATGCTGCCCAGCACACTGACATCGCCGACCGACCAACCGACCGACAGACAGACAGACAGAGAGACAGGGCTTATTTTTTACAACCTGCAATTTTCACCCCCCACCACCCCTCAGGTCTGCAATGAAGAGGATAAAATTTCAGACACGCCTCACTTCTGACCTTGAGTTCACCGTGACACCTGACAGGCGGCTCACGCCAACAACATCCGCACGGTGCCCCCCCCCCCTTCACACGCTGGACGTGACACACATTACATTACATTCATTTAGCAGACACTCATATCTATTCTATCTACAGCAACCTACAATGCAAGACAACATAAATGCATCCGCCTGATTTATATTAGGGGGGTGCAGCCAGAATACATCAGACACGAGCAGACAAGGTCCTGTAAAGCACCGCCTACCTTTGCGAAAAACCAGCAAAAACCCACTTATTTCATTGTGTACAATTCTTCCTTAACCCTTATCTTCACAGTGCATTTTCCGAAGAGTTCTGACAGGCTTTTTTGGGTGATATAAACAAGCCTGCCACCAACGTGCAGTGTGTGGTTTGGATGGGACCGGGTAGGAGAGAAGTTTCTCTCAGCTTCTCCCATGGGGGTTTTTTTTTCCAGGCCTGATTCATGCATGAATATTTTCTGTGCACTGAAATGAGTGAAGTCAGGAGACAGTGGAGGCAGCGGTGCCTTGTATCTACTAAGCGTGTCTACTAAGCGCTCTCTGTGGTATCTGCTCTCGCTGCTGGGGGCCAGTGCAATAGGGCCCCAGCATAGTCAATAGGGCCCCAGCATAAGTCCTGGGCCCCTCAGTCCTGGGCCCCTCAGACAAGCTTCCTTAAGACTACTATACAAGGTCACTGAGGTGCTCACACAAATGTGTCACACCATGGACTGCTCATCCACACAGGCTGCCCAGGCCTGGGCCCAACCATATCTCAACTTGAGTTTAACATTTTGACCAAGATAAATGAAAAAAAACGTAAAAATAAAACTATAGTTTTTATCACAGCTGCTATATTTCTTCTCTTCCTCCCAAGCTTATGAAGGCCCTACCACAAGCCATTCCTCTGTCTCTGTGTCAAACACACCAGGCAGCAATGCAGCGCAATGGTTAGAGAACTGGGCTTGTAAATCACTCGCAGGTTTGGTGGGGCACTGCTGCTGTGCCATTGAGCAAAGGTATTTGACCTGAATTGCATCTGTAAATGTTCATCTGTATAAATGCGGTTTATGTAAAAAGTGCATCAGTCATCTCCAGGTGAGAGTGGTTGATAAAACCCTGAATGTAAATCTCAATGTACACATGCTAATTTAATGGCATGTGCCTGCACAAGCTCAGCTAGTTTTCAGGACTGCATTTATAACCCCCGAGAGAAAGGGGGGGCCACCGTGCCAAGTTTATTTATAAAATTCCATCTCTGGTCTAATTTCAGGCTTCCGCCTCAGGAAAGATTGTCCCAGCGCTCTATTCTCTGCCTGGAGAACGCAGGAAGAAAACCCTTGATCCACCTGTCCCGGAATAGACCTGCTGACAGACGGGCAACTCAATCATCCTACAATAAGCAAACCTATCTCGCTTTTCTTTACTATTCTGCTTATTTTTCATTTCGGATTCAATTACCTGATCCTGGATATCATTCTGCTGTGGCCTTTCCTTTTCAGAAAATTTGTTTTCAAAAGCTCAAATATTTCTGGTGGAGGACCCCCAGACCCCCAGCTACTTCGGCCCCTCTTGTGCCCCACCAACATCTCTTCATGCCCCCCCAATCAAAGCAGTCTAGAAACAGCCCTGGAGAGCTGGTTTAGGTCGTTACACAATATATTTACCAATTAAAGCATCTGTTAAACAGTTAATTCACCTCACCTGGTTTCTTGGGCAAATTTAAAACCATAGAACCAGGTGTGTTGAGTTAATTGATTGATTAAGGTAGTTGATTATGCAGTTACAGTATGCGCAGAGTAACACTGAAAAACAGAAGACCCTGTGGGTCTCCAGGACCAGGGCTGGTAACCCCTGATTTAGTGTACTGTTAAAGGTGTCAGGGCCCCTCTTTGTTGATATGGTTCAGCTTTGTCAACTGCTCTCCAAAGCACAGTCTTAAACATCAGTCCTGCCTGTACTAATGCCCAGACTCAAAATCATACAGAGGCCCCTCACTAACCATGTGGGGAAATGACCCAGTGACTGGTGTCTCAAGGACAGGAAGCTGATCCCAGATCAGCTGCTGTCAGCACCACCTGCCCGCCAGTGCCCAAAGACGACTGCGCTGAGTGAATGTCGAAGCTCGGGCCTTGCAGCGTACGGGGGTGTAAGCTCTCCATGAAGTGCTGAGTCGCAATGAAAAGCAGTGCACCCTGTGGATCTCTGGACCCCCTGCCCTCACCCCCCCCCAGCTGAGGCTCTTGTTCCTGGCCAGGCGTCCTCTCAGGCTTCCTGCCCTGTACACAACGGCAGCCCCGGGGCCCAAACCTCAGGAAACCCCGGAGAGGCACCGGAGGCCTGCTTTTCAGCACCTCCCTCACAGCCAACCCACATCGGGGCTGCTCAGGGGTTTGGTGAATCAGGCAGATGTTACAGGACAGCGGAGACACAGCAGGGCACCCCCTGCAGCATCGGTGATGGCCATGGCAGAGGGGGAGGCTGCCTCAATCAAAACCTCCCCAGAATGCACTGCTCTCACATTCCAGATGCGATACTGATAAAGTATAATAAGGACATTATCCTTTTTGCACCTTATTACACATACATCTGGTGAATCTACTGTATGTATATGATAAGTGTAAACATACCATAGATTCAATGGAATGACATGTCTGCTCTTGGTTAAAAACCAGATTGAGAAAAAAGACGACGAATTCACGAATCTTAATCTCCTACAGTATGTTAGTCAAACAGTGCCCTGATCACTGAGCAGTATGCCAGTCAAACAGTGCCCTAATCACTGAGCAGTATGCCAGTTAAACAGTGCCCTAATCACTGAGCAGTATGCCAGTCAAACACTGCCCTGATCACTGAGCAGTATGCCAGTCAAACACTGCCCTGATCACTGAGCAGTATGCCAGTCAAACAGTGCCCTAATCACTGAGCAGTATGCCAGTCAAACACTGCCCTAATCACTGAGCAGTATGCCAGTCAAATACTGCCCTAATCACTGAGCAGTATGCCAGTCAAACACTGCCCTGATCACTGAGCAGTATGCCAGTCAAACACTGCCCTAATCACTGAGCAGTATGCCAGTCAAACACTGCCCTGATCACTGAGCAGTATGCCAGTCAAACACTGCCCTAATCACTGAGCAGTATGCCAGTCAAACACTGCCCTGATCACTGAGCAGTATGCCAGTCAAACACTGTCCTGATCACTGAGCAGTATGCCAGTCAAACACTGTCCTAATCACTGAGCAGTATGCCAGTCAAACACTGCCCTGATAACTGAGCAGTATGCCAGTCAAACACTGCCCTGATAACTGAGCAGTATGCCAGTCAAACACTGCCCTGATCACTGAGCAGTATGCCAGTCAAACACTGCCCTAATCACTGAGCAGTATGCCAGTCAAACACTGCCCTGATCACTGAGCAGTATGCCAGTCAAACAGTGCCCTAATCACTGAGCAGAATGTCAGTCAAACACTGCCCTGATCACTGAGCAGTATGTCGGCAGTCTTAAATTGTACTTTTGTTATCATTACACCGCGCACGTGTAGTGCGAGCAGGAGGCATTGTTTTCGCTCCTGTCTGTGTGTGTGTCTGTCTGTGTGTCCCTATCATCCATAACTGGAAACCTTGTGGAAATGTTGACAGTTGGGCAATGACCTGAATCTTGACTTTTTTTTTTGTTTTTGGTCAGTTTTAGCCCCACGCATGCTTTTAAAATACTTCTGTTCCTTCCACACTTTTGTTGTGGTCAGGCTGAAGCACCTCGTTCAGATACTTGTTAGTGTGGATAAAGGCCCTGGTTTGTTGCTACTCTCTCCAGTGTTGAGTTCTTCACTCATCATAGTCTTGTGTCTTTCAGCAAGCCTGACAAGGATGCTGATAACTGCTAAATTCAGCCCCAGACAGGTATTCTCACCTGTGTGAGAGACATTGCTTCTTAGCAGGGATACAATTACACTGCTCACATGTTGCTCACAAGTGAAAAAACTGTACGCATTGTTTTCACTTTACACTTTAATCCCCCCATGTCATGTTCCCACATTTAATATCTTTGCAAGAGGCTTTTCGACAGCTTTAAACAAAAAATAAATACAAAAATATGGTGATTAGCGTTTTAAAATCCAGCACAATCTATTTATAACTGACCCTGTATGGGAGCATTTAGCATGCGGATGATGAGATACCCCGAGCCATGAGAACAGCACTCATAACAACCAAATTCCAGCCCTGGAATTCAGATGTATCAATCCCCCACCGGATTTTAGAGATTTATCAAAATGATGCATTACAGATATCCTGGAATTCAGATGAATCAGTCCCCCCCCCCGCAGTAGATTTTAGCCAAACACTGCAGTAAAAACACAGAGCAGCCACGTCACAAATGACCACAGGCCTCGCTCAGAGAACGCAGGCCAGTTGAACAAAAAAGGGGTGTCTGTCCACCTTCCTGTTCCTGTTTGTGGAACTCCCCGCCACCTCAGACGAGAAAGGTGGAAACAATGCCCATCATTAAAAAGCACCTTTTCTCTTTCACTGTACTTTCATGTCATTTATAGGGGCGGACTTAACCGTCCTTGCCTGTATTTTGCTCATTTTATTTTCAGCACCCTGGGGCACCTGGGTGTGAAGCACATTATATAAGAATACATTTGGCTGATTGACTGAGTGACTGATTGATTTATAGAAAAATAAGGTCCAAAGGAGGAGAAAATAGAAGCCATATTCAAAAAGGCGAGTCTAGATGGGAGTAAAGGAGTCATTGGCAAAACCAACATCCGATTATTTTCCTCATGTATGAAAAAGAGCCCAGCAGCACAGGGCTGGATGAGCTACTCCACAGAACCAACGATAATAACAAAACTAAACACAAGCACACAAGCAGAGGCTGCAGGAGATCCCAGAGGCTGGGATAAGAGGTAAAAAGCTCCGTATTTTGCTGGTCTTGTGGCACACCTCCTGACCATGGAACTCATTTGATTTTAACTTTGCACAGCTCGAGCTCTAGTGGTGGTTTACATACCAGGTTAAATCCACCTTTTATCATTTTGACACTTTGGCTAAACGCGTCTGCCAAATGCCTACACTGTACATTTTAAAGAGGAAAGAAGAGAGAGAGAGAGTGCAAGAGTGTGAAGGAGAGAGAAGAAGTGCAAAGAGCGTAAGAGTGTGAAGAATCCCCTCCCTGTCCAGGATGCCAGGGTTGAGGAGCAGCTCCAGTGTGTCTGTGTGACACACCCCAACCTGGGGGGTATTTCACAAAGCAGGATTACGAGTTAGCTGGATAACTGCACCGAGTAGCTCTTTTTATATCAGTCCATGTTCCAGATTTGGGAGGGTTCCGGGTTTTACTCAGTGCAGTTATCCAGCTAACTCAGTAATCCTGCTTTGTGAAATACCCCCCTGCTGTCCACCTGTGCAGTGTGTGTGTGTGTGTGTGTGTGTGTGTGTGTGTGTGTGTGAGACCCACCCCAACCTGCTGTCCACCTGCGCAGTGTGTGTGTGTGTGTGTGTGTGTGTGTGTGTGTGTGTGTGTATGTGACCCACTCCAACCTGCTGTCCACAGTGTTTCCACACAACGTCCCCACAAGGTTTAAGGGGTAAGGGTCTGAGCTGCTCTCTTTACCACCTTGTTAAAAACATACAACATTACGTGTCTACTGCAGGGATTTGGGCGCCTGAGCCTTGACTGGCCATTTCTCTGAACCGCCAGTTCAGTCTTTGGAATAAAAAAAACATAAATAAAAAACTGTCACAGTTGAAAATCACAGGGAAGTAAAAACTGCTGTCCTTATACAGGGTGTTCAGTGCAGAGTCAGTGTGTTTAGTGCACAGGTAATGTGTGTAATGTGTTCAGGTAACCCCCTCCCTCCTTCTCTCTCCCCCTCCCTCTCTCTCTCTCTCTCTCCACCTCCCTCCCTCCCTCCCTCCCTCCCTCTCTCCCTCTCTCCATCCCTCTCTCCCCCTCTCTCTCCCTCCCTCTCTATCTCTGTGTCCCAGGGTGAACATGATGAGCCTTGAACCCCAGTGGCTCAGTCCAGGTGCTGCAGGTGGTTCTGCTGGCCCTGTTTGGCCCGGCCTCACTGCAGATGGAGCTCCAGGGCACAGTCACTTTGTGGAAACAGTAATGGCCTGATGGGAGAGGAGACCCTGGCCATCTGCTGACAGGCATGGAGGGCATATCTAGACCTGCTGGGCACGGCCTCTACAGCAGTGATCAATACACCATCCCTGCTTTCAAGCTCAATTACTTCAGTCTGAATCCACTTAAGAAAACATCTTCCCATTTAAGCCCTGACCTTACACCCATTCAAGCTCTGACCTTACACTAGCTGCTCTTATTTGGACCATCTCTGCGCTCATGTCTGTATATGCTCATTTTCTTTAGACAGTTTGCAGGACTGCCCTGCGCTTTGCCAACATTTTTACATTTGGCAGAATCTCTTGCCCAGAGAAAATTTTAAATATGCTTTGACTTTCAGTGTAACAAAGCATATTAAATATGCTTAAATTAGCTGTACATTTCTATTATGTACACACTGTTGAGTTAAAGCTATGCATAGAAACATGTTTTTAGTCTTGTGTTGTCAGAGTTCTAAATTAAGCATACATCAGTTACTGAAATGCAACCAAATACATCTTAATAGATAATAGCATCAATTTTTAATAAGAAAAATCTCCATTCAACACTATCTTTAGAGTTTAATAATGAGATATGGAGTTAGCAAAAAGGCCTGTTCTTAGAAACAATGGGAAACGGACAGCTTTACAGGCAATGCAACCTTGCTTCTGAATAAATGACTGTGCTGCTCTCACACATCTGCTTTTATGTTCATTTTAATCACCTACAGGTGTGCAATTTGCTTTCATGAGTCAGCGTCTGACAGATAATTGGTCGTTAAGGTAGACCTGATTTATCACATACAGACTGGGTTAAAAACTGAAGTTCCTTTAAGTCATCTACTGAGATTGAAGAGGAGACGTTCATCTTCACAAACTTTATGCAGTACAATGAATGGGGGTAGAAACCCAATAATGCACTTATCCTGTTCTCATACATCAAAGAGTCCAGTGGCACTCAAGGAGCCTTATCTTTCCCAAGAGCTCATATTCATTCCAGCTGAAATTAAACACTTAAGTTAAAGTTCTCCCGTTTCCATTCACTTGGAGTACCCTAGTGATGCAAGACTGCACTGTGAACATGCAATGGGCACAGCTCCGGAGGGGAAAACCAATTAACCCCACGCAATTAGCCCTTACTTCAAGGCATCAATCATATTTCAGCATAGCACTGGGTATGAACAGAGCGGGTGATAGCTACAGCTATACAGTCGATAGTGTGTTTGTTTACCAAAGGCCCCCGATAACAATCAATACCTACGTTTTCCTCATTAGGGTCATTAGGGAGAGGAGGGGGGCAACAAATGCACAGTGAAACCCCCCCCCCCCCCCCCCCCAAATGTATTTAAATTAGCCAGCCAAGGGGGAAAATCTGTTCTTATTTTTCCAGTTCAATAGGAAAATGAGTCAGGAGAAACAACCCTTAAAGTGATCCATCCATATCTGCTGCATATCTGGCAGCAGAGTGATGGTTTGAGGCTTGTTTGATACCTCAGACCCTTGATAACTTACAGCCATTTAGCCAACCTTGGGTTCCATACTATTCCCGTGTAATTTACACCTTAATATAATCCCACCCCCCAATTCCCATAGAGATCCATTCAAATGCAGAGAGGTTATAGTATCACTTTTAAGAGTACCTGAAAATAAAATATCAAGATTCTTTTGATATTTTTTTGTACCCAGTCGTGATAGCATCACCTGCTTACCTGTGGACTGTTCCAAACAGGTGTTTTTTGAACTTCCCAGTTTTTTGCCCCAGTCCAACTTTTTTGGAACGTGTGGCAGGCATCAAATTTGGAATTAGCATATATTTACCAAAATCTATAAAGCTGATTAGGTAAAACATTAAATATCTTTTCTTTGTACTGTTTTCAATTAAATATATGTAAAAGAAAATTTACAAATCACTGCTTTCTGCTTTTATTTGCATTTTACATACTGTCCCAACTTTTTTGGAATTCGGGTTTGTAAATAAGAAGAAAAATAAATTGCCTACCCCAGGAAAAACAAGGTTATCATAACCACAGCCAAAGCAAAAGGCACATTTCAGACTGATGAAACCTGAAGTCACTTGAGTCATCTGTAATGTGAGGGCGAAGTTGGGTGGGAACAATAGTCCGTGTGTAATCAGAGTGTGGCCATGCATTGTCTCATTGAAATGCTGCCCAAAACGCACAGGGGACCGTGTCACCAACGCCCACCACATTACAGAACCACAGCCCTCATTGTTCACCGACGCTCTCCGCTCCGGAACAGCCATTATCACTCGGGCCCCATGTTCCATGCCACTGACCTCATGCTGAAACATGAAGAACAAACCTGGGGGGAGGGGACTAAATGTCCCAAAGCAGATTCCACAACGCTCCTGTGTGGACACGCCGGGAAGTTCAACAGGTATAATCTATTGTTTGAACGTCGGGCCTTAGGTTTGTCGATGCCTTGTGTCCTCTGGGGGATACGCTTCATCATTATAGCCCCCATTTGGTAGAAGGGAGAGACAGCCACCGTGTGCGAATTTTGGAAGTAAAGCTTTCCCACAGACGATTACCAGTGAAGCTTCTGAATGAGAGCCTTCATTTGGCAGTTTCAGTCTATTGGGGTCACCTTTAGGACCTGACTCTGTGAAAGATGTGGAGCTTAAATAACTTGGGCAAATCTTGACCAAACACCACATAGCATTGGTGTGTACAGGTTTGTCCAGCCAGATCTGTCTGCTCAGTGTGGTAATAATACCACACAAACATTCATCCAGTCTTGGAACGTGCCCCAGACTCTTGGTAATTTAGAGATAAACTAGAAATTACAATGAAAAAGATTGGAAAATAAACAAAATGCTCCCTTATTATAATGATCCTGCTGAGCTTCAACGTTGGAAAACTACAGTCCAGATTCAATCTCGCCTTTTTATTTAATGTTTTTAAAAACTTGAAGTGGTATAGTCTACTGTAATTACACAACACTGATAATGTCAGGGACTGCCATGCCTACACTGTTGTGCAAGTTGAAGGAACAGTTCATGTTCTGGATTTTTAAAAACTTTTATTTTTGTTTTATTGTATATTTCTGTGTGTGATGAAGGATATTTTAGATACTTACAGACGTTTCATGACAAACACAAAACATGACAAACAGCACCAGGAAGTGAACTATGCCTTTAAAGTAAGTAAAAATGAGGTGGTCACATTAAATTGCTTATTCTCCCACTCTATCATTATTATTTTTGGTGTGTTCTTGCATGAGAACATAAAAATACAAGCCATTCAGCCCATCATGGATCATAAGACATTTTTGGTAATTTGTGTCATGGTTATTGGCAGCCTCTGTTGTTTTTGCGGTCGTTATTCGATTTGGCGTCGTCGGGACGCTCTATCGTATTTTTTTCCGCCTCTATTCCGGTTTTTGGATCTCGCCCGGCTATTATTCCTAACACCTGTTTTGGGTTTCCTGCCAGCTATAAATAGCCCTGGACTTCCGCCTTCCAGCACTTCGATATTGTCTTTACTATTTTGACAACGAAATCGGTAAAGTATAGGAATTCGGTCACTGCATTTCTGGTTTGTATAAATAAGAAACGCAACAAGTCTGGTTATTATTAGGATTAGATTGGTTTATTCTTTTCTTTCCAATCTTTCGCTTTATCCTTTATTCTCTCAACCTGTTGCCTTTTGTGTTCAGCTCTTTTGCTACAAGAGCTTAGGTAACAGGTTTGATTTTCTATTTCTTTCCTTCACCCATTTTTCTCGGGTTTTTTTTCTTTTGGTTTTCCAGTCTCTCGTGTGCGCTCTTTTATTGAGAGCATGAGGTTCTCGCCTCCTTTTGAGGTAGTTTTCAGTTGGCTCCTGCCGGGAAGTTTTTTCTCACATTCTTTTGTTTAATTCCTTCCCTGGTGCGGTTATATCCACTTTTGTGGCGTATCTGCTTGATACGCTTTTAGATTCCTTATCAGTTGCGTTTGGTTCTCCGAACCTCACACCAACCTCTTACAATTTGAGTTCTTCTGGCTGTTGATAGATATGTTTTGTAAATTCATAAAAATGTATAACAAGTACACTTTCGTTCCTAAGAAACATGAATCCCTATTCAAAATTAAAGACAAAATGCAGGACAGGTTGACTTATGCGAGTCCAGAAACCCTGTTGTATGAAGGCTCATAGTGGCTCAACATGGAGTTTCATGGTGTAGAAGGCCCGCCTTATGAGAAGGGATGTGTAGTACATTCATAAATAAACCCTGCGCTTCTTACGTCACACATCACAGGAACAGAATGTCTGTCTTTCCCAGTTTATCAATTAACAAGATGCAGCTGTGTCTCGCTGAGACTTAAAGGGGAGGGACGGGAAGGCACTCAGGACAGATCTGAGTCTGGGGTCAGGAGAGATGCCTCCCTCCTTCAAGTATAATGGAGCAAAATCCCGTACCGTTAATCTTGCATCCATCTACAGGACTGCAGGCACATTACATTACAGACTTACACTTACAGACCAGAGCTGTTTATTATTATTCAAATACCTGTTGGACACCCCCCTAACCCACAAAGTAATTATTATTGCTTTTACTGTAATAATTGTTATTGTTGTTATTATATGTATGACTACTGTAACAAATGAATTTCCCCTCTGGGATTAATAAAGTACTATCTACCTACCTACCTACCTACAACTTGCATTTCACCTGTTAAAATGCTGATCTGTACGGGTGGATTTTCTGATGAAGTGCAGGTAAGAGGTATACATATACCCTGTGTGGGATTTAAACGACGTAGACATCCTGACACTGTTTGGTCACAATTTCAGTTTCCTAAACAATACACCTGCAAATTACTGCTTTCATTAGGGGGGATTTCAGCTTTGAGATCAGCATAGAGCAGTGAAAGGTTTAATTACGGAGCCTAATGGCTTACTGGGCCTGTGGTTCATCAAGCCGATAACTCAAAACTCCAGTGACCACCCCATTGTCTGGATAAATCTGGATTTTAATATGATTCAAGACTGACGTACAGTACTACAGTAGATCTGCCCACACAGGCTCAAACAGGTCCCGTCCCTGTGTGAGAAGAAAAAATACCATTCAAAGACAAAAGGGACTCATTTTTGCCTTAAATAATTGATTTTAGAGAATTTTCATGCTGGCCAGCACAGGATGGGTTCCCCCTCTATATTGGGGTTCATCATAAAATTTCTTCCAACCAAGGAGTTTTTTCTTGCCACTGTTTTGAGTGTTTTTTCTTATCTGTGTGAAGTTTTTTTTTTTTACCTCACTTTCTGGATTTTTGGGGGTTCCTGTTTTTATGTAAAACATCTTTGTAAAGAGCGCTATACAGATAAAATTGTATTGAATTGAATTTCCCCAAATCATCTCAATCCAACAATTAGATTTTGTGAATGTGCTCAATAAACTTCAATTGTACCGCATTATATTTAATAATCACATATTATGTTAATAATCAATCAGGCCCAAATGTTTTATCATCCAACCAAGTATCTGGATTGTTTCCCACAAATCAAGGGCAGAGTTTAATATTGACTTAAAGAAGCAAACACATATGGCAGGGTTGTGTATCTAAGTGATTCACAATGGGTCTTCAGGATTGTACAGACATAATCTCTGATAGACTGGTCCTGATTGCTTCCCTTTACCCATCACATTGCCCAATTGGGTACTGACAACATATCATCTAGAGCAGGGGTAGGCAACCCTGGTCCTGGAGTGCCAGAGATGGTCCTGGTTTTTGCTCCATCCAAACCCATAACTACATGAATGGATGCATTTTAATTAATTAGGTTTAATGGATGCAGGTGAACATGTGCTGGAGAGGCACTCGGCGTTTCATCATTCAGAATATTCAAAGTCAGACCTTTAACCATCCACCAAACTCTTGTGATCAAGCTCAGGTGGAACAAAAACCAGAAACGTCACCGGCACTCCAGGACCAGGGTTGCCTACCCCTGAGCTAGAGTCATCTGCTTAATGTTCCTGCATCCTCGAGAAACAAGAACTACAGTATATTCTACTAGAGCCTGACCAATTTATCAGAAGGCCGCTATTATCAGCCGATATTGGCCTATCACAGATATATCGTTATCAGCGTTTGCTTTGGCTGATAACCAAAAAACAATGTTTTAATGTTGCATACATACAGAGCAATGACTTCTTGCACTAAGAAATAAAACTACCTAATTCTTACTTCGTGGAAATACTTTGTTTGTTTTAATGTTGCAAATGTTAATTTTTCACAATAAAGTCAGCTGTTCAATTGAAGAATATACTGCCTTCAGTGCGTCTTTCTAACAATTTCTCTTTGATAACCAAACTTGAGGGATCCATGCAAAAAAAGTGTGTTTTTTCTTAATTTTAAAAAAAAATTATTATCGGCAGCTACTTATATATAATCCACTCTGAGTCGGGCTTTATATTCTACTTAAATCAAGCTGAGCTTCTCCTCCCAGCTACCAACAGCAGTCTGATTGACTGGTTTTCAAAAACCAGCAACCAATCAGGTTTCAGAACACTGGAAACAGACTGCAAAAAAAACAACATTGACAGAGAAAGGAAAAACAGATGTTCTCTATTAATACCCGAAAATTGCTTCTCCCGTTTAGCGGCTTGGTCCGTAGGTTGAGAGTAGAGAG
This sequence comes from Synaphobranchus kaupii, assembly GCA_029718625.1. Lineage (NCBI taxonomy): Eukaryota > Metazoa > Chordata > Actinopteri > Anguilliformes > Synaphobranchidae > Synaphobranchus > Synaphobranchus kaupii. The sequence goes on from CM056380.1 coordinate 93,847,141, forward strand.
AGAGGGAGAGAGAAGCCCTGCAAATTGCCTGACCTTTAGAAAAATTGGAATGAATACCGATAACCGGTTCCTCATACCGAGGGCACCGCACTGAACCGTTCCCTTGGCTGCTTTGAACCAATCAGCACAGACGCAGTATCAGGATGGCCTTTTAAAGGATAAAAATAACAAACAGAGCTGATGGAGAATAAACGGCTGTTTATGAGGTTTGTCATGTTTGGCTATTTCCTGTTTTTGCCCCCCCGCTGTCAGATACCTCTTTGTGAATGGAACATACACAGTATAAGGAGCCCAGAACCCAGCCGTTAGAACTGAACAGGAACAGAAAATGCTGGTAATGGTACATAATTTACCAACTATTTGTCTCAGATTAAAACATATTTTGTGTTTCACATTAACCAGATTCATTGCATATAGCTATAAATACCATAAACCGGTAACAACTTTGAGAGTTTATTTCCTGTTGACACTACTTTCCTCAATCTCCAAATGCACGTTGTAAACATCTTGAAAAACCCTCAAATTTGTTTTAAATTAAAAGTTAAGACAAACTGCACTGCGGCTAGAATAGAAGACCAAATCAAGACCTCAGATGGGTGACTCATGCTATACGCTGTGTTCTCCCCCATGTTACATGTTCTTCGGTAGGTAATTGAACTGTTTAATGGTAATCATGCTTTCCGGCTGGTCTGTGCAAAAACCCCAAGGGTGTATTATTACATGCCCAAAGCACCAACATGTTCAATCATAGGGGGTACAACATTTGTTTTACTATGGTCATGGACCACCAGGTGGGCGGCAGGTATACGTGGCGTCACGGCAACAAGCCTCTCTACTTACGTTGATGTCCAGGCTGCACAGGCTCAGGGCGTCGGCCTCTCTTTTCCTCTGCTTCCTCTTCTTCTGCAGAGATAAAAGGAGAAAAACACTGAGTCTGTATACATCCAACCCCCATTTCCTGTCAACAGGAGGTGAGAGAGGTGATGGCGGAACTTTTTCCCCTGCAGAAGTAGAAAAAGACATCAACCGCAGTGCTATCTCCAGTATTATCCTCCGCCATCTTCCTCTGTAGT